>JABFEB020000985.1:0-37747 GCA_019775895.2 Stomatorhinus ivindoensis
AGCTGTAAATCTAGGGGAAACACTGCTCTGTTTACAGATTTTGACCTTTAACAAAGTAACAAAATGTGGCTCAGATAGCAAAGGAACTGAAGATGAAGCATTTCGGTTATGGACATTCCCAACATCGACACATCAGAATAGCTCAGTATTGCTTTCAGCAGGTATGTTATTGTCTCTCATAACGTTTGTGATTTTCCCCTGGTTTATTGGGTTTAGAATAAAAACCTCATTAGTCAGGAATTACATTTTTGATAGAAAAAATTAACTAAATATTTAAGAAATCCCCTGGAAATCTCCTGATAACACTTCCAATTCTCTGCCTTGTTACAGGGTAGTCAGTAACTCGCCAGCGTCTCCCTGACAGTGCTGCCATTGTAGTGATTTAGTCCCAAATTGATCCAAGCTAATTCTCTTCTCTCATACAACAGTTTCTAAAGTACTGTAATTGTATTAATATATGTATGCATGTTTATTAAATCTCTCATGATTATTTGCTTCTCTATTCTCTCCAGAGTTTTACAAGAAGATTGTTTTTCCTCTGCCACACATCAGAAGGTGGTGTCACTTTTGGTAGCTTTTGCCACTGCTGTGTGAAGTGTTCCAGCAAGATGGCTTTGATTTCTTCGTAAGTGTTTGGTTTTACTCCCATGTCTCATATCTGTTATGCAACTTCTGTTTCCTGTTATTTCTGCTCTTGATTTGATTTCTTGTTTCACTTGAGGTTTAGAGGTCTTTTATGAAGACTTCACTTTATGTATGGAGTTGACTAAAGGTTCTCTCCTGTTATAGACACAATGCTTCTGTTTTGTAACTGTGACAGTTGATACCACTGTTGCGCTGACTACCTACCTTTGTACACCTGAGTTGGAAAATAACAGCTTGTATTTTTTCATTTTGTAATGGGGAGTTTAAATGTTTGTTGTAGGTTCTGGTAGAGCACCTGGGGGATATGAAATGCCATCCATCTAAGCCAATAGAGATCTTGCTGCTGTGGAAGTCAATACAATTCCTTGCAATGTCAATTCTTACATCTTGATTTTTGGAATGAACATGTATTTGTGATGTCTGTCAAACGTATTGTATAATATCTAAACTGGCTCTTGTAGGTTGTAGTTCTCTTAAAAGTCCTGGAGCAGCTGACAGAGGTGAAGTCTAATAAAATGAGTGTCATGTGCTTCCAGGTTACCATTGCGGCCCTGCATTACACCACTTCACTACTGTACAACACCAAAGAACCTTCATGGATCACATCATCAAATGTTTCGTTTCACAGCTGCTGAAAGATGTGCAATACATCTATGGGTAAGCCTGACTACAGTTTTCATTTTAGTGTTTTTAATCTTCTGTAAATATTTAAAAATAAATGGCTTTGCATAAGTTGCAATGGTATCAGATTTTACCAAAATGTTCATGATAGTAAATTGCTCTTTGGGGAACGTTTACTTCAACTCAGATTCACTTCTAGTAGGATTCATCATAGGAAGGTGTGTGCGCACACCAGGGACGGATTATGGGTTGTGTGGGCCCCTGGGCAAAACGTCCGCGGGCCCTTGGCAGCCAAACGCCCTCCCTCCATGTTTCCATCAGAGGCCCTATAAGGTCAGGGGCCCTTGTAGGCAGAGGATCAAAGAATGTAGGCTCTCAAAAATAGACAAACGAAAATACATTGTTGATAAGCGTTGCAAATGGTTTTGGGCTAGTGGCCCCACGGGCCCCCTGCACAGCAGCCCTGCTGGCCCGGTCCGTAATCCGTCCCTGGCGCACACGTGCAGGCTTGTCCTGTTTATACTCGTGTATCTGGAGTCCAGGCCAAAGTCTGTGAGGCATGTGGCCTGGCAGTTGCTCCCCGCAGTGATCCTGTCAGCCTGAATATAAGAAGAGTGAGGAAGGTGGTCAGAAAAAGGACAAGAGATTATCGGTAATGTCTAATATGAAGTAGTAGTCTGAAAAAAATTAGTTATTTTGATCAGAGTGCTGAAATTGCATTTTATTGTCAGGTACAGCAGGATTGGCCAGTGATGATGCTGATTGGGCAGATGGGCACAAGACATGAATGGTAGCTGGTCAGAGGTAATGACACCTGAGGGTTTCTCCACTTCAGTGGGTAGCGAAAACCTGGTGGATCAGTATCCGGTCTTTTGGGTTCTGCAAAGTAAAGATTTGGGTCCTGCCTGAGTTTTTGTGCTGCAGTTATGATTTAGACAACTGGAGGTTATGCTCTTCTGCAAATCAGGCGTTGAGCCATTTGCCGGTATCAGGAGCTCATTCAGAGTCTAGATGAGCTACAGCATGAAGAGATTAAAGACACTGGTATATTAACAGGTAAGAAGACTTGTACAAGGAAAGCTTGCATTGTTAAATTTTGTCCAACCTTGAACCTTTTTGTATCAAAAATGATGGAAGATGGTGGCTCTTGAATTCTAGCTACTGTAATCCCAAGAACATTCAGTTTTCAGCAACACTCCAAGAATTGTCACAATTCTGACAGTTATGCCATACACCAGAAAAATTACAATAACAAAACAAGTACTTGCTACACCTTACAATATATTTTTACTGTATAAATATAGTGCTTACAGAAAGTCTTGGCAAACTTGCAAATTTTTTGCAGAATTAAATATAAATTTTCATTAAAATCTATTGACACGTGCAGATTTTCAGTTTGCACATGCATTTATATGTGAGTTTTATTACCTTGTAAATCTGTAGGGATTGCAAACTACCCAAATGGTTTTGATGTAGCTAATTTTAGGTTTATAGTGGAATACTATAGATATGCCATAAGATTTCTTGTATGTGCGAGTTGGCCACCCAGCATTTTTATTTTCTGAACATGGTAAGCAGACACCTTCATACTTTATTCTGCCATACAGGAAGAAGCATCCGTACATGAACAATCTTATGTAGGGCAAACAAAATCATGGATAAAGCACGTAATCTGGAATGTTCCTCCAAGTACAAGGAAAGCACTTCTTATTGGTGTAATGCAGCTTATAGCTGTTTTTTGTTTTTTTAGAAAAAAGGCGAAATACTTAACTTTAGCATGGACTGCATAATTCGCTAGCCTGCGTTAGCTTTTAAGTGGGTTAATAACTTAATGCGTTCAGCTTTCCGGCAATATATCATAATCAAGGTTTAACTTTAGTTTTCAATATGGTTAACTGGCTAAGCAAGTTCATACTAAATAGAACAGTTAGCCTGTTAGCTGTCTTGGAACCGGTTTAAGTACAGTACAGATAGCATTAAATGTAAATTGCATATCGTAAAGAATGGGATTAATCCAAGGCATGTTAGCTATCAGTTGAATCTAGATATTTAACGCGACTTTAAAATTCATAAACTATTTTTAATTGGCTTCGACTCGTTGCAAAACCCTTAATGCAGTCAATTATTAGCAACACAAGGAAAAGCTTTCAAATGGCTTCCTCTTCCGGAAACATTGACGCGAGTGAACATCATAATATTTTGACGTTTTCTTTGTTTCGGTTTTAAGACCTTAAAATCATTCCGTAGTTTAGCTAAGATGTACATCACTGAAAAGTCAGTAAATATACAGCAATTCCGAGTTTTGTAGCTTATGCTAAAATAAACACTGTCCTTAGTTAAATGGACGCCAAAATGGCGTCCAAACTTTGCCCTTCAACTGGTGTGATCTCAACTAAGGCACGAATAAGCGACCTGAAAATATAGATTGGCAGGACATTAGACCAACAGAGAGGCTTATTTCTTTGCGTTAGGATTTCACAGCCAATCACAGCTGTGATTTGTCCGTTTGGCATGCCCATTTGGAGTCTGCTCATTGTTTTATACATGTTCCTGGGTATCAGCAACATTGTACGTTTCCTGCCCTGATGCATGGTGGTCGGACGGAGGAATTGTTGGAAAATTTCAGAGGTTAGTATATAATTGTGTTTTTACCCAGTGTGCCTTATTTCTAACAGCCATCTCCAGCAGAGGAAAGTATACCTAGGCATTTCCTGCGCCGAAACGGCAACAATAAAGAGCAAATAAGCCAAGCACAACAGAAAGGAGTCAGTTCGGAAAAGGTTTTATTTATGAATTAGCTAGCTGCACTCCACGTTTTGTACGAGTTGAGCCGGGCGTCTTGCAATACACTAACTACTTCCCCCCTCTGCGAAACTAGTTTTCCCACAGTATCTATTAATTTTGTGTATGACAGCAATACATTCAATCCATATGTACAACGTGCAAAACTTTATATCACCCATATAACTGGACATGCCTAGCTAGCTACTTAATGTTAACATCGGTACTGATAATCGTCACTGTAATTCATAAGTCATTAAATATTTTCGTTCTCGGCTGAAATAATATTTAAATATCTGTTGAAAAGCTATTAACGGGAATCATGAGTATAATAAAACGTCTAACCTTCGCCAAGCTAACCAAGATTGCGCCCTTTTTCTTCGAGGTATTTTAGGTATCTAACAAAAGAACATAGTAATTTTGTCGTAATAGTGTTTATAGAAGTGCTTTATCAGCTTTCACAACTGTATTTTTAAGCAATTTGGGTGAACCATGTTCTCAAATGCAAGATTGCGAAGATGGCTGTATTAGCTGTTCGCCGCAAACAGGCTTGTTAGTGAAGTGCAGCGGATTTAATTTACAGTGTTAATGTGTACGTAGTCGTTTAAATATTTTCCTCCTGTAATTTCATACTCGTATAATGCTTGGTTTTCAGGATCATCTGGTGAATTTACATTTTGTATATAAAACTGAGCATTTATTTAAAAGCTATTTGTAAGTTTTCTTATATAATGCCTATTGCAGCTATTATTGACGTTGATTCTTAACATATAGCTTCAGACCGCCTTATGCATTCCATCTCGAAGTGTAATATGTACTCATTTCGAGTGAGTTATTTTTCTGAGTATCTCATTTGGTTTGAAGGTTCTTGTATCCTTTTGGTCATGGGTTTGAATCCCATGGCTAGCAGAGTGGTCATGATTACTGTAGGCCCCTTAGCCCCAGTTGCTGCAGTCCCCAGGCACTGACTTGTCCTGCTTTTTAATCCTTACTCATGTTGCTAGAATGATAGAAACACCTGATAGATGCATGTAAAATGTAATGTAAATGCACATGCATACTATATGGTACTAAACTGCTGCTGGTCTTGGGGTGTCCATCATCCTTCAGTGGGTCATTTTGCCTTTTCCGCCTACTCCCAAGTCCAGAGCTTTCAGTATTGCACACCATTTTCTGTTCAGTGAGCCTAGAATATGTCCACTAAACAAGGGGTTTCCAACCATCTGTCTGCAGACTGTGATGGTTCATGACCTGTATTCTATCAAGTCACAGAACCCTAGGGTTTTTGCTAAGAAGTTTTATTTTTTTTTAACTACATATGTATTTGTATCTTTTAATTATTTATAGTCACCTTGAAAGTCTTCCAAGTAATCCCTTTATGATCACTCATATTCACAAGTTGTTTCCATTTGAAAAATATGAAAATGGTTAAACTTATTAAATCAGCGAGTGATTGCCCGGCTGTTTTATTAGTCCAGTTATTTTTGTACAACTGGTCTGCAAACATCAAGAGGTCGGTTTCCCGAACAAGGATTAAGACTAGTCTTGGACTAAATTGCAGTTTCAATGGAGATTCACCATTGTAACTCAAAGCTAGTCTAGGCTTAGGCTTAATCCTTGACTGGGAAACTGGCCACAAGAGGTTTGGATTCCCTACACTAAACTTTTGACTTATTTCTATGTATACTTAAAGATGCTTGTATGTGTGTGTTTAGGGAAGTCATGCTGTTGGCTCAGATTAACCACGACTCACAGGGTGTGGTGGATTTACAAAATGGCGGTGGAGATGCCCAACATGTCACACTTTGTCTTGCTGAGGCGGTCACAGTTTCAGGTGAGGTTGTGAAGGAGTCACAACTATTTTGCTTTAAGCTACTCTACCTCGCATTGAGATTTTATTCCAACCTTCTGTCACTGATTTGTCTGTATACAGTAAATCCTAGCTGTTCCAGATGTAATTCAGCTAATTTTCTTTGCTTCAAAGATGGTAATCATATGGACGGCATGGACACTGTCAGTTTGCAGGCTGTGACACTTGCAGATGGATCGACAGCATATATTCAGCACAACCCCAAAGGTAAAATTTTCTTTGTAGCGTCTTCAGTAAATGACTGTAGTAGATTAGACTATATATATATTTTTTTATTATAGTTCTACCTGTTGCAATAAGTGGTTAAATAAAATGGGATCATGGGGTGATCAGCCTTGCAGGAAAGCAGTATTCATTTTGACAGCATATTTTAATTTTTGTTTGTCTTGCTCTTTTGATGAAAATGCAGTTAACTTTTAATAATCTGATATTAAAATTTACAGGATATTTAGATGACTAAATATTCAGTACATGCCGTGATTGGAACTAGTAGGTGTAGTCATGGTTTAAAACATCATTTTCACATTTCTTTGAAAACTTCACTTGATCTGTGTACATAAACACACACAGATTTCTCTACCTCTCTCTGCTCTCGATTTATGAAGGAAATGTATGTAAAGCTGTTTTTATAGAATTGCATTAGGTTTAAAGATGTGGTTTTTACGGACACCGATTTCACTGTAATATGAAACATTACACTAATTATGAAAACTTTATGAACTTTATCAATCACTAAATATAAGTAAAACAAATATTTACTTGCATCTGCGTTTAAATTATAGGAGAAAAAGCCCAAAGGGTTCTTCAAATTTGGACCTCGATTCCAAATCCAGGCCTTGTTTTCAGTTCTCCCAGGTAGTTAGTTTAATAATTACTGATTTTGATTGGTCAGCGGCTTCACACCTGGCTGACAGGTAAAGGAAGGCTGGAAATGCAGCAGTGCTCGGACCTCGAGGACCGTGATTTGAATAACCCTGGTCTACAGTAACTAAAGAAACTACATCTCAATGTTTAAATATGCATCTGTTTAAATGTCTCTTCCTGACATTTTCATCCTTTTTCATTGACAGTAGTGTCAGAATATCTCATGCATTTCAGTTATCATTTAACTTTAACGTTTTTGTCAATGAAAAATCAGCGAAATTAACACTACAGGAAAGTAAGTCCAATTGTGTTGTTTAGTTTCCATTTCAGATGGTAAATTTATGGATGGGCAGGTCATTCAGCTGGAAGATGGATCTGCCGCTTATGTTCAGCATGTTTCCATGCCAAAAGCAGGTCAGCCCCAGAATGCCTCCTTATTGTATAGTTCTGTACTGTACATGTTAAATTCTTCTCCGGTAAGCTGTACTCGTATGTTTCTAAATTTCAATTTAAAAATGTGTTGCTATGGCTGACATGGTGGGATCTGAACTACTGACTTTCTGGTCACAGGCCACATACTGTGGCTGACAGTGATGCAGACGTTTGGCTCTTCAGCAAGGCCCTTAACCCCAATTACTTCAGGGACACTTGCTGACTCTGTACTATGACCCATAAAAAAAACTTGCTTTCACCTGCATATTTTTGTGTCTCATGGAGAGTAAGATGGGACAGTCGAACTACTTATTCATCACGGTGAGGAACTTGTATCAGTATTATGCACTATGAAGCATGTGAGACCTACAATGGCCTTTAGCCATCTTCTCATGCTTGATGTGAAATGTTATCCTTTTCCTCACATTTAATTCCCACAATATGTGTGATGTAGGAAGTGACAGTCTGAGACTGGAGGATGGCCAGGCTGTGCAGCTGGAGGATGGAACGACAGCTTACATTCATGCACCCAAAGGTATGCCTCATATACTGCAGCAAACCCTGCCTGTATTTGCATTCTCTTATCCATGTAAATTTCTAAACTCTCTGAATTGCTTGTTTACATGTAGTTCTTGTTTAATGGTGCAGTAAAATGCCTCAATAAATTGCACCCTTTTCTTTTGTCCTCCCTCTTTCCTCTCACAGAAACATACGATCACGGAGCCCTGCAGGCCGTGCAGTTGGAGGACGGCACGACGGCGTACATCCAGCACACGGTGCAGATGCCCCAGTCCAACACCATCTTAGCCATACAGGCAGACGGCACCGTGTCAGATCTTAATGCGGAGAGCACCATCGATGATGAAACCATTAGTGTTCTAGAGCACTATGCTGCCAAGGTGGGTCACTCTGGACTCTGAAAGGTCTTTGTTTATAAAACATGGCTGTGGCTTGAAATGAGGTCCATGTGGTCCATTTAAATGATTGCTGGAGTTGCCCCTCCCCACCCCCATTTCAGGTGGAGACTGCAGAATGTGTCAGCTCAGGGCTGGTCAACAGGAATGAGTCAGATGGGGCTGTTCAGATGCAGGTAAATTTTAGCCTGTGCTGAAATCCAGACTTCATTGTTACATTTCCTTGGTCCCCAAAGAGGAAGCTGATGTGTATTTCTCTGTCAGATTGTTGTCCAAGGCCAGGAAGCTGCTCGTGGTGTGGTGAAGGTGCAGCCACCAGGGGAGAAGTCCTTTCGCTGCGGCTACAGTGACTGTGGGAAACTCTACACCACCGCACACCACCTGAAGGCATGCTTTCAGAGAGAGTGCAGAGACTGGCTGCTTTCCTGTACAAATTGCTGGATACTCAACTTCTGCATCATTTGCAACAGTGATATAAATCACTTTCTAGTAGAATGAAGACAATTGCTATAATATTGTAGAATTATTAGAATGTTTCAGAATCTGTGAAGTTAAAACTGAATTAAAAGTATTTTAGTTGTTATACTGTGTCATACAATGATCAGTTGGGGCTTTTTGTGTATATGCAGGTTCATGAGAGATCGCACACAGGGGACCGACCATACCTGTGTGACCACCTGGGCTGTGGTAAAAAATTTGCCACAGGTAACCAGCTTCAGTTTGACTAGCTTGGGACTGGTCATAAACTGATCGTTGTCGTCCTGGATTGTTGGGTCTTCTGCTCACATTTCTCAATTTTCATAAAGAGATTTTCTTTTGCTTGGTCCGTGCTCCAGGGTACGGGTTGAAGAGTCACGTTCGGACACACACTGGAGAGAAGCCGTACCGATGTCAGGAGACAAACTGCCGCAAGTCATTCAAGACGTCTGGGGACCTTCAGAAGCACATCAGGACCCACACAGGTAAGCACCTACAGTGTACCTTTGAGTGTACTGACTTTCTCTAGTTATCCTTTCATGCAATTGCTCTAGTTAGTGTGAGATCTATGTTGTGTGATAGCTAAATTGGTTTAGCTTGTCTGATTATTAGTTCTGATTTAACAGTGTTTAACTGTAAAGGTGCATGTATACTGCCTTGGGGCAATATGCAATGAACTGTCCTGTTTGTAGGAGAAAGACCATTCATGTGCCCTTTTGAGGGTTGCGGGCGATCCTTCACCACCTCAAACATTCGCAAGGTGCATATTCGCACGCACACGGGGGAGCGACCCTACTACTGCCCCGAGCCGGGCTGCGGACGAGCCTTTGCCAGCGCCACTAACTACAAGAACCACATGAGGATCCACACAGGCATGTAGCTGGCCGCCTTCTGCTGTTCGCTCACTTCTGCTTGGTCATGATGATGAAGATTTGATATCATTGGAATATCAATGGCCTTGACGCACAATATTATTATTGAAGTGTTAATTGGTACCAACTATTGATAATGGCACCAAAAAATCCCACCCTTTGGTCTGAATGAGCTCAGATTCACATTCATAAAATGTTTGCTGTCCGTATGAGGTCCATAAGACTTTCCAAAAACTACCATCCCAAGTTATTGCAAAAGTTTGCACAGATGTAGATGGCATGAGGAAGCTGGATTATCTCTCAGCACCAAGATGTGCTTCATAAACACTAGTCGCCATTCAAAGATAAGTTAAAACTTTATGAAAAAATATATAAATGTATTATTGGCCGCAATACTCCCCTCCCCCCAGGAATAATAGTGTATAGTATTGAGGCTGATAATGGATTGATAAAACATTTAGCATTTTTTGAAAAAACACGTCCTCTGAAGAACATTCCCAAGAATGTTCCAGTACAGTAACCTGTGATAGACTGACACCTGATGGCCATCCCAAGCAAAGCTCTGTCAGAGGGAGCGTTTGTTTGGGTTTCTGAATTCCCTCGTCCCGTGTCTCCAGGAGAGAAGCCATATGTGTGCACAGTGCCAGGCTGCGACAAGCGCTTCACCGAGTACTCCAGCCTCTACAAGCACCATGTCGTGCACACGCCCTGCAAGCCCTACAACTGCAACCACTGCGGCAAGACCTACAAGCAGATCTCCACGCTGGCCATGCACAAACGCACGGCTCACAACGACACAGAGCCCATCGAGGAGGAGCAGGAGGCCTATTTTGAGCCGCCAACAGGTAAGGAAGGACCAGTATATTAGGCAAGTGTGTATTTAGCTTGTATCTTCCCCACAATAGTTCTAGTCCAGATTTATCTTCAGCTAAATATGGACTGTTTAAAAATAGAGCATGCTCAGCGTTTGGCCTGAGTACTTTTAATATTGGGAGAAAGACAGGAAACCTTGGATATTTCTCTGTGCAGAATTATTAAACTTATTATTGCTGTTAAAATGGACCAAAAACAGGTCTTGGAGAAAGTGCAGGGGGGAGGAACAAAAGTGCCAGTAAGAGGGGTTAAACACAAAATGAACCAGATAAAACAAGTAGAGCATACATTGTGCTAAACACATCTAAGCACATTTATCAAAACAGTAATTTGTAAAGTAAGAAAATAAATGTATCCAAACAATATGTCCTACCCCGATCGTCCGCTCCTTCCGTGTGCCGCACCCCCTCATTAATGCCGTGTGATCAGCTGTTTCTAGTTGTTAGGTCATTAGTCCTCTGTATTTAGTCCGCGTTTCAGTTTGTTTCCCCAGTCCGGTCATTGTATTGTCCGTCTGCATTTTCCCTGCCTTGCCTGTAATTAAACCTCGTATTCCCAGATACCCTGATGTCTGCACCTTTGTCTTCGTTCCATCCCCCCTAGGCACAACAATATTATTACAATTTAAAATTAATGTTAAAATAAGAATTCTTTATATTTAAATGTTTTATATAATAATTACTGTTACTGTATCATTATCTAAAAGTGTTTTTACTGTCTAAATATATGTATTCAGCTAGTGACAACACGCACGATGCTATCACTGCAAATGCGAGGCTGAGACTGAAGCTTTACCCTTCATTTCCGCTGAGAAACGTGCTGTGTGACTCATTTCCTCACGCGTACAAATTATCTTAAGTCGGCATTCACGGTTTGACTTCTGAGATTCAGATGGAGTTCTAGGTCATTTTTTTTTTTAACTGGTTCGACTTAAGAAATTTAGTTCGAGAACTGAGGTACCACTATACTTGCTTAATAGTTCTGCACACAGTATACATTATGGTATATTGAGACTATATAGGGAAAAATGCACAATAAAGGGCAGTTGAGCCTAATGAATTTCTAATGCAGTGGTATTCTGCATTAGATCGTGATGGTATACTGGGTTAACCAGTGTCAACATTTGTGAAGATTGTTACATTTAATGTTCATTCTTTCTGAATTCATTTCTAAAACTGACAATTTGCTGTTTATTTTTGCCGTTACCACAGTGTGGATGGCACAGTTGTGGTTCAAGATTGCTTTATTGTCATTTCAACAATATACATGGTACAGTACACAGTGAAATGAGATGGCGTTCCCCAGGACCATGGTGCTACATAAAAGGACTGGGACAGTACAAAAAACATGGGTTGCACGTATGCCACATAAGACAAGACAACTGTGTAAAGTGCACGTGTGCAGATATGTGCAAAAACAGCAAGTACACAACCCGAGACAAGTGCAACAAGGACAACAGACAATATATAAATGAGCAGCAGCTGATGTATAGCAGCAGAAACAAAAAACAAGTTATAGTGCAGCAAAAAAGATTAAAAAAGTTGTAGTGCAGATCACAAAGTTGCAGTGCAAATGACTGTGTGTGTGTGACTCAGACCAGTTCCTGAGTATTAGAAGCCTGATGGCTTGAGGGAAGAAGCTGTTGCAGAGCCTGGTAGTAAGGGCCTGAATGCTTCGGTACCTCTTACCAGATGGCAGGAGGGTGAAGAGTTTGTGAGGGGGGAGTGTGGGGTCGTCCACAATGCTGGTAGCTTTGCGGATGCAATAGTTAGCACTATCACCTCACAGTATGCCCTGCAATGGGCTGGCACCCTGTCCTGGGTTATTCCCTGCCTTGAACCCATAGTGTCCAGGATAGGCTTCAGACCCCCAGCGACCCTGAATAGCATAAGCAGTTTCAGAAGTTTGGTGGATGCCACGGTGCACGGCTTCCTAGCAAATCCAGAGTGAAGATGTCAGTGTATTCTGAGGAAAGTGAGCATGCAAGTTAACAAAGGAGCAAAGTGCGCTCACCACAGAAATGGGTTCACATTATGGTTGAGAATGTCTTCCCAATTTGTAGGGCATGTGGTGAAGCTATGTACCAAACCACATTTGTCATGCTGGGACTTATTTGTAAATGGACTGCATTTATATAGCACTTTATTCCAAAGCACTTTACAATTATGCCTCACATTCACCCATTCACACACCCATTCACATACACATTCACACACCGGTAGCAGAGGCTGCCATGCAAGGTGCCAATCTGCATACCGGGAGCAATTCGGGGTTCAGTGTCTTGCTCAAGGACACTTTGATGGGGTCTGGAGGAACCAGGGCTCGAACCGGCAACCCTACAGTTGCTGAATAATAGTGCTACCTCCTGCGCCACCATCTTCCCCATTCATGCCATTGTAGCCCTGATTGTAGAAGTAATACAAGTCAGCTGCAGTGATCAGAATGCATCTACTTCTGGTTTTCATGGTGGTTTCGGTACGTGCTGCACTTGCGGTGGAAAATGGGGGGAAAACAGCTGACTGGACTGCTTGGCAGGCCTTAAGCCTGACTATGATGCAGTCCTCAAATATTTGCTTAAGTGGCCACGTTTCATTTTGCTATTATGCTTCAGATGCCACTGGTGATCCTGTCGTAACCTATGTTCCAGAGATGGAAGAGGAGGATTCTGGATCAGAACACGTGTCCTCTGAGACAGCAGAGGCCATGGGGCATCAACACGTGGCTCTTATCACACAAGATGGAACTCAGCAGGTAACTAATCTTTAAGTGCTAAAAAAAAGATGCAGTTCTGGAAATTTTCACGGTTTTCAGAGTGCAAAGTAAATTTCTACCTCCACTCCTCAGTGAACAGATGACATGAATAATGCAGGATTTTCCAGTATGAGCTCGGGAGACCTGTTTTAAGCCGAATGCAGTATTACACTGTTCAGAAAGCTGCATGTGTAACGCAACCTTTTTTTACATTTTTTTAATACATTCTCTTTTTAATATTAGTTTTGAAGACTGATAAATTATACAAATGAATTGTGTAAAATGCTTCTGGGGTAGTTTTATTATACAGCTATTTCTGTAATAAGTGTTTCATCAAATCCAGGGCAAGAGTTGCAGAGAAAATAGACAAAACAAAGTGAACAAATAATTATGGAGCCCCCAAGAGGTCTGGGTAGGACAATGTTTTTTGTAAACTCCTGTCCATTCACTACCAGTGACTTTAAGCAAGAGAGCTGGACTATTGAACATGAAGTGCACACACAAAATGCATTGTGAAGATTTTAAGATATTACTGCTGGGAAAACTGCATATAAACCACAGTGTTAAGGTTTAAACTGGAACCTGCTTTCTGGAATATTTCAGTATACAGAAGATCCTCTTATCTGCACATACATCATTAAGTGAGAATACCAGGTATACCAGGAGGTATAGGTATACCCAAAAGTGGTTGTGGGTTTAAACCATAACTGTGATACCATGGTAACGTTAGATTTATATTCAGCTTTCCAGCTGTAATATCTTTCAATAAAAGCAAGCAACAACCCTTAACTTTCCAAATTTCTTTATGGGCATATTTCAATAAATATTAAAGAAAATGTGTGTTTTTTTGTATGTATTGTGTATGCACATCACATTCAATAGCCCAGCTGTCTTGTATACAATTGCTGGTGATCAATGGACACAGTCCAATTATTAATAAATGTGTATAAAAGCACATATATGAAAGTTAGATGGTGTGTATTGTCCGCCATAGTTTAATGCTTAACGCAAACTTTACTGGACATTTCTGTATCATTTACGTTTATTCTTATTAGTCCATTAATCCTGTTTTGTACTTTAAGAACATAATATAAAATTATAGGTGCTGGACAACTTGTGTGCATTTTCTTTTTAATGTAATGTTAATGCATTTTATACATTCTTTTATATGCCATTTTAAAATGGTAGTTGTTAGTAAAACTGAACTATTGAAAAGGAATGGAAAATTGTTTCAAAAAATGTTTTCCCACCCTGACCTCTTAGGTGCCCCATAAAAATGTACATCATATACAAAATGTTTATAGTGAGTTACATGCAATGAAGTTGCTGTTCAAAACCATTTGATCTAATGTTATGATATTTACACTGCAACAGTAGTGAGATTTTTGGCTATTTATGTGGGGGGAAATGGTTGAACAACAATCATGACATCAGTTACAATTTTTAATACAGTAATTAGTGCTGTTGCCTCACCTCTAACTGGGGTTCGGATCTCTCATGGCTCCATGTGTGTGCAGTTTGCATGTTCTCTCTGTGTGTGGGGTTTCCCGCCACAGTCCAGTATCATGTTGAAGGTGATTGGAGTTACCAAATTGCCTGTAGTTGCACATGTGTACATGACCAGTGACTTGGTGAGGGATTCCCTTGTTTGTGAGAGACCAAATACATGTGTTGGTAGTCTATTGCCGTGCTTTCGCTTTCACAATAAAAGGGTTTCATTTAGGTTCACAATATAAATTAGTCCTTGTTTCACAATTTACTTAATGGTAAAATCATTGAGGGTGTAAACCCTTTTCTTGCTTAATAAATTACAACTTTTCAAGTGCTTTTTTGACATGGGTGCCTGATGGACCCCTTAATGTTTTTAGTTCTCGCTTTTTGAAGCATCTTAATTTCTTGTGTAAATCAGCAAATGTATATGTTCCTAGGTCAGTATATCCCAGGCAGATGTGCAGGCGATAGGAAACACGATCACCATGGTTACTCAAGATGGCACAACCATCACTGTGCCTGCCCATGAGGCTGTTCTCTCTTCGGAAGGAACGCACTCCGTCAGGATGGTAGCAGCTGATGGAACGAATGAGCAAGTATGTTTCCTATGCATTCATATGACTTGGTCCTGTTGGGTGTTTCTTAGGATGTGGTAGTGGGAAAATGCAGGCAGTCTTAAAGGGAATTTCCTTTTTTATTGTCTTTTGTGAAATAGGGCCTATCTAGTGATAAAGAATAATAAAAAAAAATATAATTTCACTGTCGTGTTTCTGGGTATTTCCTAAATGAGTTTGGGAAAGCACCTTTTTTGAACTCCGCTTGAAAAGATGTCTTGCGGAGAGACTTTAGGACTTAAACATGATAGTACTTGTTTTGTACTTCTGTCGTCTCCCTGCAGGTAACCATTGTGACTCCAGAGTTAACATTCCATACCACGCAGGCTGAGCTTGGCCAAGATCATGAGCACCACCTAGTGACAGCCAGTCCACACCCTGTCACCTTATTAGCCACTTCCAATGGCACTCAGATTGCAGTGCAGGTAGGTCCCCTAGAACCTATTCGTACAAGAATGTGGCAGTGAGCCATGCAAATATTTTACCTCATTTGTAGCCCTGTCAGATTGCACAAAAATGTTGGTCGTAGGCTAAGAAAATATGCGAAACCATATCTCTGTACCTTGACAGGAAGTTCATAGGGACAGGATACACTGCATACTTTATGAAGCATGCACTGGATGTAGTTTTATGACTTTGTGGGCAGAGGTATGGATGGGTTGAGCCCACAAGAGGCCCTACTGCTTGACGGGGGAATGCATTTTGGAGAGATTTACATGATCTAGCTTCTAATAAATTAGCTATAGAAGCATTTATTATTACTTATCAGAGACCCCAGCAATTGACTTGGGGAAACACCTGTTAGGGTGTTGGGTTTTTCCACTCCCTTTCTGCAACATTTTAACCATCTGTCATTGCACTAATTTTTATACTGTGCCAGTTACACCTTTTAACAATTGCCTTATGTTAAATTTAGCAGTGATGTATTCTTAGCTACAGGTCTTAATACCCCAGTATTGCACAAATTGATTTTGCAATTAAGCAAACAAATAATTCTTCTACACTGTGGTCATATGGAGGAGACCTGTCTGCAGTTGACAGCCTAGGTTCTGCTTTCATAATAGGAATGGCAGCATTGATTGAAGCTTGAATGATTAATTTCGTACTAACTTTAAATTCCTTGTAGCTCAGTGAACAGCCATCACTGGAGGAAGCCATTCGAATAGCTTCACGAATACAGCAAGGAGAAACTCCAGGGCTGGAAGAATGAGACGGCTGCTTTTTTGCTTATAAACTGAATTTCAGGGAAAAAAAACTGCAGATGTTTTTGGCTGCTTGCTTGTTTAACAGGGCTCATGCAGTTTGCTCGCTCACACATATTGATGCTAAATCTCTGCATATTTTAAAATATGTACTTGGCAACTACTTTTGGATAAACATTCACTTTAACTGTTTGTGAAATTTGGAACACTGAACAATTCCACTGTCTGAACTACCTAAACTTTTTTTCATTTTTATGATAAATATATACTTCTGTATATATGCAGTCAATGTAAATTGTGCATATTTTACCTTGGATAATGTACAAATCATGTATTACACTTTAGTTACCCAGAATTAAAGCAATACATCTCTTGTATTCTTGTATGCTTTTCATTGTGAATTTTACACCGTTTTTCAATATTTTTGGTATATGGCAGTTTTAATACAATTTTAGAATATTGCACATGAGGTATACATTTGAAATGAAGGAAAACCAGTACACTAGTATTAAGATGCCTAGTTGGGAAATTACTGTATTATAAATGTTTCAATCCTAATTGATCCTGTGTAAAAACAATCCAAATGTTTAAATCTCGTGTTTCCAGTGTACAGACAGGACCTGCCGTCAAAATATGTACCTGTTTAACCCTAATAAACATAGAGGACAATTATTAAGCAACACGGTCCTGTGTAGTAATTATACCTCTATTTCAGTTTTAACTATAAAACAATACCAAGACAAAACCCTATTTCTATTCTGGGCTCCACTAAATCAGCAGTGAACGGTGGTGTTTTTATGACCAACTAAATTAAATGTGCATTTCATAGGAGAAATCGTACAATCCGTTTTTATAAAAATACATTTGCTTTTAGGCAATCACACCGAGCTTTTACCTCAGTGCTTTTATGAACGTTGTGTTCGACTTCACTCTTTACAATGTTAATGCACTGTTACTCAGTGATCGCTGGTTAAATTACTAGCCCTTAGGGCTCATTCCCAGAATGCACGTTGCCTTGTCCTTTTCATCAACCCGCGCGTTCTGCCATTCGCTAGAACATTAAACATTGCTTTCTCTGCAATATATATGTTCTCACTAGTGCGCTACGTTGCAGTGAATTTTGAAAGCGGAATACTGCACCTATTTTTCTGCACTGCGTAGTCCCATTGATCATAATGTAAAATGGATACAAACGCATTCCAAAGTATTTGTATGCGTTTTTACTCCCTCTCCTCCACAAACACTAGGGTAAATCACGTAAAATCACAGAAAGCGCTAATAGAGCGCAACATTAAAAACTTATAAAGGCGCACAAGAACGTGGACAAACGCGACATAAAAACGCAGTACAACTGGGTGCGCTTTTCGTTGTATGTTTTGGCTTCCCCGGCGTGAACACACCCTCACATACTTTACAAGATCGTATGGCTAACAAATGAATGGCGCCAAAATGACGTGTATGCAGATTCCAAAACGCCGTGGGGTAACCATTCGGCCCGCCCACGATTTAAACTCGGAAGGTTTGTTCCAATTGGCTACCGACCGGACTCTCCGACCAACGGTCGCCTTGAGTGCTTTACTGGGCCGAGCATAAGTTGTATTAGAGGTTCGGAGTAATTTCGTAAACAAACGCGAGTTGTAACTTGTGGCGGCTGAATTTGGCAACTGAGAGGTTCTTATTGACTGCTTATTTCATATTGAAATGTTTCATTTGTCATCTTTTATGATAGAATGCAATGCTTTAAGTTAGCACGCAGTATGGTAACCGGATGAATGTGTTGTAGCCATTTTCGTTCGCAGTGTCTGCTCGGTTGTCTGATAACTATCCAGCTGGTTCAAGGACTGCTTCTCCTAGACGAGTCATCTATTTTTGGTTAAACTAATCCGGTCCTATGTTTATTCTCGTGTAATGATATCGTAAAGTGATTTTAATTAAACGTTGGCGACACAATTTCGAGACACGGCGATATCACCCCTGGGCATATGTACTAAATGTATTGATTAACAGACCGCTACAGTTCTTGCTGCCAGTACTGGCGTTAAAGGGCAGTCGGCATGAGCTACACAGTCTGTGATTCCCCAATGGCCGGAAAAAACATTCGTCAGAAGTTGCAATTTTCTCCCGGCGATGAAGACTCTTCGATGGAAGAGGACGGCAACCGCAGTGCGGGAGCTGAGTCGGGCTTCACGGAGATGGACACTCCGCGGCGTGTTCGGCGAAGCTCGGCCGATGATCTGAATAATACTGGAAGCAGCCCCTTGGACGGCACCAGAGAAGATGACGAGTCCTGGGACGAGGAGCGCTTCGGCTCACTGTCCCCCTTGAAATCGAGCATTTTTATGATGCGATCCCCGTCTCCGAGGAAGTGTGCTCGCAGTTACTGCCGTTTCGACGACCGACATAATTACGGCCCCCCCGTAGCTGATCGGCCCGATACTCCTCCGCACAAAACTTTCAGAAAACTTCGATTGTTTGATACCCCGCACACACCGAAGGTAACTGGCGATTTGCAAATATAAATAGTTTTACTGGGCATATTTCAATATGTGACAAAAATGCTTAGTTCATTCATTTTATGTCCATCAACTGATTGCAGTAAATTCCAAAATGCCGTTCGTAATTCATGCATCAAGTGTAGTCTGGCGTATGTGCGTAGCGTTATTCTGCATGCTATTTAAATCTGCATTAACAGCATGGCTTAAATTTGAGTCTGAGGTCTCTGTCCGAATAACTAATTCTATTTCCCTCCCCCCAGAGTTTGCTGTCCAAAGCCAGTGCGGTCAACACGCGGTCGTTCAATAGGAGAGTTTGTCTCTCCAGGAATGTGGATTCGACGGGGAAGTTCAGCCAGACCAGTCATACGCCCCTTATTAACATCAACCCGTTTACTCCCGAGTCATTGCTCCTCCAGTCTGGAACGTTACAGAGGATTAACAGAAAGCGATCACACTGGAATGAGTAAGGTTTTTTTTGGTAATAAAATGCATTTGTATGCAGTTGTGGGTCTCCACACGTAGTTTACTTTAACACTTGAGGTACAGTAGAGGTAGACCTTTTTTCACGTATCCCATCTTGCTCTCCTTTGGGAGACACGCACGAGTACATTTGAGAGCAAAACATAGGATCAGTCACCTGGCGCTCCTGAGAATTTTGGGCGTCCTGGGTTTGGTTTGCTGTTTGAAGCACTTACAGGTTAAATATACTTCATTCACGTGTATTGTAAAATTTGCATGCGTTGTAGTTGGCAGAGGGTTTGCAGTTAGTGTTATACTTGCAGGAAACCAAGTCCGCATGGTCGTTTAACCACGTGCTCATTAAGCACTCGCTGCTCCCTCTAGTGGTTGATCTTCGTATTGTTCAGAGAAATGTTTTCCATTTCAGTTCCTGTGGAGAAGATATGGAAGCAAGTGATGCTGAAATTGAAGATGAGGTCGTTCCACCATCAAAGGTAAAAAGCAATATATAAGAGCAGTGCATATCTTGAATATTTATACATTGAGATGATGCATTATACAACTTTTTTTTTAGAAGCTGACTATAATGGAGAGTAACATGATGTCAAGATATGCCACAGAATTCCATGAGCTGGAGAAGATTGGATCTGGGGAGTTTGGCTCTGTTTTCAAGTGTGTGAAACGGCTAGATGGTTGCATATACGCCATCAAACGGTCCAAGAAGCCACTAGCTGGCTCTGTTGATGAGTAAGTGAGCACTATATCAGTGCATGAAAGCTGGTTCTCAATGGGAAATTTCCTAATGTCACTCACTGTTAGTTATTTCTTCCACAGGCAAAATGCACTGAGGGAAGTCTATGCCCATGCAGTGCTGGGACAGCATCCCCATGTGGTCAGATATTACTCTGCGTGGGCAGAAGATGATCACATGTTGATACAGAATGAATACTGTAATGGTGGCACCCTCTCTGATGTCATAATGGAGAATTACAGAGCCATGCATTTCTTGTCTGAACTGGAGCTTAAAGATCTTCTTTTGCAAGTTAGCCGTGGCCTGAAGTACATCCACTCCACATCGCTGGTTCATATGGATATCAAGCCAAGTGTGTTTCTCCCCCCCGAAAAGAATTGTGTGCTGTGAATGTAGTGATGACGGTGTAGTAATGCATCTCTTTGTTTCTAGGTAATATATTCATATCTCAAAGGGCGGTACCATGTGTTGATGATTGTGATGATGACGATGGACCAAATACCAGTGTTGTGTATAAAATAGGTAAGGTAGCAAATGTGACTGGCCTGGGCCAGAATTATCTTAATTTGAAGTGACAAGATATTAATTGTGGGTTATTTTAATTTAGGTGACCTTGGGCATGTGACTAGGGTTGACAATCCTCAAGTTGAAGAAGGTGACAGCAGGTTCCTAGCAAATGAAGTGCTTCAAGAGGTAATTTGGGCATGTTTTTTTCTCTTTAATATGTACGTTTTGCTTCTTGACATTATCTGATTGGAGGAAAAACTTGATTTCTAGGACTATACAGACCTTACAAAGGCAGACATCTTCTCACTGGGATTGACTGTGATAAGTGCTTCCGGTGCTGAGCCAATGCCAGCCAATGGTGACAAATGGCATGACATTCGGAATGGAAAGTTGCCCTTGATACCGCAAGTGCTCTCACAGGATTACCTTAATTTGCTCAAGGTAAAATACTACACCCAGACACTAATTATCTGTTCAGAAGGCTGTTAACATGATCTCAACTTAATGTTTTTTTAAAAGATGCCTTTCAGGACGCTCAAGGTCATCTCACTGAAGTAAAAACAACTTCAGTTTTATGTCTGGCAAACATGCTATTATTTGCTGATATTTCTTGCTTGTTGTAGCTGATGATCCATCCAGAAGTAGAGCGGAGACCATCTGCCTTTCTCCTTATCAAGCACCCGGTGTTGCTAACGGCAGCCAGGATGAATGCTGACCAGCTGCGTGTGGAGCTTAATGCTGAAAGATTCAAGAATGCCCTCCTACAAAAGTATGATTCTTGTCATGCTCATTATTCCTCAGGCTCTTCTGACATATTAAAGTTGTCAGGTTACTTTTTGATGGTACTGGGTTGATTTTTTTGTGTGTATAATAAAGTTGATAATCATACTGCTCTAGTTGAGAAAGAATTAAGTTTCCTTCACAAGCGTGAGTAGTGTAATTTTATTGCGGTGATCTGTTGCAATGTGTTTGCTGATACAGCTGAATAGTTGTCATTTGTTTGAATCATTGCTTTGCAGAGAGCTGAAAAAGGCCCAGCTGGCTAAGGCTGCAGCTGAAGATAGAGTGCTCTTCACAGACAGGGTACTCACTCGCTCCATTGTCCAGTCTGGTAACAGGACATCAAGACTCATCGGCAAGAAGATGAACCGTTCTGTCAGCCTGACTATTTATTAGTTATTAATCAGCCTTTTTTTGTTAGACCTGTAACTCTGTACCTTGGAAGTCGGGCAGAATGTCAGTTTCACTAACTTGGATTGTGCGGAGATCTTGATAGTACTTATTCTTTTCTGGGTACTTGGAACGGTTGTTCTTGTTGAAGCTGCATTTGAAATTTCTGGTGTCATAAATCCTTCAGAGTGAGGGGGTCGCATGAACGCCCTTAAGCACATGAGAAGTTTCCTTCCATGCGACGTTTCTGCTGTTTGAGGGAGGCAGTGCATGGATACAGCTTCCCTTCGGTGTGACAATGCAGCATGTTTGATTTTTGCACCTTACAGTCTGTGAAATATTTGATGTCCAGCAAACACTGGGGCATCAGATAAGATTCACACAATTGAGCACTTTTATGGCAATGAGTACATTTTTGTCTGACATACATGTTTGCTGCTATAAATGTTTTGTCAGCAACTGAGGCCAGGATTGTTTGGGTCAAAATTTCCAGGCCTGTGTGAATCATTTGATTTTTAAAAAAGAAAAACATTTTAACAGTTGGTGTCTACTCAGTGTATGTATTTGTGACACATCTCAGCCAGGAGGCTGAGCTCTGGGCCTGGAGAGCTACTCCAGTAGGTCTTCTACCTGCCTTCTGCTGAGCCACACCTTTTCTCATTCACACTTCCTGCTATTTGCTTGAGAGCTGCCATGGCTCATCAGTAGCAAAGTAGGATAGAAAAGCTACTGGAGAGAAGCTCTCAGGGACTGGTGTGGGAGGCCCTTGTTTTGGACAGGTGTCAACTGTATATCTGTTCACCACTGCATTCTACATTCATAAAGCACCATCACTAAGTAGCTGAACTACGGCATGTCAAAGGTGTTAGTGGTCCTTCCCCATATCCCATAAAATCTTTTACCTTGCACGTGGTTCTTATGGTGCTAAAGTAAATTGTCAGAAATGGGAATTGATCCTCATCTCCAACTGTGCCTCGAGCGTTAGCATGGATCATTGCCTTTTTCTTTTTGTGGGCGATGTTTTTTTTTCCTCATAGTTCTCATATGTAATGTTTGTTGGTTCGATTACTTTGTCTCATTCTGTAAGTTCGTTTTCATTTGTTTGTCTGCTTCATTGTATATGGGGTTCGTTGCTTTTGTACAAATCTTCCTAATAAAATGGAGTTTTGATTAACTTTAACTTACCGACGAGGTGCACACGGTTTTTCTTTTACTACTGTCGACACGAGTGAACGACGCCTGTATTTAAAGCAGCATGTTCATCTGCGACCGTTAGGTGGCGCTGGCCCCTGCAGCTCGCGGTGGGCGTACCGTACGCCGATCACGTGGCTGTCATTGTGTTGGTGAGTTGCGTTTGTTCACATAAAAGGGAACTAAAGTTAAGGCGATATCCAACAAGATGGGACTGAGGGACGAACTTTTGAAATCTATATGGCATGCTTTTACAGCTTTGGATGTTGACAAAAGTGGTAAAGTGTCTAAATCTCAACTAAAGGTAAGAATTTTGTTTTTTGAAAAGTAAAATTCTTTTTTCGCAAACATCGCTGTGCGCTCACTACGAACGAAACGACGAACAAGTATTTAACCTGGCAATATTTACGATATTTACCTTAATCAAAAAACAACTAGGGTTTTGGGATATATTTTGCGGTACACACACAAAAATGCAAGTGAAACATCTTGCTGAGGTACTGTATTGTAATACTTGTGGTGTATTTCATAATTCCAGTATATCTTATGTTTAAATAGTAACTGCTTTATTTTTCTTACACCTATCTCCATTTAGGCAATTCAATTCACAATGCCACCTGTTGGCCATCCACAACTGCCTGTACTAAGAAAATAGAGAAATCCGTGACTTTGCCGTGGTAGCAATCAGTTTGCAATAATGAATAATGTAGAGCCTGCAAAACGCAGGGAAGAACGGGTGCGGGCTAACCGTGACACCTAGTAATTATTTGAATTATCATGACTGCGGATGTTTTTCATATATAGGTGCAGATCAGTTAAATATACTTGTAAATATTATTAACTGGGCAATAAAATAACACAATCATAGACTCAAATTTGGAGATCAATGCTCACATCCTTGTGTCCAGTGCATAAACAGAATACTCAGTAACTCAGTAGTTAGTGCTGTGGTCCAGTGCATAAACAGAGTACTCAGTAAATCAGTAGTTAGTGCTGTGGTCTTACACCTTCACTCATTGTGTGTTTGATTCCTGTCCTGACTGTGCCAAAATTCCTGTGTGGGTTTCTTTTGGCTTCTGGAATTTTTCCCATTTTCCAGGGTTGTTAGGTGTAGATGGCTGGATATCTTAAAATATCCCTGTTTGTGAGTGTGACCTGTGATAATCTGGTATCATCTCCCTGGAATACCTCCTCTGATAGGCTCCAGCCTAACAGTATCCCTGCAATGGATAAGCATTTCTGGAATTTTTTTCGATAGTTTTGCATTAAATGGTTTGAAACTATTAGTTAAGATGTATAGCCTTATACTTGACAGAATTGAACATGAGTGAATAGAAAAAATGTATCAGAAATTATTGTAGATGTTTAAAGTAAGTCTGTTATTACTTAAGCACAGTGACGCACGCACCCCTATTTTATAGTTTTATAGGTTGTACAGAGCTAACTCATAAAAAGTGTATTGTCCATAAGAATGATGAAACATTTCCTTTAAGAAATATTACATGTTACTATTAAGAATGCAGTCTGCAGTGTGAACAATAATCTGAGGTATGTGGTTGCAAACACCCCTGAAAGACTCGCCTGTTCAGCTACTGTGTTACGTCAAGGTAGTGTGTTTTGTAAATGGCTGTGCTGCTGTGTTGTCTTGTATTATCAATGTGTTATTGTTACTCACTCCCCGCTGCCCCCCTCCCTTACCAAACAGCTGTGTGCTCTCCCTCCGCATAGACTGCTAGCATGGCACAGTTAGTCCCGCTGATGAGTGCTTCTTACAGGTTGTACTGCTTGAGCCTGACACCCCCGAGCAGACCGATTAGGTATTCATGACATCATGGTATGGCTCAGATATGTGACCCATGTGTGTTTCCATTACCATTTATGGTTTTAATAATCAAAGAGACAGAGGACTTGCACATCTGTCCACTTCAAACTTAACCCACACATCCAACATAAAACTGTTGTATTTCCATGGGGTCATAGGGAGCTCACATTATTAACCTTTTATTATAATCACATATAATGCCTTTCTGAAAGTAAAAGGACTAGATGTTATGGTTCATCCGAATTTTGCACGTGTGTTTAGTGTTATTGTTCCACAATCAGTGTATTTCACATAGTTAATACATATTGGCTGTGATATTTATCAGGGTCAGATTTTGTCACTGTCATCACTGCATGTTAATGAAAAGTAGACATATCACACTGGGACTGATTCCAGCCAGTCTGTTTGTCTAAATGCTTGCTTGACAGGTTTTTTTAAGCATGTGTTAAAGTCTTGCAAAGAGGAAGTGAGCATAGTACTAGAGAGGAACGATTACAGGGAATTAAATCTACAGTAGCAAGAACAAATAATATTGCAGTAGCTTAAATAGCACTGATAGTATTATCTGGAACCATTTCCCCCAGAAATACTAATCAGTACTTATGTATCTGATGCCTTTATCGAAATTAGCAAAGAATTGAGAAAGTAGGGTCAGACACTCTGTGAGCCATTGGGGTTGCTCAAGTGCCCAACAAGGAAATAACTATGCTGACCAGGAGATTTGAACCAGCAAACCTGCTGATTATGGGCACAGAGCCCAGCCCTGCTGAGCCACATACTGGCCCAAAGATACATAATTATTTCTTGGTAGCACACTTATTACATTATTGTCCCACTGTGCACTAAAGCAAACTAACCATAGACTGATTTGCATTACACTTATTTCACGCTTTTATTCAAACCCACATACAGTAGAGGGAAAGCTTACGATTGATATGTGCTCGCTGGGATTTTAACCCACGACCATTGCATTATTAGCATAATCCTCTAATGTAGAGCTACAGTACCTCACAGTTGATCAACCAATCAAAAAGTTCAGCACTGATCCGGTACTGCGTTGCCGCGTTTTAGAAAGCTATTCGATATTACTATTCACACTATTATAGACAGCGCTAACGCGATTATCCAGAGTCAGTCCAAGTTATTAAATATAGTGTAGAATCCTGCCCGGTCCAAGAGGGTAAACAAACAGTCTACGTTAACATAAGCAAACTAGCAGCTGTACCTACAGGTTATTATGTTGCGTTGTATTTTAAGCAGTTAGATAACCAAGAATAATTCGTTGCGCGGGAAGTAAGTTTTTAATTATTTTTGTTTATTGAGCACATGAAAGGAAGAAAGCAGCTTGCTATTATTCTTTACAGTGGAGAGTAATGATGATGATTTCGATCGCGCAGAAATACGTGTTACGGTATTGCGTCCTTGCGTGTTTTTCAATTCGTCAGCAGAGCGCCCTCTCAAAATCCATATAACGAATCGCATCCATACCAATCGCCCCCTCCCTACGGAAAACCCAATACTCCTGTACGTTACGGTAGGCTCTTATGTATTTCCCGTACGTTTAATGTTTCGGTGTTGTGATTTTCATCTTGTGATCTCTATCCATAGTCCTTAATATCCTTTACTCATCGAAAGAGTTTCTGATTTCAAGTGTGTTTTACTTTCAGTGATATTATTCAGGGAATAAAGTACATAATTTACCTTAATAATGTTTTTTTTTTCCTTCATTGGTATCATTGCAGCGCAACTATTTTGATACTTAAATTGGTATCGATATCGGGGTCATAATTTTGGTATTGTGACAACACTGACGAGATCATGGACAAATAAGGGTTCATCAGGCGGTGGAGGTGTCTGAATGGAGGCTGCTACCCTGGGCATCTGCTGGCATCCCACCTTGTGCAATGACATGAAGAAAAGCATTTCTTCCAACACATTCTCCATTTTCCCGCATTTACCCAGCATTCTAACCATATTCTCACATTCACTCTGCAATCTCCTGATCACTTCTCTACACTTACTCTTACCTTGCAAGATGAGTGTTTACCATGAAGTTTTCAAAAGAAGGTATTTTCCTTTTAAAAGTCTTTCATGTCATGCTTAAAATTTTTTAATTGTTATTATTGTCATTATGTAGTAAAACTCAAAAATCGCTTCTTTCACACATTTCATGATGTGTACGAGCTCTAGGAAGGCCGAGCAATCTTCAGTGTGCAGCTGCCGCTTTTCTGTTCCATTGACCGTGTGCCCGTGGTTCCATTGGCAGGTGCTGTCACACAACCTGTGCACCGTGATGAAGATCCCACATGACCCGGTGGCACTGGAGGATCACTTTAAGGACGACGATGAGGGACCCGTCTCCAACCAGGGATACATGCCCTACTTGAATAGGTTTATCCTGGATAAGGCAAGCCTCCCCTTTCTGTAGCTGCCCATAGCCCCATTGCAGAGTGCTTACTCTAAGAACTCATAGGAGGTTCCACCTCTTACTTTGCAGGGAGATGTGGAAGGTCAAATATGCAGACTTGCATGGAAAGGACCTGGCCTTTACATGCAGACAGCTACATGTACCGCGATATGAAACCTCAGTTGTGTGCATCAGATGTAACACGTGATAGTTGCACAATGTGGCGTCAACTTCCCATTAGGCATGTGGCTTGGCTGGTGGTTGTAGAGCTTGCAGACGCTGACCACCGGAATGCCAGCACTACACATTCTATTTTCATTCTTTAAGGACCGGTGATAGGTCACAGCAGGATTCAGGAGCAGCACAGCAAGGAAGCCTAAGGGGTCCCCCAGCCGGGAGATCAGTATCATGGTAGCAGCTGATGTACCGTAGACTCTAAAGTGTCTCTGTCCCTGCCATTGAGTCTAAGCTGAGAGGACGTGGTCAGCTGTGCAGTAGGCATGCTTCTTACTGACTTCACAGCAGCAGGTTTGGCAGCTTTAAAATATCCTCAGAGCTGATCTGCTCAATCCTGTGGTAAATACTGTGCGTCATACGCAAGGGAGTCCAGTGAACAAGAAGCTGGTTATGGGCCCATGATGCCTGTATAGCCACATGTAAAGGCTTAAATGACTGAGGGAAGGCATTTTTAAATACAGCTAAGCAACATTTTTATTCCTCTTCCTTAAGGTTTAGAACTGGGGTTTCCAACTTTTCTTAAGTTAGGGAATTGTTATTCTTTCCCTGTTGGGAGGTTATTATGGCTTGTTGCTGCATGTTACATTCTCTCTGTGGTATTTATTACTGCCCTTTCTATTAATGTTGGTTGCTACAGAAGTAGCATTTGCACAGCAGGATGTGCTGACAGTCTGTATGAAACACTGGGTTGGCAGCTCTCATGCATCTGATGCTTTCAGACTCACGCAAGAAATCTTACGGCAAATCTATACTATTCCATTATAAACCTAAAATTAGCTACATCTAAAGCATTGGAGTAGTTAGCAAACCCTACAGACTATTTACAAGGCAATAAACTGTTACATACATGCAAATGCATGTGCATGTGTGTGCCGACTCGTTTCAAATTGAAAATCTCACTCCAGCCAGCTGACCAAAGTTGGCAACCCTGGAAACGGCTTCACCCGTGGCTCTCGTGAATGCAAATCGATATTTCTTTAGTACCAAAAGGAGCTGCTTGGCCTTTAACAAGGCTGCCATTGTTGATGCCTGAAAGGCAGTAGGACATCCCCAGTTATGGCAGAGGGAGGGAATTATACTGAGAATGACTTGATCACTAAAAGCCAAAAAAACAAAAATTATTTCCTGTGGTCTCCTCCTGTCCTGTGTCAGAATTAATGAGGATATCCAGACCCGGACCGATAGCCAAAACATTAAGTTATTATTTAAAACCTTTTGCAGCTTTCGGTAGTAGAACCGCTGTTTCCCACGCCAATGAATGTCAAACACCTTTAATCGCCAAGCTAGACATAGAATTAATTAATCGCCACACCATGTAATTAATTAGATCAAAAATTTTAATCGCTTGACAGAACTAATTTGAACTGATATCAAATCTTTCTGAGGCCATGTGGTTGTCTCAACCTCTGCTCTCTCTGAATTGTTGGAAGGCAGGCGTGTGCTTCTTTCATAGGCTTGTGAGAAGCTTGTGTGTCCCTGCAACTGAAACCCCCAGGCTGCACTCCCTGAAACGATGCCAGCGTATCTGAGACTGTCAGATGTACGATTTGGGCACTCGGGAAAAGATTCACCCAGTCTACATCCGCTGGTTATTTTATATGTAACAATAATAATAATAATCCATACTTCTTTGATCTTTACGCCTCCTTCAACTTGCTCTTTGCAGAGTAAACTGTCTGTGAAGGGCAGCCAACCTGTAATGGTGCCCAGGAAGCTGGGGGTTAAGGGCCTTGCTCAAGGACCCACGAGGTTTGAACCAGTGACCTTGTGATTACAGGCACACAGGCTTAGCCCACTGAGCCACACGCTGCCCCCAACAGGCCTCTGGCTTAATGCATGCTGAGTAGGGGGTGAAGACTAGCCCCCCTTCCTCTGATTTCTGCGCCCACTTAGCCTCTGTGACAGAGACGTCATCCAGGGATGTGAGGTGCTGCTGTAATGATGTCCTGCATCATTAAGTTTCACTGGGTTTGTCTGTCTCATTACTTACTGGCTTAGCTGGACAACGTATAAGTTCATTAGCATAAAGTCGGACCTTCGTAGGGAAGTCGCTAGCAGGTTTTACGGTGGTTTAACTTGCTTCAGAGCCATTTAGTGAAGTTTAGGATGAGGACGTTTCCCATTTCTCAGTACATCTGACAGTTGGAAGCTGTTCCCTGTCTTTGTTGAGTGTCGTCGTTTTCCGTTTGTTGTTTATCACAAAATGTTGGTGTTATACTTTAATATGTGAGCTGCATTTACAAAATCATATTTATTAAGGTGATAATTTGAATGTAGATGCTGTGGTCTGTAACATCAGTGTTTACAAGATATAGGGGCACATCCATTGTAATAAGTTAATTTACATGATATTAATCCACAAATAGCATTCAAACAGGCATCATACATCAACATGACTTTCAGGGAGCGTAGTACACATATAAATCCATAAGCATATCAAATGGTTTGTATAAATAGTTGCTAATGTCTCAGTTATAAACGTCTATTCTTTCCAAGTATTCTTCCTCTTGCCTGTGGGTTTATGAAGTATTTTATGCTGTCACTGCATTAAGAGAACTTATGCAATGATTTAATGACGACCACATCTAATGTAAACTGCTTTTGTGTGCAGGTTCAAGACAACTTTGAACGTATGGATTTCAACAGGATGTGCTGGACCCTATGTGCACGTAAAAATCTGGACAGGAGTAACCTGCTAATTAGTGATGATGATGCCTTCAAGGTCTGGTGCATCTTCAATTTCCTGTCAGAAGACAAATACCCGCTGGTTATCGTCTCCGAAGAGGTGGGTCTGACGGTGTTGATCAACTCAACACTTTGTTTCTTCCTTCTTTCAGCTGTGTGTATCACTTTGTATCATGACACAGTTTTATGATGCAGACATTCCTCACTTAACAGCCGAGTGCCGTTCCTAAGACTAGTTCATTAAGCAAAACGGTTGATAAGTGAGGAGGCGACCCTTACCGATACTCTACTGGTAGTGGGTTTGTGTCAGCAATCATTAGATATTGTTTTCATCTCACCTTTGCATCATTTGTAACATTTTTAGTATATTTATAAATGTTTATACAGTAGTGTACTGTATACTTTATTAAAGTATACTGTTCCCCATACATATTTTCTCAGTATGTGACAGGTGAAAATCTATGAGTGAAACTAATAAACAAAACACAGAAAAGACTTGGATCTCTTGTCTGGCATAGCAAAGTTACAACAACCTGGTCGATAAGTGCTAACGTTAGTCATCAGTGGAATTACAAATAAATGATAGGTTAACATACAAAGGCATGTATCACAAATTAGCATCACTGCAATCCACTGAATCACTGTTAGCGTTCTTTTGCACATTATCGAGCTAAAACAGCACACAGAAGATAAATATCACTCGTACGAATTTACTAAGATATAAAACAAGTAAAATACTCGCAGCTATTGCTGTCCAAGATGTAAGAAAAGTATAAGACACAGGAAAACTTAAAATTTGCGCACATCTGTGTTTTACGTGCCACTGGAGGTTCCCTATCCCACAATACAAAGCACATGCATCAAACTAAAGGCAACATATAGAAATAAAAGTTGATCCCAAGTTCGATGTAAATCCATATGGCATATCAAAATAATGGTCCCAAATAAATCAGGGTGAACAAACGGAATAGAATATAAATGCTGTGCTGCCATTTCCTCCACCAATGGTCTCATACAGTGTAAAATGCCAACTGGTCTGAGAGCTGGTTGTAAGTTTGGTCGGTTGTTAAACAGGTATATCGTTGAGTGAGGAGTGTCTGTATACTGTATATATCCCTGTATTCAGATTTTATAGGTTAGGTTTTCTGATTATGGTTATTGATAACTATCTTTGTTCTATTTTGGGAATTGGATAAACATCACATAGACAAACCCAATTCCAACCAATCACACGGTAGGATTTAGAATGGATGGCCTTCTACGCAAAGCAAGGTTGGCCAAGTTAGCGGAGCATGCTACCGTTTTAGTAATGCAAGTGGAAGAGATCATGGAAGAGATTAATGCTTACTCTGGAAAATTTGGTGTTTGTGAGAAAAGCAACAGCTCAGTGGCTGCAATATCTTTTAGAAAATTAGATATTGTAGATATTCAAGGTAAAAACATTGGTGGTTTGGTGGTACTTTGAATCCAGCATGCGACTGACTGGTGGTAAGTACTGTAAACCTGTGTCGAAAACTTCTGTAGACTAAAACTGGAAGTTCTACAAACTTATTTCTCCCCTTGAAGCACTGTCATCCAGTAGAACATACAGAACGCAAGTGCTTACAGTTACAGACAGCAGTAACGACAAACCCGGCAGCAAACCGTACCATTAGCCTTTTCTAGTGTTACGTTGTACGACAAAAAGATTATTTTTGTATGATTTATTAAAATTAGATTTCAGTTTGCAGTCCACTCAATTTGTGGTCATTTCCATGTTCTGAATCAATTTAAGGGGGATCCTAAGGGAATTTTAAGCAAAAATAGAACTGTGAAGTACAGAAATAATTAACAACATCGCCTGAAATGAAGAAGATGATCGTGATACAATATTTCACCTTATAGCCCAGCGCTAGAGGTGACTGTTCCTGTTGGTCTTGTGTTATGCCAGCTGTCCCTTATTCTGAATGCCAGTTTGCACGTCTGTTCTGTTTTTCACAACAAAAGCTTAGCGCTTTTTAGCTTATTTTACCTAGATAAATACAGGCTACTTCCTTGTTTCTTTAGATTTCATGTTTCTGATTCCTGCTGCCAAGGTAGCATTACAGAGAATGTGATTGCGTGACTGAATAACTCACAACTTCAAACGGTTATGCTGTTATTAATACGTGTTACGTTCTGAATATGTATTTGGAAATCAAATGAAATAAAAAATATGATGCTGAAATACTGCCTAAAGGCACCCTGCCCTGGGTAGTGCTTTGTCCCCTGTTTTAATCATCATAGTTCCCTTTGTATGTAAGCCATGCTGAGCAGTGCATACAGAACAGGAAGTGCCTTTTTTCCTCAGTATTGTGACAGTTAAGTCTGCTGTGGTCACATTTTATATACGAACTGAACAAAAGCTTGTTGTGTGCCCAGGAGTTACTGGAAAGTATCTATTGCTGTATCGTGGGTGCTTTCCTTTATGCGGCTGCCTTTTTAATTTTTAATGGTTAGTTATTAGGTAGCTGTGTTTTTCTAGATTGAATACTTCCTGAGGAAACTCACAGAGGCCATGGGGGGTGGCTGGATCGAAGAGAAATTCGAGGACTATAAGCTGCAGTTCAACCAGGAGCAGCAGAGCCTGAGCGTGTGGGAGCTGATCAGTCTTGTGGGAAAGGGCAGTTTCAGCAAGGGCATGGACCCCCAGACTCTCAGCATGGCCATCACCGAGGTCTTCCAGGAGCTCATCTTGGACGTGCTCAAACAAGTGAGACTTTCCCTACTCATACCCCAGTCATGAGAAAGACTAAATAACACATCAGGGTCTTCCATTCATGCAGCGTCAGCAAGACTGTGAGGTAGTACACTGTGCATCACACACCCAAACAAGCACATTTAGAAAACGCAGTTCCAGGCAACACACATGAACATATTAAAAACAAATGTGAATCAAACCCACCAATCCTGAACCAGTGAATAAATGACAATTTAAATCTGAACCTTAAGGTTCCCTTGTGGTCTGTATTACGAAGCGGGGTTACTGACTTATCTGGGTAACTTGTTGGATTTAAGGTAGTCTAGGCAAGATGTAAGTGAATGAATGTGAAGTCCATTTAAACTGTGGTACCTTAAATCCGACAAGTCACCCCGATAAGCTAGTAACCCCGATTCGTAGTTTGTCATGGTGTCATACTGTGATTGTAACAGTCTTTTGAATGTATAATGGCCTTATAGTCATACCCCCGTCTTAGTCTTTCTTAACACATTGAAATCCCACTAAAAGCTGTGTAAAATTATCACGCTTTTGTCATGTCTATTTGTGCTAAAGTGTGGAAAATAAGTATTGAATATGTCAACATGTATATCAGTAAATAAATTTCCAATGAGGCTATTTACATCAATTTTTCACGGGACATTGGAATTAACTCAAGAAATCCAAAACTGTAAAGAATTCAGAAATTAAAGCCCACAAATAAAGTTATGTGTAATAAAGTGGAACGACAGGAAAAAAGTATTGAACATGCTAACTAGTGGAGAAGCCTTTGTAATGACAGCCTCAAGATGCTTCCTGTATGAAGAGACTTTTGACTCATTCTTCTAAACAGATTGTCTTTAAATCTCGAAGAATCGGGTGGGCATTCTAACAACTTGATTTTACTTCTCTGAAACTGAGAGTTTCCTTTGTATGTTTTGGATCGTTGTCCTGCTAGAAGGTCCAGCCACATGTCATCCTTATCATCCTGGTGGATGGTAGCAGATTCATTTCAAGAATCTCTGGGTACATGGCTTTCAATGAGCTTCGACATGCCTTTTCTTCAGTAATGGAGTCTTGTGGGGTGAGCGCACATATAGAGGCCATGCCGGCAGAGTGCACTGCCTATTGTTTTCTCTGTAACAATTGTACCCATCATGAGATGTTTCTTGTGGGACATCTTGACGGTAAAACCTTTTTATAGCGCCTCAATATGTACTAACCCATCTGATATCAACTTGCACAGATTGGAGGTAGAATTACTTTCTAACTACTTATGGATTTCATTTGTTTCCTTGTCTTTCCTTAACTTGGTCTGCTGCTTAGTCTGTTCAGTATGTCATTCCACTTTATCACACATAATGATATTTATGGATTTCAACGTTATTTATGGATTTCTTGAGTTAATATGAATGTCCGATGAAAATTTAATGTGAATATGTTTCAATTACATTTCCAAAAAACGTTGACACGTTTAATACTTAAATCCCCCACTGCACTGTGATAGCGGGTAAACAATGGGATCCAGCCCAATGACGCCCTGATGGAAAGACTGTCCTCTTTATGCAGGGCTACATGATGAAAAAGGGACACAGAAGGAAAAACTGGACTGAGCGGTGGTTCTTGCTACGGCTCAACTCCATCTCGTACTACGCGAGTGAAGACCTCACAGAGAAGAAAGGTGACATTGTGCTGGATGGAAACTGCTGTGTTGAGGTAATAGCTGATTTGCATGAACAGTACAAAGCTTGACCTCCGTTTCTGGCTTAGAATGCATCATTGACTGTGTTTCTTAAAAAAAATAATGACCGACTCATTGTTTTACATACTCCATCCATCCATCCATGTCTTACATACTGTTTACCTAATCTTGGACAGCAAGTTGATATGTTAGGGATTTAAATATAAAAGTATTCTGTATATCTGTTGATTCAGCTTGCTTCACATATTATTTCTTGAATGTCATGAAGACATTGCATCTTACTTATAATTAAGAATGAAGTCAGTTCCTTATTAAGTCATTACAAGGCACTTAATTGATATAACAGTGTTTTAAGATCAATCCGCCTATCTTCCACCGTATATAGAGTTTATAGAGCAGTGATGGCACAAGGTGCATACCTCAAGATTTTATCTAAACATAAAAACACTGGGAATGTCATCAAAAAGGCTCTTGTGTTTCCCTTAGCAATTGTGAACTGTGACTACAAATTGTGCTGTCTTTGCAGTCTTTGCCAGACAAGGAGGGAAAGAAGTGCCTCTTCATCATCAAATGTTCTGATAAAAGCTTTGAGATTAGTGCGTCTGATAAGAAGAAGAAACAAGAATGGATTCAAGGTAAGAACTAGCAGAGGATTAACTCGAACAACAATCTTAAACTGATGTTGAAACCTTTGAAGTGTCTTGATGTGTCAAGAATCATTGTTGAAAGTGCTACTATGATTCTAAATCCAGCCTGTAGCTCACTGACAGTTTTGTGTTAGATTATGAGAATAGTGCACATTGTCTGCATGTATTGTGAATGTAACATCCTCTTTCCTGATGTTCCCATAACACACGGAATACACTCCAGATAAACTTGGACCAAACAAAAACTGCAAAACATTAAGCTTTTAATGGTCTCAGCAGCAGTAATTGGTCAGGACTTTGGCAAGAATTATACAAATAGATAAATTAACTTAGCTTTTCCCTTTGATTTCCTTAAATGTCTTTGAATTCCTTAAAAGTGTTGTGGGTGAACTTGTAGACAACCTTTTTCAGAAAGAAGAATCAATATAGTTACACTCAATGTCAATGGCTTCAAACAGTTGACCAGTTGAAAAATCTTTCCTGGTTAATTTCTGCTTATTGTGAGACCAGATATTTTCTATATTGTGAGACTATAGGCAATTTTGAATTTGTCCCATTTTTATGGCACATGATTGTAGTATTTTATGAACCATACAGAGCAGTTGTTTCATATTCCTCTTTATATTCTGCTTTGAGACAGTGTCTGGGAGGAGCTAATCCACATCACATAGTGTGTAGGGGCTTATGGGTAGGAGAGGCACAGATGCAGTCACACTCAAACCCATGTGGGTGTTGCTTGGTCATAACTGCACCCCAGCTAAGCCCCGGCTCTGGCTCATGCCTTGCAGTCATGTGTGAAGGCTCTCATGGAGGCTCTCCTGTCATCTGCCTCCCTCAGCCATCCAGACCTCCATCAGCCTGCTGCGGCTGGATCAGCCGGCACCACACATCGAAGCCCGACAGAAGCGCAAGGAGCTGCGGCAGAAGCTGCAGGCAGAGCAGGAGGAGCTGCAGAAAAGGATGAAGGATCTGCAGACCGCCAACGAGAACAAGCAGTGGGAGCTGGAGAGCATGAGGAAGGTACAGACCGCAGTGCTGGCTGTCCGTCCTGCAGGAGTGGGCTATACAGTGGGAGCAGGGGCTATATGTGGGGTTCCCTTACTGTAGACGGTCAGCTACCAAGAGGGGAAAGGTCAAATTCAGTCAATAACTTGTTCAGACAAGACAAAGACGAGACTTCTCTAGCATTCTCGCTGATCACATTCGGTACTGTTACTGTAAGTGTCTGTATCACAAAAATCTATAAAAAGCAAAGTTTTTATTGCTCCATCAGCGCTAGATACATGATACTTTTCATTGCTCTATCATCTCTTGAAAATTAGGCTTGAAAAACCCTTTCATTTGAGAGAAAGAGTATAGAATTGTACAATAATGTATAGTGTACTTTATCAATTACCCTTTACCATATGTATGCACACGAATATCATGGTGTATATGGGGTCCGATACACACATACTGTACATACATATCTAGTAAAACATTACAGCAAAGCCTGGTATGTCAAGTATACTCTGCTGATCTGCTGCTGGTTACTGGTGATAATTTCTAGTTTGTGGCTTGTGAACTTGCGTAGCGTTGATGAAGTGATGATTAGTAGGTAACCAGTATTACCCTTACAGCTGAAAATTCATTTCCCAAATTGATTAAAAATGGTGCTGGACAAAAATTGAAGTGATCTGTTTTTAAGCTTCATATTTTGAGCTACCTGAATTAGAGATTTACTTTATAAGGGTGTTTAAGTCCAGTTATTCTGGTTTGTTTAGTCACATTATTATTTTTGGTAATATAGGTTATTACCAAATGAGTAATGTCCTTTGGTAAAATAATGCTTGGATTGAAACTTAATAAGTCTTCAGAAAATACTAGTCACTAGTATTAAAGAAAGACCAGATATCATGAGTCAATGTCAAACAAAAATATATCAGTTGCTGACCATGAAGTCATCAGCATGACACATATCCCTGCAGCACAACAACAGAGGTTTATCTAGTCTGTCCTGTTGCATGAAAGTCCCTGACATGATGGGATGTTCACTGAAAATGCATTGCTGCATGCAGAGGTCTGTCTTGTGTGGGTTTGCCCTGCTTTCCGCTTGAATATCTGGAATGCAGTGAGTAATGGTGCTTATCTGTGATTTGACATGTTCGTGACCCCATAAAACAGGCGGCACAATCCCCCCGGGTTAAAACAATTGCTTCACTCTGGGGAGGTGGAGTTTGTACATTCTCCCTGTACTTGAAGGGTTTCTTCCTGGTATTTGGGTTTCTCCCTACAGTCCAAAACCATGCTAAGCTGAATTGGAGTTGCCAAACTGTCCGACCGTCAGTATGAATGGTGATTGTGCTCTGCGATGGGTTGGCGCCCCATCCTGTGTTATTCCCTGCCCTGCCATGAGTTGGCGCCCCATCCTGTGTTACTCCCTGCCCTGCCATGGGTTGGCGCCCCATCCTGTGTTACTCCCTGCCCTGCCATGAGTTGGCGCCCCATCCTGTGTTACTCCCTGCCCTGCCATGAGTTGGCGCCCCATCCTGTGTTACTCCCTGCCCTGCCA
>JABFEB020000986.1:0-15796 GCA_019775895.2 Stomatorhinus ivindoensis
CCCTGAACTAATTTTACAGGCACTGATAGCAAAAACCTGATTAACTGATAAATTACTAAATATTAAAAAATATACCTTTAAAATGTATGGTACCTCTTTTGTTCAAATTGTGGATTAGATTAAATTAAATATCTATGCCTGAGGAATTCCTTGGGAGTCTAGCACAAAAATATAACAGAGAACTCCCAGGTTGAATGACATCTCAGTTATATTGCAATCTGTGTCTGCCTTGCGTAAAAACAGTTTTACATAATGCTGTTTTTATTGTTTTTACTTGAAACCTGTTTGTCATGGGTACCCCAGTAGAGTCTAGACACACCATTATCTCTTCTAGGGGTAAATACTGTGCCCTTGGCCTTTTCATATGGTGAGTAATACTCTCTGTCTCTACTTTGATAGTTTAGGATGCACCGTTGTAGCTTCATCTGTCTTTCTTTCTTTTTTTAATGACAAAAGCAGCATTCTACTGTACGTTACAACTTTAAATATAACCAATGGCCATATATATGTGCATAATATAGAGTCTGTTGTTCAATGGTCTATGTTGTGGTCTCTTTCTGGCATTTGTGAGTCATCTTCCCACTCATGTATGTAATGTTAGTAGGGTTAAAAAAAAAAAAAAAAAGCGAGAATGAGTATGATTCTGAATTGCAAGTCGACTGTATAATTGTATGTTGTAAAAATGTACACTTTTTAAAGAGTGTTCATGTAGTGTGTGCAGGTGTTCTCTCATCCTTATGAATATCAGAGCAACTGTCAGAGATAGTGAGATAGTATAGAATAGCTTAGAAACTTTTTACTGGAACTCGCTTGGTCTGAGATACTGTTGTGGACTTTGGGGCACTGCTTTGCCATGAAATATTTGTCTGTCTTTCATGTAATAGGGTCTCAGGTAAACAGATTCATCAGCTACATCTCTAGGTGTTGAGTGTATACCATCAGCATTGAGGACAAGATGAGTGATTACACCTTTTTCAAGTGTCACATTGTGTACTAATATTAAAAAAGAAAACATTCAAATTTTCAAGCCACAATGTTGACATGGAAAACAGACGTGTTGTGTTCTATGTGAATCAGCTTAATGTTTTTTAAAATAATCTATTTAGCTTGTATATAATATCAGCATTGGCCAGCGAAATCCAGTTTTTTCAGACAGGATTGCCTGAATAGGGTTGACTTCAAGCTAAGCAGAACTGGGAAAGTCACCCCTCAGGCCTTTGTCTTTGCGTATACTCAGAAATGAGCAATGATTCTTATCAATATTGTTCATTTTGTAGTTAAACTAGCCTATTTTTCAATGTACAAGATACTCTGTCTTCCCTAAGGTGGTTGCTGTCATTTGTTTTCTATGGATAATGTAATTTGCTCTGATTCCTGAAATATCATGCAGTTGGTGGTTTGAAGAGTGTGGTTGGAAGGATAAGTATTAGAGCAGATATGACTAGTGATGAGGATGTTCTGATTGCCATATGCTGTTGTGTTAATGAGGCGCTCTATAAAATATGATTTTTTTTCCGTCTTATCGTGTAACATGGCAAAAAAAGAGAGGATAATATAAAAAATGGAATCCCAGTTGTTGATGCACTTATAATGATGTGCCACCTTTATTTATGAACATGTGTTTTAACTGATTCTCTTGTGTGTCTATAAATGTTTCTTGCTGGTATTATTGTCTTTACTATCTTCCCCCAGCCTCCCAGCACTGGGAAACAAACCACTGAGTTGGAAGATAACTGAATGTGCAATGGAAGGCTGTGTGACATATATCATTGGGATTGTTCAAATAATCTGTCCAATGAGCAGACAATGGAGAACTGCCCTCTATGCACAGGCACTTCTTCACAGAAGACAGCGTTCCACACCATGCATTTTGCAAAAAATCTCCCAGACCCTCTAACTGCTTGAGAAATGTCAATCAGTTATCTACAGAATCGGCAAAATGTTTATGGGTAGAAACAGCAACCCTTGTGTTACCGTGAATCCAATTTTTTTCTTCTTTCCTGAAATTTACAGCTTACATGGAGCCACTTTCAGCACTCTTAGGCCCTCAAGTTGTCAGGCTTGAATTTTAGTTGTCAGGCTTCTTTGTCATGGGATTTATGTCACATATGGCAAATGTATGCTTGCATTTTCACCCCCCCCGCTTCCCCCTTGCATGTGTCAATCCAGCCATTGCTCTTGTAGACATCAGTACCTCCTCAGATTACTGGCATGCAGAAACGTTATTGTTCACCCTAGTATTTGCATTCATATAATGTGTGTTGTTTTTATGCCTATAAGTCAACTTTAGGCAGTAGATAACCAAAGAAGGAACGCTTTATGAAGGGTTTAAAGACAAAAAAAAGAGAAAATTGGCATGTCAGAAAGACTGAGATACTGCCAGTCACTTTCCATTAGTGTTTGTTGATGATTGCCAACATGCCACAATGCATCTTCAGGTAACCATTGGCCTTATAGATGTCTTCTAATTTTAGAATATTGTGTGTATTTCAATATAAAAATACAGAGTAGCCTATAGTCTGCAATATATAGCTAAATAAAAAATGTCACTTATCTAGTGTATGTTGTGTCTTTTGGGCACTTAATTGTGGACCTATCAGTGTATAGGTTAAATTTCTAATTACTTGCGTAATGTCATATGTGTGTTTTATGTGAGGTACTGCTGCCTATGGATATAGATATGTACCTCCTACAAACCATGACACCATCTAGTTTACCATATAGACTATCACCATATACTATAAACATACATATATATATATATATAAATATATAAAAATATAAAGTTTTAAATCTTGTGCCAGAAAAGAGAAAAGAATCATATATTACATGTGAAATGCATTATTTCAAAATGTCATTAATTCTTGAGGCCCTACCTCAGATTTTCTATTTATGTATACAAATTGCAATTTATGTATAATATCTTTGCCTATATTATAATGTCATAAATTAGAATTTATCCTATAATGTATAACTTCTCAAATCACTAAATAAATGTCAATGTTTTCAACATCAGTACTGTGTGAAGTTGCCTTTATAATTGAAAACCTCATAAGACGAAAACATCGCTTTCGGACATGGGTGGTTTCTCTATATATGCACAAATCTTGCTGATTGGGCCTCTACAATATGTTGGTTCCCCTGAATCTATGCATCTCCCTTGCCTTTGAGTGAAAAGGTGAATCTGGAAAAATTATTCCCTGAAAGATTTTCATTAAGAAACTTAATGCCAAAATTCTGCTAGAAACAGGATGATTTCAGTGACCTGATCTTAGTTCCCTTCAGGCAAATTGTCCCTAAATGTGAACAGAAGTTTAATTTTACATGAGATAGTTGCAGAAGGACGGCCTTTTGAAAGTGTGAAAGAAGCTACAACATTCTTATCCAAGTAGGCAATCTAGTTATAGAAAATGTTTGATTATATTGTCAAGTTTCAGATAAATATTGATTAGTTTTTGGAGATACTACTGTAAAAGCATTCTTTCTATTGATATCTTTTCATACATTATTCATACAACAATAACAATAAGGAAATGCTTTAAATTCTTGGAAACCAAAGTACGATGAGTCCCAGTGATCTGATGTTTCACATTCCTTTACTGAGATAAAGTAAATTAAACTGACTCTCCCCCTTCTGTGCCCCACATCTACAGTACGTGAGTGTGCAGTTTGCATGTTCTTCCTGTGTTTGTATGTTGCCTCATGGGCTCTGTGTTGCAGTTTTCTGGATTTCTACAGTTCTCTAAGAAGTCACGGTCTAAGAGGAAATCACAGGCTGTCATAAAAGTACTTAGTTAAACAAGGCAAATAATAATATTTTTACTGCAAATTGCAATGCGATTAGGGCCAACTTAAACATCTAACCAGGTACAAAGACAAGTTTGAAAACTACAGTACACACAGTGAGTGCCAAAACTCACAAAAATTACCTTATATTACTGGTTACATATTTTAACAGTGTCTTAAAACAATCTGTGAAGAGTTTTAAGACAAAGAACATAAATGATTACTTCGTTTCGCATTAAGCTTGAGCTCATTACATACTTTTGTTCTGTGGTTCCACTATGTTTTTTATGCTGTTCTGTTTCTTGTTATAAGTATAATTTGCTCTTTTTGCTTTTGTAGTTTGTGGACAGTTCATGCACATAAATAAATTATTAAAATTAATTAGTTTGTATATTCTTGTTAGTGGTATAGTTGTGATAAATGAAGCCTTTCATAACTGCCAATAAAAAAGAATCTAAACTATTTTAAATGTGGACATTCAAATAATCTTAGCAGATGGGCAATATATGGTACAAATATCTATGCATTTCCAGATAATTTTGCCAAGTCTGTGGAATTTGGAAGAGAGGAAAACAACCCAAATACTAAAATGAGATTTTCAGTTTAACTAGAAAGGGCATTTCCTGAAGAAATCATGAATGTGATTGCACCTGCAGGATCTGTCGGCCGTTGTATATCTTCATCTGTGTAATTATGTCGATGCTAATGCATGGCCTATGAAAGAAAGGTTTAACTTTCTGGAAAGAGGGATGAAGAAGGCATCAGTGTGGAGTTATCAAAAAGAGAAACAAAAGTATGCTTCTCCTTAATGGGTGGAAGATTTTCAAGGTGGAACTTCTGAGGTGGAGCTGAGGTGGAGGTTTGAGGTGAAAAACTGCAGAAGAAGAAAGGGCTTAAACACTCCTGAAATTGTTTTTTTTCTGATGAATTGTGGTGATTTAAGGACACTTTTTATGAATCTTGATGACACATGGATGCCCTGCTGGACAAAATTGACTTCATACATGCATAAAGTCCACTATAGTACACATGTCTAATTGTAATTTACCGTGGATCTAAGCAATTCTTATGGAAAATAATTACAATTCTTATGGAAAATAATTACATTTAAATAGCTACCCACTACAGTGGACACCATGCACAAAAGAGTTAAAGTGTGTACCATTTGCAAGGAGGAACAAAGTTTTGATCTATATCAGAAGAAAGGGCTTTAATAATTTTTTTAAAAATGAAGAAGAAAAATAATCATTTTAGGAGACTTTTTGATCTAGTGCATCATCATCAAAGTTATAGAAAGATGATGCTGGTGGAGATGATGACATTTCCCACAGCTTTCCCTGGTGAGGTTTGTGGTCGGAAAGGTGACTGATAATAGAAAATACTGTCCACATCGTGCAGTTTGCTCAAGTCTGTAAGAGAGCTGTAGGCTGTGGTGGTTTTTATTCCACCTCAGCCTCTTTATTCTATTCATTCATCCATCATCCATTTATCCATCATCCCGCCACATCCAACCTACATTTACTGTAATCAATTGGATAGTATTAACCCCTGTCTATGAAGTCACTGTCCTGCAAATTGGGCCTTTCAATAAAATATAAAAACAGACCAGAATGACAGTGAAGTCAGTGGACTCACTCTGTATTTATATTATTGCCTAGATACTGTAAATTGCACTTTCATTTTGGTGAAAAAGAGAATCTGCTGTAATTACAATATCCAGAATCTGTCACGAAAGTAGTCTGTTCAGCTATGAAAGTCAACGTCTAAAAACCCTTTAATGCCTGAGTTTACAGTACATAGATCAGGTCCTAGAACAGTTAATATTTGGTCTGCATGTTTTTCACAAAGCTGTCATGATACATCATGCAGCCAACAGCCTGCTGTTTGTGAAAGAATGAGCAAATCTGCCGGCAGGGATGGGGGAGTACAGGCTTAGCGAGGGATTATAACCTGTGACTGATCCCCAAAATGCAGGATGCTGTTTTATTTATGGAACTATATTTTCATAGCTATAACTTCATGAAATTTTAATATTGGAAAAACTATACATACATTTTGAAGAATTAAATATAACATATGTATAGTTACAACATGGATTGGGATACCTTGCTCTAAGTGTTGATAGATATTACTCATACAAGCACTGGTCTGTCCATCCATCCATTTTCTGAAACTGCTGAATCCCAACTGGGGTTGTGGGAAAACCAGAGTTTATCCTGGGTGCAGGTAGGAACCAACCCTGCGCAGTTGCCAACACTCACACAGGGTCAATTTAGACTCACCAATCGGCCTATCCTGCACGCTTTTGGACTGTGGGAGGAAACCATAGCCCTTGGTGAAAACCCATGTGAACACAGGGGGAGCGTGTGACTTCCACACAGAAAGGACCCAGGACTGAAGCCTGGACCTTCATGCTGTGAGGCAGCAATACTAAGCAGTGTACACCACCCCTCCAGCACCGGTCCAAAATGTCAGTAGTATGAAAGTAATTAACCAGTGAAAATTTAGTACTGCCTTAATAGACTAGTTAGGCTGAAAAAACTAGTTGGTTATTACAAAAAAAGTATGGGTGTTGAACTGAATATGACTGAGCAATAGCTTGTCATAACTAGTGACATTCTTTTTAAAACAACTATACTGTAAATGTCCATGCCTGTTTATTGATTACTATGCACTATTTATATTTTAGCCATTTATTTAGCACCCAGATCACATTATGGTGCTGGTTCAAACAGACGGGCACGAGGACTCTTGTTATAGCTGGCAGTGCTTTTGGGTGCTAAACATCCTCGTCTGATGAATAACTGCTTTCTTTATTTGAGTCGGTCGGCTGCTATGTAGGTCCAGGGCATATGGTGAAATCCTCTACTGTGATTTCTGTCCTTTTTTATTCATAGGCAATTTAATACATATATTCATGAGTATTATTTATCTTCCTTGTATCCTGTGCTACTTAAGCAGTAAACTGGGAAAACGGAAAGGGTTCCTTTCTCAGTGCTGCATAAATGATGGATAAGCACAGAGCACAGCTGGGTTACTGCACCAAGGTGGAAAAACAATGTGTATTTTCTGTATTAACATTTTCTTCTTAAATATTAGATGGTCCATACTAATAAGAAAAAAAATTATATATATATATATATATATATATATATATATATAAAAAAAAAATCCAGAACAAACCATAAAGAACGTCGCAGCTGGCAAAGACACAGGGCTGAAAATGTGATCTGAAATTCATAATCAAGATTAAACTGTAAATCAGCCAAACTTTTCCCTTGCCGTAGCACACAAGCACATTGGCACACAAGTTAAAATACATTCATAAGATCTTTTTCGTAGTCTTTTTCAATAGAGACAGGCATTGACATCTCCTCAAGTGACTGTCCTTCACAACCCTTTCTGGTTTTCTTGATTTTTTTATGTACATGCACAGTATTTTGTGTCTCAGGAACAAATATTCAAACCCCTAAAGCTTTCCTTGCAGACATGCTATTGTACAGTAAAACTGAGCCCAGCAGTAGGGCAGTTGATATGCTAGTCACTGCTACTGTTGATTGAAAACCATTTGGGTATATGTGTGGGTAATTACCTGTGACAGATACCTATTCAGCTCTTCCCTGCACGACAGATTGAAGTGTTTTGACCTCAGCTATTATCCATATGTTTTTGTTCAAAGCAAAGCCATTTGTACAATTTTTGTACTGACAGGCATGCCATCTGTTCGCATAGAAAACACACTGAAACGTAAGTTGTCCTCTTTTGTATTATATTTTATATTTACCATTTGTGTCAACCTGACATTTTACTGCTTTCAATGTAATTGACATTTCTAACAATGCATTATCTGATAATGCAACACTAAACAATAACTAGACAAAATCTAACAAATGTCCATCACATAATGCAACTTTATTACAAAATTCTTTGTCACACACTATGTACCAATGCATTATATAATAACACTGCATAATATAATAACTTGACAAAATGTAACAAATTGAAAACTAATTTCCCTTTAGAGATCAAGAAAATACCAGCTCATCTCATCGCAAACTGAGTAGTAATAACAAATTATGATAGCAAATAATAACACAGTATTGAGTAAAAATGTAATAACAAATTGTATGGAGTCAGAATAGTGTCTTGTTACCTTACCTGCAGCTTTATGATTGACTAGAAAATTAATTCATTTGATTGGTGGCTATGTGAGCAGATATTTATCTGCAAAGCGCTAGGCAAATTACTGCCAAAATTATTTATGTGCGCAAGTGTGAATTTGCACTTGCAGGTTGATATTTGCAAGAGGAGTTGGATTTGCAATACAGGTTTTGTACTTGAAAACCATTCTATCTTTGTAAAAAATATTTTTATGAAGATGTTTGGTTTTGTATTTCAAAAATATTGACATGTATTTGCAAAATGTTTTTCACATTCATTCACAAATCTTCATATACAAGTACAGATCACATGACGCGTATTTCTGTTCAGTATTTTGTGAATGAAAATTGTGTTCCGTGCGAGCAAATTGGAAAGTACACATACAAGTATATATGGCACTATTCTGACTCCATAAAAGTGTTTCAGTCTATAACTCCATGAAGAATGAATGTTGTTCAAAGCATTTATGTTGCTTAATGTAAATTAAACAATGAATGAAGATATGGCTTGCTTAGCATGCTAGTATTTGCACAGAGACAGACAGCAGGGTGACGTTCCTGAGAGCACACATGGCAGACAAGTTCTCCTGCACCCTGAATACCAACTCCACTTCCTACAGAGGCTGAAGAAGAGCAGCGTCGCCCCTCCTATTCCCTCCTCATTTTGCTGAGGAACTGTCGAGAGCATTCTCTGCTGCTGAATAACTGGAACTGCAACATTGTTCACACGTGCCGGCGCTGGACAGAGAGGACAGCAGAGAGGACCATTGGGTCTCCTGTCCCACCCATCATCAAACTAATATTAAGATTAATAACACCTTTATTGATCATGGAGGCAATTCTGTACAGGAAACATGTCATCCCCCTTGCATGCAGCATGCTGGAAGACCCCTCCCACCCATTCCTCAGACTGTTCACCCCCATCATCTGGGAGAAATTTCCAGAGCATCCAAACCATCACTACCAGTCACTGCAACAGCTTCTTTCCCCAGTCAGTCAGGATCCTCAAGTCCCTGCTGGCCCCAAGGCCCCCACTATTCAATCCCACCAACAACAAATGGTTCCACTACTCCCAGCAGACCCCCCCAACTACCCTATAATGATACTGCTGTTTGTTGTCCGTTTTTTTTTTCTTCTATTTATAAGATTTGCACGTTATTTGCACTACACTGCACATGCACAAAATCTATTTTATACATTATATTTACATTGTATTATATTGTTGTTATGATGTGGGATGTTTTCTATTGAAATTGTATTTATGTGTAGCAGCATAGTACACATGTATTGACAATAAATAGCTATTGAAGATGGCAAGAATACAAGATGTCTTTTGTGGGAATAAGAATAAGCAAACCAAAAACATTTAAATAATACACATTCTCAGGAAGAGAGATTTTTTTGGTGACCATCTTTTAAAATTACATGAATTTCTGCAACTGTCTGCAGCTCTTCATGCACTACTTTGAATATCGCTGTTCTTGCTTCTGTGTTGTCCAGGGATCGCGGCCTGTTTCTGAATGAAGATACACACTGGCATTCATTCCTTCTTTTCACTCTCATGCTCTGCAGCAGAGCAATTATTTCACTAAATATTTTATTGGCGTGCATAATAGCACAATAAATTCCTAGCAACCATCTAGTCTTGGCACCCATTTACAAATGTTTGCACAGGCATTTATTCCCTTTAATAGAATAACATTTGAATTCAGAATGTAGCATAACAATGAAATTAACTATATGATTAAATTCCCATATGACCCATATAATTACTGTTTATATGACTTTAAATTGTTGCCTTGCTGCTATCCTGAGTATTTGCACAGTAATCTAACAGAGAGCTTAACGATATACACTATGTGTATATACAATGAGTTACACATGTTCTTGCTGATGAAACTTCCCACAATCAATAGGATTTGCAGCAGTGCATTTATTTATTAAGCTTATTAGTACTTTTTATCTATATTATTACAACTAACAATAAAAATTCATGAATATATTACATTTAGCACACCATTAAGATTTTGCAACAAATTTTTCTTCCATGTTAATTGCTTTAGTGATGGGGATATATGTTTTAGAGATTTAGTGTCTGGCTTGTGAAACTGTCAGATTTATCTTGTAGGATAAAATACTTTGAAGTGTGTATTTATGTTTTGGAGCAGAGGGGTATTACTCTGTTTTAACAGCAGGAAGAGCGTATCTGTGGTCCCTGCCAGCTAATATACGTTTTGCACTGGGCGATAAACCGTTATCATTGTCTGATGTGTTCACAATGCGGTCTCGTGTTGTATTTCCACATGTCTGTACACAGCTGCCTGTGCAGGTCCCCTTTGAACTACAGGTTTGAGGCAGTAGCCAGTTAATCTACAATCCTTCAAATCCAGAAAGCACAGCATGCACACTGCATGTCTACTTTCGCTGTCATGTTAGCCAGATGTTTCTCTCTGTTTTCTGTGCACCCCACTGAAGACAGCAGCTGTATAGAGACAGAAATGATACTGTACTATTTCTATGACATGCTTACTTGTGTAATCCTGCAGACGGGGTAATTCAACACAGGAGAAAGAGGTAAAATTCTGCAGTAGTAGCATGTAGTTGTAGTTGTAGTTGTTTTTAACACAGGAACAGCTGTCTTTAATATCCATTGTGTTCTGCAATGGACTTTTTTGTCACTTTGCCAGCAAAGATGGAGGTAGGAGCTGGGTAAACAAAATTCAGATCTGATAAGGCAGTCAAAAGGTAGACCATGTGGGGGAAAATAAAGTTAGAGCAAACGCTAGTAAAGAGTACAGGAACACACACTAGGATAACGCTAATTACCGGACTGGGAGGCACTCATATACGCCACTAACGAGGGAGCAGACGAGGGGTAGCTGGAGTGAATCACATGAGGGCTGAAATAAGAGGGAAGACAAATTAGTAATGGGTGTGGCTTGTGAGAGAACAAGGGGGCAGGAATGCAGGAGAACAATAAAAGGCATATAAAAGGGGAAATAAGTGCAACACTTGAGGGCAGACAGGGCAAGGCATTGTCAATTAAGACACCATAGGGAAACAATATGCTATCGAACAGTAATCCTGTCCTGAGGAACGGCGACTGACATAGAACACCAACACATGCCCATTCATGTGGTCAGACCTTTCACGCCTAGTGTGTGCTTAGGTTTCCTGGATTACCAGCCTGTGGACACCTCAGGACAGGACAAAAACACACTAGCAACGAGACTGGAGAGAGGACTGCACTGGTGACTGGCATCTTGTACTGGTACTGAAACTGGACTAGTGACTAGACCTGAGTAGACACAGGATCGAAGTCTGGCAACTGGGGATAGAACTGAATAGGACTGACAACTAAACTACACTAGAGACAAGACAAAAAACGCAGGGGACACAACTGGACCTTGGACTAGGTAGAGGTAGACTCAGGATTTTGTTGTCTGGCAGACAAACCTCTCAAAGTGGTCAAAACTCAGTTGGCGTCCACTTGGGCTCTAGATTCCCATATATGACAAGAGACGGGTCTGGACTGGAGGCAGGTGTCTGTTGCCCGGCTGGCACAGCTGTCAAGGTAGCATGAACCAGTCAGAAGCTGGATTACCGGACTGCAAAGGGAGGCCTGAAACACAAGGGCTCAAGACAACACACGAGTATGGATGACACAGGACTGTTGGGGGCATAGGGCTGCAGTCCCAGTTATAAGAGGCCTTAGAACATAGGTAACACAGAGCTGTGCTCGTGACAGCAGGAAAGGGGTTCACTGCATTACATGGTGCGAGTTAAGCATTCTGTCACAAACCGCCAGTACATGTGGTTTAATGAACACGCAAGGAACAGATAGATACAAGAAGTGGATACAAGAAGAGTCTGACCAGGAACATGGCAATGGGGCAGACTAAGGTAACAGTAAAGACACAGAAAATACTCAGCTGGTGAGCCAGGACCCAAACTCTTACTTATTAAGGGGAAGATAGGTGCAACATATGAGTGTAATCGGGGCAGGCAATTGTCAATTAAGATACCATAGGGAAACACAATGGGCAGGCCAGACAACTATACAGCTTGCTCAAAATATTGTTAGTGGTGACTTCAGTACCTTTCTCCAGCTTCTGGCAGCCTATTTCCTATAATCCTTGCATCACTGAGTTTGCAGGCAGTAGAAGCGAAACAGCCCAGCATGAATGTAGCCTGTGAAGTTTCCTCTGGATCACCTTTGATGATACCTAATGCTGATGCCCATTGTTGAAGTCCATCTATTTTGTGAGCCTTGCAGACTTGCCTCAAACAACAGTTTTCCTTTCATCCAGTTTATATGTAGTGTACATTTCTGAGCCTTTAAATCAAAAGTTTACAAAAATATACACTATCAACTACAGAAAGAATAGTCTTTTATTTCTGGCAATGCCAACTCCAACTAACCTCAAACTCAAAATGTGAATTTTTAACTTGTAGCAAGGCTTTGTTTAAAATGTATTGGTATTTTTCCTTAGAAATGCTGCATACCTAGGGTTCAGGGTGCTGTATTACCAGGTACTGCCAGTCAGTGGCACGGTGAACACCTAGCACTGGTCTATATGGCCAATATTAGGGCTAGGCTTTTATCTCCTCATTCTTTTATTATTAATATCCTAACATGGTACTTAATGTCACCAGATTTGTGACTTTAGTAAAAAGGAATGTGTGTGACTCCCTCCTCCCCATTTTACCAAACTGTAGGTGTAAAGACCTAATTGACCATGTGTGAAATTTAGAAATGGGTCCTATGTAATTGGTGATTTTCAAATTACTGGCTTACGTTTCTCATTTTTCATTTCATAGTACAGATTCCCTCAGCGCAAAAGTTTATGGTGCTCAAATGTTGGGAAACTTCCGTAACAGATAAATGCAGATGAAACTGGCTTCAGTCAGGTTTTAAATATTATGATTTGTGAAAGCAACAGTGTCTTTATATGCTACATCTGAACTAAAGATGTTGAGCCCCCCAGTCCAGGCCAATCCAGTTATTTTCTATTTTTTTTAGGGCCCCTGTCATTCCAGGGCACTTGGAACCGTCCTAACTGCCCCCCCCCCCCCCCCCCACCTTACGGCACCTCTTCTCTTCCTCACTTCAGTTCATCTTCATGTTTCTCACTGTGAAACCACTGTTTCCCAGGTGAAAGACAATCCAGAGGGTGTCAGAATTACATTTTACTTCCTTAGGAATGGGATCTGCATAGGTCAGACAAAGACTTTGACCCTCAGTGGCATACTGGTCGTACTCTCTATTTGTTAAGCTTTTGTATTTTTGTGCATTGATATGGAGGACCAAATGGAGCATAATTAGAAATGACCAACAAAAAACAAACAAATGCTCATTCATCAAATAAATAAATCAATAAATCCATTAAAATAATTTTTATTTAGCAAAGCAGACTCCTAAATGAACACGTAGATACATACATATTTTTTATTTATATTTTATAAATTATTGCACAATTTCTTTTTTATTTTTTTTTCTCTCATTCTTTTTCTTCTACCTTCATTTATTTCTCCATTTATTCAATTCTGTGTTTCATTTCTCAGTGCTAATATCTAAGAAGGGAAGAGAACATCAGACAGAAACATGGAAAGAAAGTCAGTGTCCAATCTGAGGAAGGAAGCTGAGCAACTATATGAAATCTGATTGTAAGTATGACAGCAGTGGTCTAGGTAAAGATTATTTGTGTTTACAGCAATCATCAATTCCAGATTACATTGGCTGAGGCCATGACGATCTGCAGAACATAGTGGAAGGCATTTGGCTGAACAAAGAGGGGTTTGAAACCAACCCGAACAGAACTGTACAGGTGCCGGAAAACAAACAAGCCACGAAGGGTGGCAACGGTGGGACTTGTACAGGGAAGGACACAGGCAGATGGGAAGAGTGACATTAAAGACTGGAGATGAATCAGACTGCAGCTCGAAACATCCCTCAGGTCACTGAATGTGGGTCACCTGAGGAATCTGGTCTGCAGGGTGCAGAGAGGACTGGAAGATGGGACTGAGGCGTGGGGCGTGGAATTTTTTAGAGTCCAGTCATTCTCTCATGATCCGTGGGACGAGGGACCAAAAGGCAGGCATTTGGGCAAGCACAGGGGAGCTTTATTAAAGCTGAACAGAACAGAACAGAAATTAACTACCTGAATCTCCACCTCTCGGGTGAGACATACCAAACCTGTCATTGCTTCCCCTTCTGGGTCGGTTGTGTCCTTGTCTTTTCTATTCTTTCGGTCAAGTTAATGTCATGTATCTTGTTTTATTGTTTCTCCAGTCTTGTGTGGCTGGTCCAGTGTCGTGCCTGTTTCCCTGGCCCTGTATGTTTTGGCCACACCTCCCATGCCTGGAGTGCGCGTGTCATGGGCGATGCCAGGGGAGGGAGCTGGTCGAGTTGTGTCATTTACTTACTTGACATGAGTAATGACAAAAACAGGATGCATAATTAATGATGTTAGTCATTTATATATTTTGCAGCTGACGATAAAGATTATAGCCTGAAAGTGCTTTTATAGTGAAGGTAGTTTTATCATTTGACAGACTTTTGTATATAGATGTGAAGTCTTGCCATTTTCTTTACGGGAGTGTAGCGTACAATTGGGTAGTGTAGCTATAATACTTTCTCTCTGATGTACTTTGTTATGTAAAAGCTAACATTCTGAACTTTAAATGGCTGTATGCTGTAATTCTCATTGCCATCCATTCTGAAGTCATGTGGCAATTTTATCTGTAGGTGGAAAGATCAATTTTAGATTGCTCGTAGCGAGCACATATTCTATGAATAAGAGAGGGGAAAGGAGGCTACAAATGTGAGACTGATGGAGCATATTACTTTTGAATGTGACCACAGAAGGATTTATGCTATAGATGTTCTATTGCTTTTTGTTATGGAGTTTTAATTTTAGATAAAACTGAACCGTTTGGATTGTCATTTTAAGGAGCCATTTAGTTTAATAACCATAAGTGTTTAAAGCAGTAAAATTCTGAGATTTTCATACTATATGTACAGTATACTCTACTGAGAAATATAGAATAAAGCAGTGAATCAATGCATTTACTTAAAGGTCAAAAAGCTAATTCAGTTTCCTCTAGCAGAACTAGGTACACATTTTTGAACTTAGACACTTGCCTATTTCTCCATGAATATAAATGATGCACAGATATGAGGTGATGTCAAAAAAAAAAAAACAAAAAATGCCTTTTTATCTGCCTGGAAGAGAGCTGGCAGAACTGAGCACCCTCACAGGATGTCAGTAGACAAGCGAAATGTCAGATTTGGTCGATGGAGCCATTGAAGTTTCATTGAATGTAGCTGTTGCTCTGCACTCCATTATAATTAGTACCTCCCAAAAATCTAAGACTGAAAAAAGGAGGCTCCAAGGCTGAACATCATTATGCCGAGGATCCAAAAAAGTCTACAAGCACCAGGTGACAGGGCGAGAACACGCCTCCTTTAACACAGGGAAAGAAATCTTTTTCTGGCGAGAGTCACTAGAGGCCTCACTGTTGAAGGTAGAACTGGCTCAGTGATGCTTGCATGCAAAAGATAAATTAAAAAGAAATTAATGTTAAAGCCTGAATTTTTCCGGACTATAAATCAACATTCATATAATTTTATTTAGTTAGAGTTAGCAGTACTAGTTAATCCGTTTGGAACATCAGAATATTTACAGCAACTTTTATGTTTCAAATTTAGAAAAATACGAAAATCTAGAGGAACAATTTGCTTTTTGATAAATGTTTGAAAAGGAGAGCTCTGCACTAGAATTCCTGGAAAAACAAGACTCTCATATACCACACAGCCAGTGTTCCCAAGACTTGTGGAGAGTCCTGAC
>JABFEB020000987.1:0-15700 GCA_019775895.2 Stomatorhinus ivindoensis
ACTGAACTAGTTCATTTTAAAATGTGTGAACTGAACTTTGAACTAGTTCATGTAGAAAATGAACTTTCCCAACACTGGTGATGGCTGGCTTCTTGGTAAGAAGACTTGTGTTTTATACGTTTGGGCCAAAATTGCAAGTTTGGTGCATGATGCAGCCATTTGACAATTCCTTAGGGGACAGTGGGTACCCACTGAAGATGTGGCTTCTTGCCCCTCTCGCAAACCCACAGTTTGAACAAGAGCAACGTTATAATGATGCCCATTCTCCAGCTCGGGCGGTGGTAGAGCGCACTATAGGACAGCTTAAGGGCCGTTGGCAATGCCTGGAGAAGACCGGTGGGGTGCTGCTCTATAGTCCACAGAAAGTGTTTCACATTGTCCATGCATGTAGCGTGCTGCATAATGTGGCACAACATCGTGGCTTTCCTGTACCTAAAGAGCTGAGGAATGATGAACCTGACCTCAACCCACCAAATGATCCAGCAAATGGGGCAGCATTAATACTTCGTTTGAATGTAATAGAAAGAAAGTAAAAACAGGTAATCAAACTCAGAATGTATTTTTTCGCGAATTCTTTTAACATGTGGTTAATGTCACATAGCACATCATGTATATTTTTTAGTTCATTTGCAACATCTGTTACAGCATTTACCATTGTATTTTGTGACTGCAGCACAGCTTCCGTGAGCACATGGCCGGATGGTCATCCCTCAGTTTCTGTAGCATGGGTGTGTGTGTAGCCAGCGCCTGATGATGTGCTCAGCACAGCAGCACCTTCCCCACCAGAAGTTTCATGCATAGCATGGGGGTCACTTTTTGTACTATTGTCTGAAACAGAATAAACATGAGTACTGCCACATGTGCTGCCTGCTTGTTCAACTTAATCATGCAAATAAATCAAACAAGTACAGTACGATAGATAGATAGATAAATAAAAACTCACCCGCGCTGATGTCGGAGTCCCCCTCACCCACTGGCAAGATTCCTGTTAAATATGTGTCCCCAATAATAGCAGCAACGCGCTGCTCAAAAGGTATGAGGCCCAGAATTCCGCTACCTCCTACAGTGTTGTTGAGACTCTTACGGTGAGCCGCTACTCACTTTTTTACATCAACTTTAATATCCGACCATTTCTTTTTAATTTCGGGCACTGTGCAACTTAACAAACTTACATTTTTAAGTGCCTCCACAATGCTGTGCCACTCCATCAGTTTTCTTTTGTTACTGATGCCACTACGTAATCCACCAAACAGAATTTTTTCTCTCGCCTCAATTTCACCAAGCAAGACCTCCACTTTGCATTCACTGAAATTTTTCTTTTTTCCGCGTGCCTTGACCATTGTTTTTTAACAAAACATTGAACAAAGCAGGTACTTACTGTATATTGATCTGCATATTAAAATATACATAATTAGGGACGGGTCGGAGGGGTGGCTGTGGGCTCATTCACGTGCGTAAAATTTCATGCTAATTGGGATGTATGAAGGGAATGTGCGTAGATCTATGCTTATGTATAATTTTATGTATCTGGATATTTTCTTGCTTACGCACATTCCTAGTTTTGTCCATACGCCATGTTTAGTGTGAATTCTATGCACGTCGTTATGCATGAGGCATGGTGAGGGAAAAACTGTGCACCACAAACATCGAGCTTCTAGCTGTCTTCCTCCGCCCTTTCTATCTCCCCAGAGAATTTCCACAAATTTCTGGTCTACATCCACCTCAAAGCCAACAGTGCCACTGCTACTGAGCACATCGTCAACACTCTAAAGTTATCACCGGACTCCCCCAAACTCATGTTGGGAGATTTCAATCACTGTTCGCTCGACAAGTCCCTCAAAGGATTCCATCAGTACATCACATGCACCACCCGCATGGGGAAGATTCTGGACAAATGCTATGGTTCAGTCCAGGGTGCATACAGATCTCTTCCCCTCCCCCCTTTCGGCTCGGCTAATCGTCATACAATCCTGCTCGCCCCAGCATACACACCAATCATTAAAAGGGTAAAGAAGGTTGTTAAAAACATCAAACAGTGTACAGCAGAAAGCATCCAAAGCCTACAAGGATGCTTTAAATATATAGACTGGGGCAATCTCCTTTCCTCTAACATAGGGGTCTCCAACTCCTGTCCTGGAGAGCTACCGTCCAGTAGGTTTTCTATCCTACCCGGCTTCTGATGAGTCGCACCAGTTCTCAGGTAAATACCAGGAGCAGGTGTGGCTCATCAGAAGACAATTGGGACAGAAAACCTGCTGGATAGTAGCTCTCCAGGACCGGAGTTGGAGACCCCTGCTCTAACAATATACACGAGCAGGCAGACATAGTCTCATCATACATCTCCTTCTGTGTTGACAACATCATCCCATCAAAAACAGTCACTATCTTTCCCAACAATTAACCTTGGATCACCAAAGAGCTCAAGGAAATATTAAACAAAAAGAAAAGGATTTTCTTTTCTGGCTCTGAATCAGACAAGAAGGAAATCAACAGAGAAATCAAGCAAGCAATTAAAACAGCAAAACTGAAGAATAAAAACAAAGTGGAGAAGAATTTTTCAGAGGGGAACCTCCACTCTGCTTGGCAGGGACTGAAAACTGAATTATCCATGTGGAGGGCAGCAGCGCCACATCCCTCCCTGATGACCTCAACTCCTTTTACACCAGGTTTAATCAGAGTTTAAGATCCTCACTTAAATCAGACTTCTCTGCACTCATCTTCAACACTCTGGATGTAGTGAATGCCCTTAAGTGGACTAGAGAGAGAAGCGCACCCGGCCCAGACCATATATGTAGGCGAGTCCTGTGGCACTGCTCAGCAACTAGATGGCATATTCCAGACCTTGTTCCAGAGCTCTATGGACAGCGGCATAGTGCCTCAACTCTGGAAACATTCCACATTTATCCCTATTCCCAAGAAAAAATAACCAAATCTCTGATTGATCTTTGGCCAAGTGGCTCTCATCTCTCTAGTCATGAAAGCCATGAAGAGGGTCATAAAACACCACATCATCAGAACCACTAACTCCCATATGGACCCGCTTCAATTTGCATATCACACAGACAGAGGTGTCGATTACACAAAATCATTCATTATAGACACCATGCATAAACATCTGGAGCAGCCTAACTCATCAGTTAGACTCTTGTTTGCCGACTTTTCTTCAGCTTTCACACTCTGCAACCCCTTATCCTGGCTACTAAACTCTCCTCCAACTTTCATCTGGACAACCAGTTAATCCTGTGGATATTGGACTTTCTGACCAACAAATCACAGAGAGTGTTGGTAAACAATATTCTCTCTGACCTTTGTTATACCTCGACCAGATCGCCCAATGATGCGTGCTGTCTCCTCTGCTCTTCATCTTATACACGGATGACTGCAGAACCACACAGCTCAACTCCCATCTAGTGAAGTATGCTGACGACACAGTCCTCCTGACTCTGCTGTCAGGCCCCTCACACAACCATGGCCAGACTCTGCAGAAGATTGTGGACTGATATGACACCTCATGCCTGGAACAAAACATAAGTAAAACCAAGGAGATGGTGCTGACTTACACCAACAAGCAGAGGGACCTGGCTGCAGCAGTTACCACCTTCATCCATGGTAAGGCAGTGGAGCTAGTCGAGAAATATCTGGGCACCATCTTTGACCACCTGCTGAAATTCTCCTCCAACACAGAGGAGATTCTCAGGAAGTGTCATCAGCGGCAATACCTAAATAGGAAGCTGAATTCCATTGGAGTAAGGAAAGACATTTTATGGTCTTTTTACTACTCCTTTATAGAGAGTGTTATCTCATTCTCCATCATCTGCTGGTTCCATTCCACCAGCATGCAGCACAGAAACTGGCTACAGAACACTGTCAGCGTGTATTCTAAGATTATTGGGCTGCCCTTGAGTTCCTTATCACACATCTGTGACCAGCAGACACACAGGCTAACACTCAAAATCATTAAAGACCCTTCACACTTCGCTGAACTCTACCTTTGAGTAGCTCCCCTCAAAACGCCAGCTCCGATATCCTGGACACAGTGGAGGAGGGCCACTTTTGTTCCTAAAGCTGTCCTTCTTTTGAACTCCTGACACCCCCCCCAAACTCACCATTATCACCTCTTACACTCCACCTCCCCTCCCCCTACAATCCAGACCTCCTCAGATCTGAGTCTCTCTCACTTCTCATTTTTTCACTTTCAACATCATGCACCTTATTGCCTCTGTATTGGTCAAGTTAAGGTGTTGGATCTGTGTATGCCCATGTTTATTTATCAGATGACTGCACTTTCAAACTTTGGCCCGGTTTTACAGTTTTGTGTAGTTCCGAGAGCTTTAAATTTTGATACAGTCCTGATGCCCAATAATACTGATGTGTGAGGTCCTGGTTCACACTGACTTCTTGCTGCAGCAGATTTCACAGAACAGGAAATTTGCATATTCAATTCAATCCACAATTCTGAAACGCCAAGGACCACAAGCTCAACTCTCCTGAAAGTTGTGGCATGCATTTACAGAGCAGCTGAAGAAATTTTTCAGGCATCTGACTGGACAGTCACAGATGTCCTAAATGTCCCACAACAAGCAAATGGCTATTACTGTGGCGTTTCTGCAATTGTGTATGCCTGCTCAATAATCAGCAACTCACCAACAGGGTCAGTTGACAGCCATAATGTCACGATCAGCGGGGTGAGTGTGCCTGGATGTTGGCGGCGTCGGGCAGGGAAGACGACGAGATGCAGGAATATCCATAAACAGGTTTATTTGGAGACGGACACTGGTAAACGCCACAAAACATCACAATGACCGAACTGGGGTAACTAACTCAGACGCGGACTAAATACACAAGACTGACAGCAAACTAATCAGGAAACAGAGGAATACACTCAAACGGATGGACCACAGGTGGTTTCAATCGGGGTTTGCACACGAGGAGCGAGGGGGTGTGGCATACACGGGGCTCGTATGGGCAGGGTGTGACACATAAAGCTAGGAACAAAAAATAATTACTCAGCACAACAATAGGTGGTTTTCTTCAAAATTCAAAAGTCTGAGTTGCCCTCAAAACTCAAGTGCAATAAGTTGCCTTAAAATTTTAAGTTGTAAGTTATGTATGTTTGTAGTAGCTTAAATATTTTATTCCATCTGTATTTACTAGCTTAAAAAATAATACATAAAATATAACAAAGTAAAAAGAGCCCTTGTATCGCAATCTGTCTCGGTATCGGCAGTTGTGAATCGGAATCAGATCGCAATTGAAAAAATGTGAATCGGCCCATCCCTAATAAATATAAAAGAGTTCAAATGAAATCATCGTGATCACCTTCAGCCTTGTAAAGACAAGCTCGCCTAACTGTACATGTGATCAGGGAAAATAAAATGTGACTTATCTGCTACTCTCTATATCTAATTTGTGATGTCCAAATGGGGTCACAGAGCCAAAAAAGGTTGGGAAGCACTGTTGTAGTCAGCAGAGGGTGTCTGCAAATAATAATAAAAAAAGAAATATGTGAACATTTTATAATCCATTACATTTATTTATTATTGTCTTTTTTAAGTTACATTAACCCCAGTTGCTCCAGGGACTGGGTGACCCTACTGTATCCTCTATCTCAGCTTAGCATATGTGGGACCTCCTTCAGGACAGATGGGAAAGCATCCCAGGAGGCCACCTCAAGAAACTGAGTTAGAGGATAATGTAGGATCAACCAGAACATAGAGCACTTGAGGTTAAGGGCTAAATGGAGGGAAAACTCTGCCAACCACAGGATTTGAACATTTGAGCAATTTTCTTTCTTTCTTATTTTTAAAATTTCTTGGCCAGTACATAAGCCATAAGTTACTTTATAGTTTTATGGTCTTTATATTTATCCTAAAATGTACTGAATAAAATACATTTAGACAATGATAGACAGTAACAGTAATTATTATTATATCCAATGATCCCAGGAGCTACAGTAAGTTGCCTGGGGCTTTATGCCCCTGGTAGGGTCACCCAAGGCAAACAGGTCCTGGGTGAGGAACCAGATGAAGTGCGGCTCAAAAACACTCCTTATGATGAGTAAAAACATGGATCTATGTTTTCCCTCCTCCTTCCCCCCCGGAGCCAGGCCTGGGTATAGGGCTTGATGGCAAGCTCCTGGTGGCCAGGCCTGGACCCATTCGAAGAAGGCATGTGGTTCCCCGCTCCAAAGGGTTCACCACCTGTAGGAGGGGCCAAAGGGGTTAGGTGCAGTGCGAATTAGGCAGTGGACGAAGGAGGGGACCTTAGCGATCTGATCCTCGGCTGCAGAAGCTAGCTCTAGGGACGTGGAATGTCACCTCTCTGATGGGGATGGAGCCTGAGCTGGTGCGCAAGGCTGTGAGGTTCCGACTAGATGTAGTTGGGCTCACCTCGGTGCATGGCTTGGGCTCTGGAACCAGTCTCATTGAAGGGGGTTGGACCCTCTTCCACTCTGGAGTTGCTCACAGGGAGAGGTGCTGAGCAGGGGGGGCATACTTACTGCCCCCTGGCTGGGCGCCTGTATGTTTGGGTTTACTGCTGTGAACAGGAGGGTAGCCTCCCTTCGCCTTCAGGTGGGGGGACCGGTTCTGACTGTTGTTTGCGCTTATGTGCCAAACAGCAGTTCAGAATACCCACTGTTTTTGGAGTCCTTGGAAAGGGTGTTGGAAAGCCATCCTCCCGGGGACTCTCTGTTCTGCTGGGGGACTTCAATGCTCACGTGGGCAATGACAGTGAAACCTGGAGGGGCGTGATTAGGAGGAACGGCGCCCCTGATCTGAACCCGAGTGGTGTTTTGTTATTGGACTTCTGTGCTCGTCATGGATTGTCCATAATGAACACCATGTTCAAGCATAAGGGTGTCCATATGTGCACTTGGCACCAGGACACCCTAGGCCATAGTTCAATGATTGACCTTGTGGTTGTGTCATCGGACTTGAGGCCGCATGTATTGGACACTCGGGTGAGAAGAGGGGCGGAGCTGTCAACCGATCACCATCTGGTGGTGGGTTGGCTCTGATGGTGGAAGCCGGTCAGACCTGGCAGACCCAAGCATATAGTGAGGGTCTGCTGGGAATGCCTGGCGGAATCCCCTGTCAAGAGGAGCTTCAACTCCTACTGCCGGCAGAACTTCGCCCATGTCCCGGGGGAGGCGGAGGACATTGAATCCGAATGGGCCATGTTGTGCACCTCCATTGTGGAGGCGGCTGACCAGAGCTGTGGCCATAAGGTGGTCGGTGCCTGTCACCTGTCACGGCGGCAATCCCCGAACCCACTGGTAGACTCCAGCGGTGAGAGATGCCGTCAAGCTGAAGAAGGAGTCCTATCAGGCCTTTTTGGCCTGTGGGACTCCGGAGGCAGCTGATGAGTACGGGCAGGCCAAGCGGAAACCGGCCTCAGCAGTCGCTGAGGCAAAACTCTGGTATGGGAGGAGTTTGGAGAGGCCATGGAGAATGACTTCCGGACGGCTTCGAGGAGATTCTGGTCCACGATCCGGCATCTCAGGGCGGGAAAGTGGTGCAGCATTAACACGTGGGGATGGTGTGCTGCTGACCTCAGCTTGGGACTTGGTGGGTTGATGGAAGGAATACTTCGAAGACCTCCTCAATCCCACCGACACGACTTCCAATGAGGAAGCAGAGTCTGGGGACTTGGGGGTGGACTTGCCTATCTCTGGGGCAGAGGTTGCTGAAGTGGTTAAAAAGCTCCTTGGTGGCTGGGTCCTGGGGGTGGATGAGATCTGACCGAAGTTCCTCAAGGCTCTGGATGTTGCAGGGCTGTCTTGGTTGACACACATCTGCGGCGTCGCGTGGACATGGGGGGCAGTGCCTCTGGATTGGCAGACTGGGGTGATGATCCCCCTCTTCAAGAAGGGGGACTGGAGGGTATGTTCCAACTATAGGGGATCACACTCCTCAGCCTCCCTGGAAAGGTCTATTCAGGGGTGCTAGAGGGGAGGGTCCTTTGGATAGTCAAACCACAGATTCAGTGAGGAGCAGTGTGGTTTTCACCCTGGCCGTGGAACAGTGGACCAGCTCTATACTCTCGGCAGGGTCCTGAAGGGTGCGTGGGAGTTTGCCCAACCAGTCTACATATGTTTTGTGGACTTGGAGGAGGCATTCGACCACGTCCCTCAGGGAGTCCTGTGGGGAGTGTTCCGGGAGTATGGGGTACCGGGTTGCCTTATAAGGGCAGTTCGGTCCCTGTACAACTGGTGCCAGAGCTTGGTTCGCATTGTCAGCAGTAAGCCGGACTCGTTCCCGGTGAGGGTTGGTCTCCGCCAGGGCTGCCCTTTGTCACCGATTCTGTTCATAACTTTTATGGACAGAATTTCTAGGCGCAGTCAGGGTGTTGAGGGTGTCCGGTTTGGTGACCTCAGGATTAGGTCCCTGATTTTTGCAGATGATGTGGTTCTGTTAGCCTCATCAGACCGCAACCTTCAGCTCTCTGGAGCAGTTCGCAGCCGAGTGTGAAGTGGCTGGGATGAAAATCTGCACCTCCAAATCCGAGATCATAGTCTTCAGCCGGAAAAGGGTGGAGCTCTCTCCGGGTCGGGGAGAGGGTCCTTCCCCAAGTGGAGGAATTTAAGTATCTCGGGATCTTGTTCACAAGTGAGGGAAGGATGAAATGGGAGATCGACAGGCGGATCGGTGTGGCATCAGCAGTGATGCAGGCGCTGCATCGGTCTGTCATGGTGAAGAAGGAGCTGAGCCAAAAGGCAAAGCTCTCGATTTACCAGTCGATCTACGTTCCAACCCTCACTTATGGTCATGAGCTATGGGTAGTGACAGAAAGAATGATATCGTGAGTACAAGCGGCCAAAATGAGTTTTCTCTGAAGGGTGGCTGGGCCTATGAGACTGCTGCCCCCATGACCCGACTTTGGATCCAGAGGAAGATAATGGATGGATGGATATAATAAAATACATTTTAAAATAAAGATTTTTTATTCACTATTTTAATATTAATAATAAACCATTAATTAAATTTAATTTAGTTTAATTATAATAATATTGTCAAGCCCAACGGGGACGGAGCCAAGACAAAGGGGTAGACATCAGGGCATTGGGGAATGTGGGGTTTAATTACAGGTAAGACAGGCAAAAGGCAGATGGACAATACAATGACCGGACTGGGGAAACAAACTGAAACATGGACAAAATACAGAGGACTAATGACAACAACCAGAAACAGCTGATCAGACAGGGATTCCACACGGGGTAACGAGGGGGCGTGGCACACGGAAGCTGCGGACGATCAGGTAAGGACACATTTGGATACATTTATATTCTTACTTTAAAATGACTGTTTTGATAAATGTGCTTAGATTTGTTTAGTACAGGATATGCTTTTCTTGTTTTGCCTGGTTCATTTTGTATTTAAATGCTAAAAAACATATTTAGGTATAATTTTTTGGGGGCAGGAACCAATTAATTGGTTTTCCATTATTTCTTATGGGGAAAATTCAATCAGAACTCAAACTTTTTAGGATTCAATCTGGAGTCCTGAATGGATTTCGAGTTCTGAGGTACCACTGTATTATTCTTCACATTATCTATTATAACCTATTACAAAATTAGTGTAAATTAACTGAATTTTTAGATTTCTGGTAAATGTTACAGGCTTTACCATTGCACATGTAGGCAGCAGAGTGTGAATTACTGTTACTGAACAGTAATTCTATTTCATAAATATTTTAAAATGTTTATTACGTTAAATGTATTAATAGTTATAAATGCAACTGCACGTGTTCGATTTAGAGAATACCATATCATGACCATATCCTATCATGAACAGTATCCTATCATGCAATATCATATTTTTGCCAGACTGTTAGTGTCTTTGGTTTGTTTGTAGTTTGTTTGCCTCTCATAAAAAGAATATCACTATGAATATGCTAAAATATTTTATAAAGCTTTTAATGTGGTTTGACTAGTTTGTGTTTCTTGTTTGTTTGTGTCATGCCGGCGGGTTGCAGCGTGCCTGGATGCAGGCGGCGTAGAGCAGGCAAAACGAAGAGAGGCAGGAGTATCCAAAAGACGGGGTTTATTGGGTGGACAAGCAGGGTGAACGCCACAAGACATCACAATGACCGACCTAGGGAGACTAACTCAGACGCGGACTAAATACAAAAGACTAACAGGAAACCAACAGGAAACGCATGGTCACAAATCAGACAAATGAACGACAGGTGGTTTCCATCAGGGATTGCACACGAGGAGCGAGGGGGTGTGGCACACACGGGGCTCGTACGGATGGAGTATGACAGTTTGTCTCCTGGAAAAAATGATCTCACTCCAAATTTGCTCAAATACAAAGCAACAACACACAGCAGCGTGATCATGGAGGCAGCCATGTTTGTTCCGAGATGTGGTAGCTCGAACAGGAGATTGTTGGAAAAAAAAAAAAAACACGAATATTACACGAATATAAGTTCAGGGCTGTGCTGTTTCTGCAGTGGAACAAAGACCTAGTAAAATTAGTCAGCATCAGAGACAATTGCCTGCCTCACTACTCCAATAGATGGTGTCTTGCCTACTCCCCACAGCACTGGGACTATAGTTTCTATAACGTAAATTGAGATAAAATATTAGGCTCTAAAATACTACATTTTTTGTCATGCATTTTGACAGGCTTTGATAAATTTGATCATTTTTGACTGTGACCACAGCAGAGGTAGCAGAGGAAGAGGAAGTGAACTCCTTCATATCTCAGTCCATAGATGAGGGGGCTCAGGTAGCGGGGCACGAGGACAAGGAGAAAGAAGTTCAGGTAGTACAGGTGGATATAGAGGGCTGAGCTGATTGTGGACAGGGCTCTCTCAATGCTGCTGAACAGGAAGGAGGAGAGGCAGAGGCACAACTGTCCTGCTGGCCTTTTTGGCCTTGATGGACCGAGCTGCCATCATAATGCCTGTGTAGGTGCTGATAACAGTGATCTCCATGGCCACAAAGAAAATCCCTTGAAGCCCTGGAACACATCAAACTGCCACTAGGCCAAAAAGAGGCACTCTTGTGTGCAGTAAATGTTTTTGGTTAGGAACTTGGCATCTGTGGCTGCTAAAAAAAATAATATCAATCACAGTGTTTGTCACAGTTCGCGGGTGAAGCTGGCAGGATGAAAAGGCAGGTGTCACGCTGCGGGTCAGCAGCGTGCCTGGATATCGGCGGCGCGGAGCAAAGCAGGTGAAAGGAGGCAGGAATATCCAAAAATTTACCAGGATGTTCATGGAGCAAAGGACCTTGATGAGGATGATTTTAGTCAGGGAACATAAGTAGAGGAATGTGGTGAATCCCAGGTGGATTGAGTCACTTAGAAGCATTTGGCTGAATAGAAGATAGCAGGAAGATTCACAGAAGCTGGGTTTATTTCACATGGCATGAAACATGATGAGGTTCAAAGAGATGAAAAGCAGAGAGATGAACAGCACAACAGATGATATAATTGTGGTCGATGTCTGTCTTCTCATTCTTGAATTGGTATTGCAGGAAGCTGAGAGGAACCATTCTGGTCAGCCATAGGTCAACTCTAAAACAAAATGAAAAGATTATAGATTTACATTTTAAATATGAAATTCATTGTGAAGTCTTAAAGCACTTATGTAAGTCGCTCTGGCTAAGAGCGTCTGCCAAATGCTGTAAATATAAATATAAGTTGATGTTCACAGACAACACCACCAACATGTGTTTCTCAAAAGATGAGAAGGGCCCCTAATTTGTTTGAAATGAAAGACACAATAAAAGATATATTTGTTTCTTTACCTGCCACTGTTGAGCACTTGACTCAAGCACTTTTGAAGTGGCATGTGCTCTAGTTTATAATGGATCCAATGACACATGACATTACATGGGTTCTATAGGTGTGTCCAGCATAGTAGGCCTCTGGGGTGAGGCAGGATGGGCATACACATCTCTGTTGCGAATGTCACTATTAATAGATTAAAAAGCCATTTCAAGTAAGGATGAAGGGTTCTATATAGAGGAAACTCCCTTTTGCTGGTACTATCTGTAGTCTAAACGAGAAGATCATTAGGTATATCTCACATTCACTGTCATTATTATTCACTAATAAGAATGATGAAACAGTGTAGGGCATTATTCAGTGATTTTTAAGGGAATTTGCATGTGTTGCATCATGTTTGTTTTTTTTCTTTTTGATGCAGTCCTCACTTTTGGATCACACTACTGTTACTATAACTATATCTATCCTATTTGTTCTATGCTAAATTTCTTTCCACTGCCATCTATGACACAATACAATGGTACCTTGGAACATGGTCGAGGCTGGTCGAGATCGAAGTTGAATTTATTTTAAGAAATAATGCAAATGAATTTAATCCATTCCAGTCCCCCAAATGATTGCCTATCTACTTACCAATTGAGGGGTTTGTTCTAAAATAATGCAGCTTTTAAAGTAGGGACTGACCAGCATGCTGGCAGGGCCGGGTGACCTCGCCACAGGGCCATTGTTAAATGGAGACAGAGGGGGAGCGATTGCTGAGACGCTGTTTTGCTTTTTCAAGGGAAGGCCACTAAGCACAAAATGCTAGGAGGGGGAATATGCAGTAACTGGAACAAATGTCAAGTTTGTTGCTGTCATGCAAATGGAAAGGACCGAGAGAGGGGGGAGAAGCCCAAATGGGCTATAAGAAAGCAGGGTAGATAGGTACTTTAGAGCTTCTTAATGCACAAGCTGAAGATATGTCTGACGGTTGCTACTTGATCGATCCGTGAAGGAATAAACTTTTGTGACTTGTAACTCCTCCAACGTCTCCGGCATGAATCTCTTCTCATCAACGGACTCGGCGGAGTTCTACTCCTAACAATATCTAATGATAAAAACATAAAAAATCAATATAAAAGTAATACACACATGAAAGTGCACACATACAATACCACAACTGTAAATGAACTTAATGTTTAGTTACTCTGTGTAACTGTCACACATAATTTGTGTCATTTGTATATTCTTTTTGGTTGCATAGTTTGATTGGGTCGGTTTGTTTTCGGAGTGTCGAACTCCGTTTTGGTGTTTGTTGCACCCAAGACCATTTGGTTTGCACTCTATTCTTACGGATGCAACAGAAAAAAGGAAGGGCAGAAAAGAGTATTGTCACGCCCTCAGGGGCGTAACCGGGCAGGTGCAACGGAGACCGAAATGATAGAACACCATATATAAACCTTGCAGCGAAGCCGAACCGAAGTGAAGTATTGCGCTCATTATTTTGACCATTACCAAGCTTTTTCTTGTCTCTCGTCTGCCCACTTACCTGTACCTTTTCCATCTGCCTCTCGTACCTTCCCTAATCCTCTCCGTTGCCTCCCCAGCCCAGATCCCATCCTTGACCTGCCTCCTCCACCTGCCCCGGCTGTGTTTGTCTCCCCTTCCCTCTTGTGTTTGTGTCCTGTCTTTCACCGTGGGATTGACAACTCCGGCTACTGACCCTTGGAACGAACCCCGACAACGATTCTTGCATACCCCTTCTGGACACCTTCGCCTCTATCTCTCTCCGTGGGGATCTCCCCACATCCCAGGGTGGAAGTCCTGTTTTCCCCACCAGAGGGCTCCTTCCCTCTCACCTGCTCCGATCCACCCAATAAAGCCCGGTTTGATACCTGCATTTCTGGATCCCGCTGTCTTTGTCCTGCCTGACGTGACAGAATACTTCGCCTCAGTAATGGATCCAGCAGGTAACCTCGAGGCCCAAGTCGCGGCGATGGAACAGCTGTTTGCTGCACAGGCGGCTGGGGTTCCCCTTCCAACCACTCCACCGCGGCCAGCAGCATCACCTCCCGTGGCCCATCCCGAACGCAATGACAGCAACCCCGACCAGTGCTGTGGCTTTCTGATGCAATGCGGGATATTTGTGGAAGAGCATCCGGAGATGTTCACCGCCCCAGGAGCTGAGGTGACGTTCACCTTATCCCTGCTAACGGGACGAGCCCGCGAGTGGGCAACCGCCTTATGGACTGAGAGTAGCCCCCTTCTCCTCTCCGGACTGGAATTTCACTACGCCTTATGGGAGGTCTTCGATCACCCCGCTGTGGGAAGATGACCCGGAGACCGTCTCCTAGACTGCCGTCAGGGGAACTGATCAGTCGCTGAGTTTTCACTAGAATTCAAGACCATCGCGGGCAGTCTACGGTGGCCCAGCGACTGCTTACAGACCATCCTCCACTGTGCACTCAATCCCGAGCTATGCGACGAGCTGGCAACCAAAGAGGAAACATCATCCTTTGAGGAATACGTTCGTCTAGCTGTCCGGCTGGATAATTTAGTGAGAGACAGTAGACGCCACCATCCTCCGATAGAGACCTCCCGACCTCGCTACAGTGGTGACAAAGAAATGACGGAACCCATGCAGGTTGGGAGATCGCCCCTTACCGCGGAAGAACACAGAAGGAGAACCCAAGGCGGACTGTGTCTCTATTGCGGGGAACCGGGACATACCATCTCCCGATGCCCTGTCCAACCACGACAGGACGACGCGCCCCCACCGGTAAGTGTATCTCCTGTACCATTCTCTGCTATTACACAATTCACGATTACGGTGATAGAGGGAGAGGGAGAACACCGACTTACCGTGGAGGCCCTACTAGACAGTGGTACAGCGGGGAACTTTATGGACGCGGGGCTTGCCCGTCGGCTGGGACTTCCGCTTCAGCAGTTGGCTCATCCTATGGCCATCCACGGTGAGACTGGACATCGTGTGCGCGAAGGCACGATCAGGTTCCGAACTCACCCATGTTCACTTCAAGTAGGGACCCTCCATGGTGAACTTCTCGAATTCCTCGTTCTGCCATGAGCTAAGGACCTGATCATTCTAGGGTTGCCTTGGTTACATCATCACAACCCTCACCTCGACTGGAGAACAGGAGCAATTAAAGCCTGGTCCAACCTGTGTCTCCGTGAGTGCTTATCTCTCCCCTGTCGGGTGTCCCTGGTAGAGAGTCCCGAACCCGAAGATCTCTTGGTGATACCGAAGGACTATCTCGATTTCCGAGACGTGTTCAGCAAAACCAAAGCATTCCGGCTTCCCCCGCACCGCGCATGTGCAATTAATCTATTGGAAGGCGCTGTTTTTCCCCGGGGTAGATTGTATCCCCTCTCCCTACAGGAAGAAGAGTCCCTCGACACTTATATACACGAGGGTCTCAAGCAGGGGATCATACAGCCTTCAATGTCCCCCGTAGCATCCAGTTTTTTCTTCATTAAGAAGAAGGACGGGGGACTCCGACCGGTTGTGGATTTCCGGGCTTTAAATGCAGTAATGATCAAACGCAGAGAACCCCTTCGAATCATCCCTTCTGCTCTGGAGCAACTGCGCGAAGCAAGGATCTTCACCAAGCTGGATCTACGCAGCGCATACAATCTGGTAAGAATTAAAGAAGGGGATGAGTGGAAAACTTCTTTCATTACCAGCAGGGGGCAATTCGAATACAACGTCATGCCATATGGGTTAGCTAATAGCCCGTCCATATTTCAAGCCTTTAGAAGAATAGCAAGAATAAATCTAGGAAATTGCAACCTAGGTGGTTTACTAGGGAAATAAAGTATAATGTAAGGAGGAAAAGGGCTTTGTTCCAGAAATGGAAAATAACTGATGATGTCAGAATAAAGCAAGAATACCTAAGTCTACAGGCCGAGTTAAAAAATGATATTAGACGAGCTAAAAGGAATGTCGAAAGGAAGATTGCATTGGA
>JABFEB020000988.1:0-15622 GCA_019775895.2 Stomatorhinus ivindoensis
CCTCCGGGTACTCCGGTTTCCCCCCACAGTCCAAAGACATGCTGAGGCTGATTGGAGTTGCTAAATTGCCCGTAGGTATGCCTGTGTGTTTCCGGGTAGGCTCCGGACCCCCCACGACCCAGTAGGATAAGTGGGTATAGAAAATGGATGGATGGATAGATTTAAAATCAAGTCCATTTCAGCACATACTAGACCCTTTCCCAAAAGAGGAACTTTTTTTTTAGGAATCACAAACTCATATTCCCACCCCAGGAATATGATTCTAGTCTGATTCTAGTTGCTGACAGTAGTAGCCTTTCCCACACTAGTAGTCTAACAGCCTTTTTTTGGTCCCTATCTGGAGTAGGTAGTTTTCATTCGACCAGCAACTACTGGGGTGGGGACTGAGAGATAAAACTGTGATTAGCTGACCACAAGCACCAGTTCCAACTTGCATGTAACACAGAAGTACAGGTAAAAGGAGTAGTAGAGCAATCAGAAATATTTTAGAATTTCAGTTACATTAAATGCACCAACTTTCTCATGTATTTTTGATTGAAATTTCCAGTGCAGAAATATGGAGACAATGAAAAATAATGTATTCATAAATGCATGTTATGTAATTGAGAGGCAGATAAACTGAAACTGAATTGTAATCGCTCAATTTTTGCTCTACTACTATTGCTATATCTTTTACCCACACTTATGCGTAACTTCCAAGGTAGTGCCAGTACCTGTGGTCAACTAACCAGGAAAGATTAAAATCGCTATAAGTCCCACCCAGAAGTTTCTGGTCAAGTGAAAAGTAGCTACTCCAGATAGGTGATTAAAAAAGGTTGAGGAACTTCCTCTGAAAAGCTACAATCAGACTGATTTCCTGTGGTGGGAACATGACAGAAATTCCAGGCTCCAGAAAAACGTTCCTGTGGAGGGAAAGTTCCCAGACAGACTACATTTAGTTAGACCAGTTATGCAAGCTAAACTGTACCAGTAAACAGTTATTTTACAAAATAATAAAAATCGCTAAATGTTTCAATTCCTAGTCTTGTGTAACTTGATTAAATTCTCTAAATACTACTGCCATAAGATTACAAAATGGCTTTGCATATTCTATATGGTCCCTATCTACTTCAGGCACTGACTTTTCTGGGGAATAACAAATTTAGGGTTCGTTAGTGGTATTTTCTATAAACAGTAAATATAAAGTAAAACTGTATAGCCTCCATTATGGATACAATCCTCAAGGTCCACTTCCTCTGAAAGGTTCATCTTGCTTGTGATGGTAGAGAACACCAGCCGCTTCTGTCGCCGGTCCGGCAGGGGAAACTCAATCTTCCTGTCCAGGCGGCCGGGCCGAAGGAGCGCTGGGTCGAGGGTGTCAGCCCGGTTAGTGGCCATGATCACCTGCAATGTACAGACACAGGTCAGATTGCTACCACCGGTCAGAAAGCTACAAGCACTTTCAGCTCAACAAAGAAACATGGACGCACACCACACCTTCACGTTAACGTTCTGATCAAAGCCATCCATTTGGTTCAGCAGCTCCAACAAGATCCTCTGCACCTCTCTATCAGCTGGGGGAACATATTGGATGGGATTACATCATGGTGGAGTATTCAGTAAAAAGGATATATAGTTTATATAGCTAAAGTGATATGTGGGCAGGGACACCAGGACTGTAGGGCTCTGTGGGTTACCTCTTTTTCTTGTGACTGGAAGGTTGCTGATTCACATACCATGGCAATGTTACTGTTAAGCCCCTGAGCAAGGCACAACTTCCATCACTTGTTGACCCTACTCTCTCAAATACACATCATTTTGAATAAAGCAGCTGCTAAATAAATGTGTATTTGTTAGTGATGACGAGTCATTAAACAAGAATATTAAACAGTGCACTGCTTAAAAATTTAAGAAGGTGTACTTCAGTACACTATCCATTTAATCTGGTGTAGGATTACAATAATAAGCATGCTACGTTTTGGTTAGATAAGTACACCTTCATCTTTAAGATGGAGATAAACCTTGTATGTTACTTTTTTAATCATACTCTAAAATAGTACACCAAGTTTTCCAGTCTGAGAATGCCAGAGCTAGAAGCTTCATTGTAATTACTGTAATGTTAAAGTAAAGAATAAAATTATTTTTTGGTTAAGAGAGAACCTGGTACTGACATTAAACATAATTTAATCAGGTAATGGGTGAGAGAGACAGTAACGTGGCTGTGATCCCCACAATAAGAGACCAACATGGACATTGCAAGGTGAGGTTTCACAGTCCTAAAGGCACTGGGATTAACTCCACCTAAGCAACACAGTAGCAGAGGGGGCAGGGCTCATACCCCCAGTCTGTGCATCAAAGCGCTTTGTGGCGATGGCATCGATCTCGTCGATGAAGATGATGGCAGGGGCATTCTCCTTGGCCAGCCGGAAGACATCACGCACCATGCGAGGCCCCTCACCAAGGTACTTCTGTACAAACTCTGAACCTACGACGCGGATGAATGCGGCTGAAAAAAAGCAGTGGATGCCAGTGAGAACAAAAAAAGGACACATATGTAGTGCATTACTTTTCACCTTTATGCGCCAGATACCAATGTGGAAATTTTCTGCAGGTTGTTCAATTCTGCATAATACTGACAGCACTCGGCTCAGGAGCATTCTACTAGACAGAAAAACAAACTAGCTGATAAGCAAGTAAAAAGTCTGAGTGCCATAGAGTCCAGTTACCAGTGGTGTGGTGAGCTACAGCCTTGGCCAGCATGGTCTTCCCACATCCCGGAGGACCATACATCAACACTCCCCTGGGGGGGTCAATGCCAATCTGAAATACAACAAGGTCACTTTCACTTGCATTTCACTCTCACATTTATCATAATTTAAAATTGCACAAAGTACTGTGCAAAAGTCTTAGGCAGCCATAGAAAAGTATTTAAATGATGTTCATTTTGGTGAAAAACTATGCTATTATGCCTGTGAAAGTGTGTTAGCTTAGCCATTTCAAGTTTAGCTAAAATCAATATAAAAAAAATCAGAATATTTACATTTTTCAATTTTTTAAATGAGTAAATACAAATGAAAAAATATGTATGCCAAAAAAAACATTGTTAATTAGGCTACTACAAACGTGCCTGGTTTGTACATCATGTGGGTATTCCATGAAAGTAGTTTAAAAAAAAAAAAAAAGGCAGACTTTCCCGAAATAATCAGACTCAACCTACCTCCATCTCTAAACTTAGCCTCACATCGTTCCACAAACACAGTTCAGTTTAATTAATCAAGGTTCATTCAAGACAGAGTTGCATAGTCGCACACCCGCAAGATTTAACAAGCCCAAATAAATGGATGAACGATAGATCGACAAAATGAGTCAGAAAGCCTGTAAAACGAGAGCTGTGTTTCTTTCCGTCCCAGAATAAAAACTGCTGATGGAGCTGTATGAAAAACACAAAGATGTAATTGTTAAAAAAGGCAAAACTGTGCCCATAAACACAGCCAAGGAGTTGACTTGGCAATGAATTACATTGTAGTAGTATAGTGCTTTATGCTGTCGCCTTATAATGCGAAAGTTGCTGGTTTGATCCCCATAGCCAACCTTCTGGGTTGATTTCACCTGTCATTATTACTGTACAATATTATTTGACCTCCGTAAAATACTTTACATCACATTCGTGTGAAATGTTCTGCACAAATAAATGTATGTTGTCTTTGCTATTTTAGTAGTAAACTTAAAGTAGACATTGACTAAAAATATAAAGATATCTTCCTGTTCATATTATTTTAACTGATTTTTTCCCCCCCAATTACAGTAATTGCATTTCATGTTTCACCTTTGTAATATGCGTATGCTTTTATTTTACAGTAAAATACCGTTATATTTCAAGGGACCTGGCAAAACAGTCCGTTACATCCAGAATTGCTGTATACCCAGAACACAACTACAGAATACCATTTACTCATGCCACACCTCAGCAGACACACTTGTGGTATAGAGTATTATATTGAACATGTAGTAATCCAACTTTGCCTGACCAGATGTGTCACTGTTAATAATCCCGACTACATTTGTATCTGCTCTGGATATCACTGGCACGCCACACACCTTATAGGCATTTGTCCATTATAGGCAAACAGAACTACAGCTAAAAGCCGTCCTGGGGACCAAACTGTTTGTCCATTATAAGCAAAATTCCGTTATATGCAAGTCCGTGCATATGCATGCTTTTTCTGTGTGCATGGCCAGGACCATCGGACCTTGTCCATTATAGACGATATTCGGTTATAAGAGAGTCCACTATAACAGGATTTTACTGTAATGATTTTGGAATTAATTGGAATGCTAACACATGATTTTATAGGCTTTATTATATTGATTATGTAGCAATCTCAGCTCTGTTCTCCATATTATGGAAGTATCACGCAGAGCTTTACTTTCCATTTTTTATATACGTATATACAAGACTCATTCTTCCGCTAACTCAAACAAAACCGTCACTTGGGTACACCTTACAATCAGATAATGTCAAATATAATGTCAGATGAGGACATACAATTCAACAAATTACATGCCATGAATAATAAGATGGTGGAATTTCATCCGATGGAACGATCTTTTGGGAATCTGTTCCCACACGTCAGATGTTTTTTGAGCAAAGCTAAACTAAGCAAGACAGTTAGCCTGGTCTGGACAAAGCTTGTTCGCAGGTATAAATTACCATGGTAATTCAGTGGGGATTCATTTAAGACACTTGATGGAACGGAACTCTCACTTAAGAAAGACTGACTTGTCGAAATAAGTCAAACTTTCCCTTAATCCTGCTTCATGATATACCCCCCATGTGTGTGAGGCATTTGCAGCTCAATCTGAATATCTTCCAAGAAAAGTATACACAAGTGGCAAATGCTTAAAATGTCCAACAATTTTTCTTCCACTAGTCACATTTTTCGCAATAGCAGCCTGTTGTATATCACAGGCTGCAGCAAATGACCAAAACAGCCAAAGATAGTGACTCCCAAATCATCCTTTTATTTTTTTTTCCATATTACTCACATTGTCTTGCACAACTGCATCCGCTTTGTTTACTGAGATTTTCCATTTAACACTACTGCTGCCTCTCAAAACTTTGTGTTTACAAAGATTGCAAAACTCTGTACTACCAGTTGTTAAAATTTTTAAATACTTCCAGATCATCACCATCTGATCTGATGTTCTTGCGCTCCTTGTACTGCAAAGGATATGCCCATGACGTCACAACAGGCGGAAGTCACTGAGCTCACACCCACTGAGTGGCAGAAAAACTGAGTGGCGGTGTTAGAGTTCAGTTTGAAAGCCACAAACACACATCTGAAATGGGAAATATCTGATGTGCGATTGATTGTACAAATTGATTTAACAAGAAACAAGAGATCTTTTTACAGAGCCAAAAACTAAAGTATCAGATGTAGATTGGTCACATATGGCCAATATCTGATGCATCTAATAGGTATGGATCAGTCCTAACGCCGTCCCAGTGTATACCTAATCTCATTGACACTTTAATTAATAATTAATTAGTATTAATCAATGCCATTTAATAAATACATGGAATGGCTGAAGTGCTCATGAAGACGGAGCCCAACCTCCCAAGGTTACCTTTGATCTGAAAAGTCACTAAAGCAAAATCCTTTGATTATAGATAAAAGCTAGTTATACTTCTAAATTAGTACAAAGAACAAATTTGTGAACCACTTTGTATTATGTAGATTTCTGAATTAATGTCTCCTACAATGGAATTTTATTATGCAACACTGCAGGAAATATCTCCCCTCCTACACATACACATCCATTGTTCTAACTTTATTGAACAAATAACACACGCATCTGTACCTGTTTGTAAAGTTCAAAGTGTGTGAGGGGAAGCTCCACTGCCTCTCTCACTTCTTGCTTCTGGATGTCCATACCTCCGATGTCAGCATACATCACATCTGGCTTCTGGTCTGTGAGAAGAGCGTAAGAGCATTAGCAAGGAAGATTTCGACAATGAGTCAGCTCCAGTTTCCAGCAATAGCAAGAGTTATGGTGAAAGTGCTAAAGTACACTACAAAAATCAATAGGAATCCTCTAATAAGGTCTGATACACATTTCTGGAGACCTATATTAATGAATTAACTTTTATTCTGGTTTTTCTACAAGTGACTTCAAAACCACATTTTCCACATATTCCAAATTCAGCTTCATACAAATAAAATCCAATAGCAGAGAACCAGAAAGCAAACCTGAGGTCAGCATCATGATGCTGCTGTCAGCCTCTGGGGGCAGGACATCCACCAGGGCATTGCTGTGCTTGTGCAGGGCCACTGATGCATTCGGCTTCAGTAGCTCCCGGTCAATGGTGCTTAGGATCCTTACATAGTAGTTGGAGCCTGAGGCACAAGATGATGGGACAGGGAGGAGAAGTGGCTCATTAAAAGTTGTGTTCACATCAAAAGCAATGTACCAGGATGATGAAAAATGAAATATGACTTACAGATGTTAGACCACAAGTCTGACTATATATATATGTATCTACATTCAACTCAGAATGTGATTTCCTTTTAACAGAAAATGTAGACCAAATACAATTCTGGAGTTATGATGATTAGCTTGAAGATGATCACACTGACATCAAACAAGAGAAAGACCCAGGAGTTACAAAAGGTAAAAAAAAGTGATGTGACCACTGGGACAGAGCCTACCCGTGGTGGAACCGACTATGGCTGTGTTCTGGTCCACAGCCTCTAGGAATTGCCCAATGACAAGAGGAATGCTCTGTATCCTCTTCACTTCCTCCTGGGCATGAAGAAATTCTTTCTTCAGGTTCTTTTGCTCATCTTTGATGTACTCTTCTTGCACTTCTAGGAACTCCAGTTCCTGCTGCAGCTTCTATTGAGTAGGAAAGGTGATTTGTACACAGTTTGCAAGACATTATGAGGTAAAAGTGTAGAGAGCAGTGCTACTCCTAAATGTAAAAAGGGCTGAAAACTCACATTTGTTCTCCATTATGCCAGGTTCACGACATTAGTTTCCTTAAGTTCTGAGAGTTATTTCAGTTGATTAAGGGGTCTCTACTAGCTTCTCTGGTATCTTACATTCATCTATGGAAACCTTTCATCTAACCAAGCACAATGTTTTATCAGAATATTCAAATATTATGCAGTGTTACAAAATACGAAGAATCAATCTGCAAGCAGTGATTAAGTGCCATATGGTTACTAACAACCACCCAATAGCCCCAAGATTCCATACACAAAATATGAATAAATGAGAAAAGCTTATATGTAGCCCAAATGATTTAGATGGGACATTCTTACAGTGTATAACAAAAGTCAGGGTTTAATGCTTTAAGGTCTAGTAGTTTCAGGAGCATGTACTGGAAATCCAAATTGTGCATTGACAATGATACTTCAGGAATCTATGTCACTAGATAAGCTAAAAAATATTTTGAAAAACTACATATAGTTAGGAGCAAATGAATATGGAAGAAATTATATTTCATTGAAAAAAGTGATTGCAGACATGTTTTCACAGTCATCCATCCATCCACTACAACAAAGAAGAATAAACATTACAGCAAGTTTCAAATAAGAACAATGTTTCAAAAGATGCAGTACTGGGTAAACTCATTATAACCACCAAACTTATCAGCTTTATTATACTAATGATTTATAGGAAAGATTGAATTAGTTCAATTTGACCAAGGCTGATATTAATAAAGACAATTCCATATGGGCCATTCAGAAAAGCTTATGTGCATTTAAAATCAGTTGTTTTGAATATCTGATGTGAATTACGTTATTCACCACCCATTGCCTTTTACTGTTATCCTGTGACATTTTGATTTTCTTGAACAACAATTTAAAAAAAGCTAACATTTTTCACTTGTAGCAGCTGTATTTGACGTCAATATCTTCATTCGGCAAAATGCCAATGCCAAGTTAGAATTTTCCCTTGCAACAAATTCAAATAGCAAATTGTTTATTTGCATAAACAATAACATTTCTTAGTTTCAACATTTGATGTTGTCTTTGCTCTGTTTTCCATTCAATCTATGTTCTATTCAATGAAATACAGACTTATATGATTCATAAATCATTGCAATTCTGTAAAGAAAAAACACCCATTTATACTTATTTTTCAAGTAATAAAAATTATTACATCACTTACTAGCTTCTTATGTGAATTACAGTCTTTATAAGCACAGAATCATGCAGTTGTCTCTCGAGGTTTATTTTTGAGTGAAATGTGGTTTTGCAATTTACAAATTTTACCTTCCAATTCAAAGGTAACAAGCTAGATTTTTAAACAGTCACATAAGGAAGATAAAGAATGATACATGTACAAATAACAGAATGGAAAGGCAGACCTAGGATTCCCATTACCGTAAATAAAACATAAAATGTATATGTGCCAAAAATATTCTTTCCAAAAAGGGTCAGCTTTTGGTCAGTTACTATCACCTCTTAGTCCACCCTGGAAATGTTCCAAAATAACATCCCCATTTTTCAATAACAATGTTACTCTTATTTTTCTGCCATTTAGTTTATAGCTTATTAAATTAAAATTTGTTGATTATTCCAGCACTTATCATGTAAATTACAAATAGCATGAAAGTGCAACTGTCAAACCTTATATCTGCTATACAGATCTTCCAGGTCCTCAGGCTCAGGAGCTAAGAAGGACAAACCGGTCTGTGGCCGTGAAATCAGTACTGCCGGAGCGTCGTCCTGCAAAACCACGTAGACACATAAGCCCCTCTCCCACTCCTTAGCTTAGCGGTAGCCAAGGAAAGATGTCGTTATATTGCACACTACAACGACGTATTCCTAAAAATATAATTATTTCATAATTATTATGTACCAGGTAAACATATAGATGCTAAGTATGCAGGACACGTAACCAGTGGACTCAAAAATAAAGATACTGATAATGAAATAAAACACCAATGATGATATAAGATTCGCTAAATTCAAAGACAGGCGGATGAAACTTAGAAGGCAGCAAGCTAAAATGAATTTTACAATAAAAAATAGTAGTTACATAACAGATAGGTATAAAGAGGCCCAGTTAGCTTGACAGCGAATGAATTGGCACCTTTTGGATAAAACCGAGTGCTGTAAGATTATACATATAATTCAAATTTAGATTTAGCACGACCATTCCCTGTGCTATTATACTATTTCAGCAAATTATGAAATGCCATTAACGGAAAAAAACGAAAAATATATTTACCAGACTTTTTTCAAAGATCACACCGCTTTCCTCCATAGTGGTTTGTCGCGCGAGCAAGCAGTTTACGCATGCGTTAAAATGGGACAATTCGGATATTACGTGTTCGTATAGAGATTGTAGGAAATGTAGTATTTAATGATCATTGTAGTTCTGGATAGCTACGTCATTGTGTACAATGACAATTTTAATATAACGGTATTTCAGCTAAATCTCTATGCGATGAAAACGATTTCGACACTTCGTGAGGAATCATAGTGTTTTTATCAGTAATATTCTCGGCGCATGCTGATTATGCTAAACAAGGGCGTATTCGGATGGTTTCGGTTTTATTTGACTGCGAAAGTAGCATAGAGCTTGTCACGTGCTCAACAGCTAGTTTTTTTTTGTGTGCAGCAGCCTTTGCGAAGAAGGCTCATGTTTCTTAGTAAAGAATCGACGGGAAGCATTTACTCATTACTGTGCAGAACGGATAGATTTCTGCTATTGGTGTCCGATCAATAAAATATTTGTATTGGGTAATATGGATTTGATTATTAAATTTCCGAAATAACACTATAGATTGAAAAACTTCCAGGTACATTAACTCTGCGTCCAATTGACAAAGCAGCTGACCAAAACCTTAGACCAGTGGTCTCCAACCTTTTTTACAGAGAGCTATTGTGCTGTCCTGTAGGGTCCCCCTTGGTATATTTTGCCGACCGAATGTGGAGGGGTCGACTATGAGATCGACCAAACGATCGTTCACAAGATGGCTACTGCAGCCATTTCGGGTAGAAGCGCGGTGTCTAGACGGTCGCTCACTAACGCCGCCCCGTAATAAAGAGCTGGTAATCACAAAAGAAATCTTTTCCTCTGTGGATTATTGGGTCTAAGGGGCAAGCAGATATTAAAATGAAAAATGTGTTAAATAGTTTTAATACTTGATATTTTAGTAGGCTCGTAGGATCCTTTATTGGTACTGTGACTCACAGACGGCGATTTATTATAGTTGATGTCTGGTATATTTAATTAATAAAATGTATGTTAATATTAGTGATTAATGGAGCACTACATGTTTCAAATGACTAACTGCTTCCGTCATCTGGCCCTGGACCTATATGTATGAGATAGATGTTTACAGATTTAAGTGACCTTGTTAACAGGTATAAAAATATGGGGTGCCGTTTGTAAAAGGTACTGAACGTTTTTGTACTTGCCACTTTTTCAATATTTAGTGCAATTTTCTGACATTTAGCTATAAGTTGTGGATCATCAGATTTTTTTGCTGTGTACATTATTTTCAAAATTGTTTATCATATGATTATCAATAGAATTATATGTCTATATATAAATATGAAATGCAAATGTTATAAATGGTAAATGTAAGTATAAATGTTAAATATAAATCTTAAATGTTAACCTATCTAAATGTTAAATATAAAGCTTAAATGTAGATTCTAAAATATGCAAATTCCCCACGTCCATCTGCATAGAAATGGGTGGTATAACGACGAAAGTCAAAAGGGTCTGGCTCCAGAACATGCACTCTCAGCCATGTGCACTCTCAGCTACAACAGGAAGTGCAGGGGAATCAAGCGCTAACTTAGTTCCTGAGGCCAATGTGAACGGTTTGTTAAGTTTTATTATTTGTATTACTGAATTATATAGTTACAAGTTTATTTCATGTCATACATTATTGCAATGTAAATGTTTTGATGTAGTGCACCAGTAACTTTTTTCTCTGATGACTGGAGTGATTTTTTATCCTGTTTGTTTTTTAGCAACAAGCTCTGGGGAAGACACTGGCATGCTTGTGTTACTGCTTTCCCTGCCATTTTATAATTTTTTTTTTTTTTAAATACAGTTTTTACATCCATTATCTATACCCACTTATCCTACTGGGTCACGGGGGGTGCCCATTGCTTGAAGTCCAAAGACATGCTGAGGCTAATTGTAATTGCCTGTAGGTGTGCCTGTGTGCATGAATGGTGTACCCTGTGATGGGCTGGCCCCCCATCTGGGGTTGTTCCCTGCCTTGTGCCCATTGCTATCCCAGAAGCAGTGGAGGAACCCCCACAACAACACGGGGAGAACAAGCAAACTCCACACACATGTGACCCAGGCAGAGACTCGAACCCAGGTCCCAGAGGTGTGAGGCAACAGTGCTAACCACTGCACCACCATACCACCCACAGTTTTACAGTTCTGCCTAAATACTGAATCATTCCGGATTGTTTTATGGCCTATAATCTGTAATCCGTAACCTACTGCACTGGTTGTCTTACCTGCCATTGACAAAAGTACTCACCTTCCGGAAATTCTAGGCATGTCAATTAAATACTCCGCTGCACATCTCCTGAGTCTGAATATATACAGCCAACGAGTGTGTATGCCTATTATCAAGGAGCTTGGACTTCTATGCCGACCTCGTTACATTCATAGAAGCTCCTGGAGAAAGTTTTTCTACACTATCACTCCAACCACATTGCCTCAGGAATCCCGGCTCTCTGGTTGACAACTGGCACGCGCTGCACATGTCATCTGAACACTGTTGCACATGATCTATGTAATATGGATACTGCTGTGAGACGGCTGCCCTCTGGGCCTGCCCAAAAACCTGGAGCGCGTCGGATCCACGGAGTGGATCTGACTGTGCTACAGCCACAACAACAATTTGTTGCTCCTTCTTTGGTCACAATTGAACTTTTTAATGCATAGTCCTTGTCACACAAAGCATCCTTTATACGGGATCACATTATTGAAAAGGAATTACATTTCCTGTGTTTTACTGAAACATGGCATGAACCTGCCTGGAGTATTCTTATCTCTAAATGAAGCCTACCCCCCCGGTTACTTTTACATTGAGAAGGCACATAGCACAGGTCGTGGAGGTGTGGTCTTGCTGTCATACATCTTCAGGACCTGGAGTTCTTCTCCTTTTCGTTACCTGTGTTGTCATCATTTGAATGCCTTGCATTAAAATGTAAGCCTCCTTTGTCATTAACCCTCCTTCTCATCTATCCTCCACCTAAAATTAACTCAGCTTTCTTTCCAGAATTTCAGGACTTTCTCAGTACACTCTGCACAAACTCTGTCAACATTCTGATACTAAACATTCATGTTGACACTTCCTTATATCACTATACTGCCGAGTTTTTCCATCTACTCGACAGTCTAAATCTGCAGCAACATGTTGATGCTCCCACTCATTCTAGGGGGCACACGCTTATCTCGTGATAACTAACTCTGTTCCAATCACGAACCTGCAAGAATGTGACCTTGGGCTGTCAGACCACAAAGCCATTTTCATGGAGTTGCCTCTTTCCTGCTCACCCTACTGCAAACCGAAGTGGCAAATCCACTTTAGATCTATAAAGAACATCGGTCCTGATGCCCTGGCTCTGGATCTACAACGCGTTTTGTCTGACTCTGCTGCTCTTTACAGTGACGGAAACAATGGATTTCTACAACCAGTCTCTGTCAAGCCTTCTTGACTGTCATGCTCCCACTAGGACACGTACAGTCGCCTTGTCACGCTTAGCACCCTGGTATACTACTGAGATTCGGAGGATGAAGTCAGTCAGACGTGTCCTCGAATGACCTCAGGGTTGACCATACACAAGCAGGCCTTTAGGGAACATCAGAAAGCCTATGCTAAATCACTTGAAGACGCATGGTCCCACTTCTATTCCAACATCAATTCTGGGAATTCCAAGAAGCTTTTTTCCATGGTCAGCCATCTTCTGAAGCCACAAACCACATCTTACTTGGATGCTACTGTGGAAAAGTGCAATAATTTCATGAATTTCTTCAGAAATAAAAAAGCAACCATCTGCTCCCTTCTCTCCTGTCCCTCTAATTCATCAACCACCTTTACCACGCCGACCGACTCACTGCAAGGGCCTATCAGTCCTCTCAGCAACCTCTCCACTGCCATACAGCAGGAGGTTGAGGCTATTATCACAAAGATGAAACCATCTACTTCTGCGTTGGATCCATTTCCAGATCCAGGTCCAGAAGGTGGAATTGAAGGAGCGGCTGATGAATGGGCGAGTGGGCAGGACGTCTTAAGAACCTGTAGGGCATCCTCCCGAACTTACGGCACATAACACTTACAGCATGTACCCGAAACTTACGGTATCTCTTATGGCACGTACTTTCCTTATGGCCCGTAACTCCTGCTAAGTGGGTCAAACTGTCAGCTGCAAATGGGTTGGACATTGCCATAATCGGGTGTCTCTATGCGGATATTGAGTGTCTGGGGAAGAAACTATGTGGCAAGTGCGTGTTTGTGCTATGAGATGGTAGGGCTGATAGGGAAGAATGAAGTGGGACCCTAGGAATATTAGGAAAGAATGTGCTTGGTGAACTATGCTGCCTCTTTGTGGGCCTGGAATGGGTTCAGATGATTGACCAGCATAAGCAATATATTGGTAGTGCAGGTATACATCATGTCTTTGTTGAGATGAGGAAAGAGTAGCAATATGTCGGCCACGACGGGAAGATAGACTATGTGGTAAGCAGGCTGTTGTCATCCCTCCATGAGGTGAAACAGTCATTGAAGGTCGCTGTCGGGTTCCCCCAAAAATGAAATGCCAGGTCCTGGTGGAGGCATCCTTGAGTGACAAGGTCCCCGTAAGACTGATGAACCCTAGTCAGGAGCTTGTGGTTTTGCCCCCAAGGGCAAGGGTCGCTGAGCTGTGTAAACCATGGAAGGTGTTACCCAGGAAGGTGATGGCATTGGAAGAGGCTGTGGGTGAACTGCATGTAAGGGAGCTTTTAGGGGAAGACAGGGCTGAATCTAAACTACCTAGGCAAGCACCACTATCTGTTCCTATACAAGCTAATCTCCAAGGTCTCTCATCAGATCAAGTGCATCAGCTCAACCAGCTTCTGGAGAAGCACTAGGCTGTATTCTCTCAAGATGACTGTGATTATGGCTATACCACTACAGTGACACATTGTAGTCCAACAGGAAGGGCATATCCAATCAAACAGAGACATCGCAAAATCCCACCACATGTGTTTCAGGAGGTCAAGCAACATGTACAAGACCTGGCTGCACAGAGTATGTTGAAAGAGAGCTGTAGCCCTTGGGCATCACCTGCAGTAGTTGTGATGAAGAAGGACGAGTCTGTGCGTGTTTGTTGTGATTACCAAAAGCTTAACAGTGTGATGCACAGGGATGCTTACCCTCTTCCCCGGGCGACAGAGTCGCTTGATGCCCTGGGCCAAGCACAGCTTTTCTCTTCATTGGAGCTCACTGCAATACTTCCAAGTGGCTGTGACTGAACAAGACCAAGAGAAAACTGCTGTAACCATGCTGTTTAGGCTGTACCAATGGACCTGCATGCTGCTTGGCCTCTGTAATGCCCCAGAGACCTTTCAACGATTGATGGCTGTAGTCTTGGGGATCTGGTATTTGAGGTCCTGTTAATTTACTTGGATGATGTCCTTGTTTTTTCCAAGGACTTTGAAAGCCATATTGAAAAGTTAGATCTTGTTTTTGGGCACTTGCAAGAATATAGCCTAAAACTCAAGCCCAAAAACTGCTTTTTACTCAAGACTGAAGTCCAATTTCTGGGACATGTTGTGTCTGCTGATGGGGTACGAGTGGATATGGAGAAGGTAAAGGCCCTGGAGGATTGGCCTGCTCCACGCTCAGTAAAAGAAGTCCAGCAACTGAAGGGCTACTGATGGGTAAAATGAAAAGGGGTAGTGATAGGGTCCTGCCACAATGTTTCCACTGGAGTGAAGAATGTCAGACAGCATTTGAGAGCCTGAAGAAGCATCTGATGGCCCCACCTGTCCTTGCATATTCTGACAGTCTCCTTTTCATTGTCACAACCGATGGGAGTAACCTGGGCCTTGGGGCAGTCCTGAGCCAAAGACAAGAATGGGTGATAGCCTTCACCAGCAGAGGCCTGCGAGGTTCTGAGAAAAATTACCACCAATGACTAATGGCAGCTGCCGAGGCAGCAAGGGTAGCAGGACAAGAGGCTTCAAGAAAGCGCAAGAGGGTATATGACTGTAAGGCTCGTGGGGCTCTCATTAGACCAGGAGACCGGGTCCTTTTACGAAACCACCAACCTTATCCTTATCTGAAAGTGTGGTACCTTCTGATTGGAAGCATGCCAACATTTTCAAAAAAGGGGATAGAAGTAATTTGTCAGACTATAAGCTAATCAGTCTAACTTGTATAACTGGTAAAGTTATGGAGGCTATAATCAAAGAGAAAATTGTAGATTACCTGGACTCAAATAACATTTTGAGGGATAGCCAGCATGGATTAGGAGAGGTAGATCCTGTTTAACAAATCTGTTTGGAGTTTTTTGAGGAAGCTTCTCAGGAAGTTGATGATAAGAAGGCCTATGATGTCATCTACTTAGATTTCCAAAAGGCTTTTGATGTTGTCCCCCAC
>JABFEB020000989.1:0-15611 GCA_019775895.2 Stomatorhinus ivindoensis
CAGTCCTTCTCCTGCCCCCAGTCTCTCTCTCTTGCAGTCCTTCTCCTGCCCCCAGTCTCTCTCTCTTGCAGTCCTTCCCCTGCCCCCAGTCTCTCTCTCTGTTGCAGTCCTTCTCCTGCCCCCAGTCTCTCTCTCTTGCAGTCCTTCTCCTGCCCCCAATCTCTCTCTCTTGCAGTCCTTCTCCTGCCCCCAGTCTCTCTCTCTTGCAGTCATTCTCCTGCCCCCAGTCTCTCTCTCTTGCAGTCATTCTCCTGCCCCCAGTCTCTCTCTCTTGCAGTCCTTCTCCTTCCCCCAGTCTCTCTCTCCTCAGCCATCAGTTGTACTATTTATACCTGCAGACATTTCTGGGCTGACCAGTAGTCTCCCTTGAATAAAAATTATCCCTTTCTTTTTGTCTCACATTCTCTCTCTTCCCTTTCTCACTCTTTCTGTCTCTCTGTCCTTCACTCTTTCTCGCTCGCTTGCCACCCTCACCCTCTCGACTTTGAAAACACTCACTTCCCATCTTCAGCTCCGTGCACCATCAGTCAGGTGTGACAGTCTCTGGCAAAAATGAAGTTGGTGCACACTGATGAAGAAGGATTAACTCCTGTAGGTCTAATCTACTTCGTCTGTGACTACCATCTCATCACACCTGGTTAATAACCTTAATAAGTGTTTCTGTGTGTCTCTTTTTCAGAGGTGGAACGTTCAGGTCCAGAAAGTACAAATCCAGACCAAAATTTTGTTTCAACCAACCAGTTGAGTACTCTGTGAATGTCACTCTTCATGCTCAGCTGGTTGGTTGAAACAAAATCTTGGTCTGGATTTGTACTTTCTGGACCAGAACGTTCCACCTCTGCTCATTTTCATGATTATATTTCTACCCATGGGCTTAGCTATAGATTCTACAGTGGAATCTATTTGTATAGAATTACAAACCTAATAAATATATTTAAATACATGAATAACATTCTTGTAGGACAATTTGCCTTTAATTTTCTGCACTCATTCACTTGACCTTCATTTCTCTTACATGACCAAAGATTCACACAGATGTAGCGCAGGGGAATTTCAGAACAGGTCTCTAAAAGATTTGCTGTTATAGTCATGGCAATAAAACTTGTTTTGTATTATCAAATGTTTGGCACATAATATAGGAAGAGGATTGGTGACAGATTTAGAGATTGGAACAGGGAACGAAGGGAAAGAACTGTTTTCGAGAGGGGACAAGTGAAGAAGACTTGATATTAGAAAAGGATGAATAGAATTTAATCTGTAAGCCTAGATCCTGGAATCTGGGAAATGGCAGGGGACACGAAGAAGGGTAGTTAATGTTGAAAAGCAGGCATGCTTTTTAGTGTGTAGTTGGGCGGATGGAGTGCGTTTTTATGTATGCATGACACAAATGTGTCAGGTGACAGAAGTGTCCCGGGCGTAGACTGCTCTACACACTAAGTGAGTGTATTTATGCTGGTGTACTGATCCAGTGTCGTTTCTCCATCGATTAGACGATAGAGCGATGACATCACTGGGAAGCCACTAGTTGACTTTATATATTTATATCCAGATTTAGCCTCCTTGACCTGATCCTTCCCTGAATCTCTCTAAATTAAATTAGTCACCTGACTACATAATGTTCCATGACTTCCGCCTTTTTTAGAAACTAATGTGGACCAGATAACGCGTGGTAGGTGACACCTTGGCAGTGACTTTCTGCAGTTTGCTGTAGTTCCGATTGAAATGTCCTGTTTCTTGAGTTTGGGTCCTCTTCAGATACTGGCTAATCCGGCGTCTCTCTCGTTTTCTCGTTCCCTGCCACGCCTCGCGCTCCCCACTTCCCAGACTCCATTCTGACTCGCTTCAGTCCCCCGCCCTGTTATTTCATTGCTTTCGAATAACTCTGCTTCTGCCTCGCTGTCGCACTCGGCGATTTTGTTTCCCTCCATCTCTGTCCTGCCACATTAAAAAAAACTGAAGCAGCCAGTTCTTCCCTCTTCTGAGGTGCTCTCAGCGTTAATATGTAGAGTTTAGCAGGAGTGACAGCTTGCTTGCCCCCTGCGTCTCCCTAATAATCTCCGCTCCCCCAGTCATTTCTCAAGACTCTCTTCTCAAGCACTTATTGCTCCCCAGCCTGATTCACTCCCGTACGTTTAAAACCGAACGGATTGTGTTTTTTTTTACACCATAATGTAACTGCTTATAAGCATAAACCCAGGTGGAAACCCCGTTTTTCATGCATTCGTATAACTTCTCAGTTTAGATGAAGGTGACTTCATTCATTTATTTATTTTTTAAATCCCGAACACATAACGCTAGTAACGTTTCGGAGTTTCAGTATCAATCTTACAGTTGGCGTTAACTGAGAACAGATTGGTAATTAATTAACCATGACCGGAGAGGATGAGGGTGGGGAAGAAAAAGGCAGGAGGGGTATATTATGGATGACGGTGGTGGGGAGTGGCTGCATGCGAGAAGCAAACAGTGGCGAAGTCACCTGTGGATAAATCCCTGCTGCTCAAAAATGTGCCACCTTTAAAGGCACGACAGTTAGGGAGTCGCTCCTGTTGACTGGCCAAGACGTTACTGTTTGCACTTGTGTGTTTGTTTATCCTGTGCAGTATGTGTATGCAGAGCACACTGCGTTTAGTGTAATAGTGTTTAATTATGCACATACCATATGTTAGCATGTGTCCATTACGGGTAATGATACTGCAATATCTGCTCACGCAAGTACACTACAATGGTGAAAGTTAGGCTGTTTGTGCAATGTGTTGATGTGAATTCCTTGCAACACGTTTAAAACAACAAGCCAAGGGGTGCTGTGCGTGTTAAATGTGTTAAGTTAGCATAAAGCGCACGGGTACCTGAGCTAATGTAGCATCACATGAAAGGGTACAACATGGTAGGCAATATTAGCCGAATCAGAATTACATGGAAAGGTTTTGCCAGCTGAATTTTCATTACGTGGTATTTCGAGTATCGCAGGCGAGGGCCTCACGTGGGATCTAGGAATACAGAAGGATGTAATGCAAGTAGTGGAAAACTGTGACAGGTGCAGTGCCTATCTACCTCTTTAGGGGGCAGCTGTACGAGGCAGCCATTGGCGGCAATGTGAAAGAACTGGATGTCTGACCCAAATAATAGACATCATATTAACTAGAGGGCTATCACGCTAAGAGGCAGATGCTCAACCCAATTCCCTTCTGTCAACAATCAGCCACACCAACAGGATGCGAGTCATACCAGGAGCTTTCAAAACGGAGCAAGCTAAGAGGTTTAAATCATGATGATCAATGAAGGTGTTATCGGAAAAGGCAGCACTGTGGCCTTGCTTGCTCTGAAGGGTCTGTAAGTATCCATAGGTGTCATAATTTACCATTTGGCTCACAACTGATTCAGCTGCCTGGTGCTGCAAGCGGTGGACACCTGGGGGGGGAGATGATCATCAGCTTCCGAGGGCCAGGTGAGCGGCAGCTGTGCCACATGCGTGTTTGAGAGCGGGCGTCTGTGAGTTAGCACATGGCTTGCCTGACTGGGGAAATGAACTAAGGGCGGCTGACAGTGCCAGTCGGATTACAAGTGCGACGGAAGCGCAGAAGTTTGCACAGGTGTTGAAGTGCCAGACTGTACACTCTGTGCGTGTTTGTGTTTGTATATAGAGAGTAATGCACAAATCCATGTGTGTGCGGGTCTCTGCCTGTGAGGGGCGCCGTGCTGCATGCGGTCTCCACCGCCCTTCCCGCCTGTATGTGTCTGCGAGTGTGTCTCTAAGAGCTTTGCCGGTCCCTGCATGGTGGGCCAATGCCAAGCCCACAAGTATCAATCAGGGGGAGGGATGGAGAGAGTGTGAGGAGGAGAGAGCGGCAATGGGGGAGCAGAGCAGCTAGCCAATTGCAGGACAGGATTGAGCTTCTCCAGGGAGGAACTCAACCACACATCAAATTTAGAAAAATGTATAATAAAAATGCATAAATCTATAAAGTAATAATTCAAATTAAATATCTTAATTTTAAAAAACTGTGGTCTGCTGAGCTCCTCTGAATCGATGTGAATTAATGTTGAGGCCCTTATGAATCCAAGCCTTAATGTAACGTATTAATTTTATTATAACAGATAAGATAAGATTCCCAGGACTGTTTTAAATTACATGATTGCACAGTATTCTAACACAAACCCTTGGTATTTTTTTTACAATATCTAGACGAAATTTGATCACAAATATCTACGGCGATATTTAATTTACGTTTACAGTTTGGTTGCGCTTATGCACCAATTTTGACATTAGTGCGTGCCGCATCATAATCTTTGACTGAACTTTTAGTCACAAAAATTTATATCAGTTGAGATCGTATTAGGTTTTGCTCTGCAGTATGCTTCGTTGTTGTGCTTTCATTTCGGTGGACGGTCTTCATAATCCAGAAGCCACGATTCATATCTCTAAAATCAGCTCTACTTCCAGTCTATTTTTGAATGGCCTGGAATGGATGCAGCCCATGGCTACCGCTTTTCTGATGCTCGTGTCAGGAGCGGACGCTGTGATAATGTAAAAAAATACTTTGAGCCAAGATCTCTGTTAAACAAATCTACACGAAGGAAGAAACAAGGAAACGAGGATCAAGTGCGCGAGCGCCTGTGAAGTCGCTGTAACACAGCGGCAACTGCGGCAGCTTTCGGTGTGTTACAACAAGTTTAATCAATCTGCAGATGTCCTATTTCTTAATTCATACATTCTGTATGAGATCATGACTGCGAAAAAAGCTAGTGATGTAAAAAACATGACATGGAGGAAATCCTTCTTTCGTTATGGGGATTGTTAATACGTCAGTTACCTAAAAAGAGTAAAAACGTAACTTTTCCGTTGTCTACTCAAAGTAGTAAATGCTCACTCATTTTATTATTATATTGAAAACCAGTTACTGTTTTCTGAGTGCATTTGACTAACGATGTATTATAGGACAACATAAAAATAGAACACTTTAGGCCCACGCTACGAATTCTTAGGTATATAATCGTTCCTTGTGTAACGTTACATTAACACCCAGCGCAAAGGGATGATTTAAAACGCGAATCATGGAAAAAACTGAAGTTGCCTTAAAGTGTCAAAACAACAATTTCGGAAAACCAGATTTCTCAGTTCCCTCGTCATTCAATTGATAAATGCATGAAACTGTAACCCAAAGATTAAAAAAACATAAGGACATTTTAATTTTTTAAATTACACTTTCTCAAACATGAGAAATTTGTATTTCATAAGTAACATTAGAACATTAAGTCACTATATTTCCTTATGTTTTTTGTGGAACGGAAAGATTTAACGTGAATTTCATGAATTTGTCTTCGGATTACAGTCGATGCATTTGACTAATAGAATGTAATTATGACCAGCAAAGTGTGAGAAAAAGTTGGTCTTCCTAAATTGTTGTTTTGGGCCACGCTAAGTTTATTTCACGTCCCTTCGTGGACAGCAAATATGTTAGGTCTGGTTGATAGGTATTAAATCGTCCATTCACGTATGACATAAATATATTACTGTTGTTTATTTGAAATGTAATTGGTTAATATAGACATATATTAGCAGAAATAGAGTTAGCACTTGTGTGTTACTTAACGGAAATTAGCATTTTATAACGCATTTGCGCTCAGCGTTTTGACAGGTGTCTCGCTTCTGCTAAATTCTGGTTAATTGAGAGTCGGTACAGTGCTGATGGCCGCCTGTTTCGTGACAGTACAAAGGCGCCGTGTCATCACAAAGAAGAAAAAAAGATTCTTGGTCATGAAGCGAAACCAGGTTATTTATATATTTTACACGTTTCGTAACACAAAATTTCCTTATGCAATCCTGTATAGAAACAACACATTTTAGTACACGCATTTTGTAATTTTATTACTATTAATATAATTCTGTGACAACCACACAGTCACTAATGATATTCTTAATTTGGTGAAATTCTGTATTTTCTTGCTAATTATTTGGTTTTATTGCAAACAAACGAACGAACAAACGAATAGGCCCAAATAAATACTGTTACGTCATCTAAATGCCACGTAATCTAAATATCACAGAATTGGTTTATTGAAAGCGACTGTTGATTGAAGGGTCGTTGATGCAGGTCAGAGGGTCGTTGGGCTAAAGGTCATTGGGCAAATTGATAGAACAGGTGCCCGTCGGTAGTGCTTGTGACCACATGTCCGTTTTAATAGTATGATGGTAATTACGTGGTACCCTCGAGACGAGGGCTTGATTGCCGTGTTAAATAAGAACTATACAAACGAGAGGAGGCCAATTTAACTATATGCTTGGGGAAAATTGTACTTTCCCTGACTGTGTACTTGAATATATACACTAATATACTTAATGTGTTTTATAGAATTATAGTACACATGGCGAACGTAACAGCTTTGTAATTACTGGATGAATTTTTAAGTTTTTCTGTGATTACAATGACCTGTACTCATGTTCGGAGTAGTTGGGAGTTTCTGACATTATTAGGAAATTAAGTGATTACATCAAAGAGCAGCTATTCCAAACATATGCCTGTATACCAAGGGCGTAAATTCGTCTTCGATACTGGTAGGGACCAAATCAACCCCAGGCCCCTCTAAACACACCCGATACTCTGACAATACTGCCAGGGACGCGTCCAAACCTGAAAATACGTACATGCTATATATTAAAATTATTTGTCAAAAAAATGGTAATTTATAAGATGATGTCGCCAAGTAATCCATACTCATTTAGCTTGATGGCAGCTATTTCAAGACTAATGACGACGTTACAGGCATTGCCTCTGATGGTCGCTCGTAAACGTGCACCAATGAACTCTCTTACGTGTCACAGGGGTGATTAAGAGTGCAATCTGTCTAAGGGGGGAGTGGGTATTAAGCTTGAATTAAAGAAGCCCGGCAAAGCAGCGTCTTTTCTAATCAGCGACCTAACTGTTCCAGCTTTAAGTATTCCGTTGGTTAGGGTGAGTAATGGTGTGCATTTGCATTTGACGGTAATTATATGTATTTAATTATGCCACCAAATAATTGTTTGTATATAATATACATTAGAATCATTTTTATGAATTTGAACACCAGCAGATATTGTATATAAATGTAATCGTTAAATACGCAAGTTATATAACTGGTAGTGAGTTGTAAATGGGATAATATGAAATTGTAATGTAGATTATTTTTACTTCCCAGCTGGTATGCTTTGAACTGAGTATTATAGTACACTGGATGAAGTTGCTGTGTCGTGAGCCATTTGCTCCCTTAACACGCTTCACGTGGACCAGTACGTGTTCAGGCTTTGAAACCAGTGTATCCTTTAAGGCGTTAAATCATTAATTAAACGTCATCCGCGATTTCAGTTTCCATGCATTTTTTTAGGTCTGTTTTTTTGTCAGCGCCAAGACCATTTCCATTTTTCCGTGTGTGTGTGTGTGTGTTTCTGGTGGGTGGCTGAGCTTGGTGATCAAATCTCGCCTGAGCTGAACTGTTTGGAGCTGCGCGTGTCCTCCCTCTGTCGCGTGGATTCCTCCGCGGCGCAAAGACACGCAATCAGCTTCATTAGTATCTCTGTCTTTCCCACAGCGTGTGAGCCTGTGTACAAGAATACCCTGATAAATTGGTGTCCGTCCCATTCAGGGTGGGCCCCAACCCTCACCAGGATACAGTAAAATCCTGTTATAGTGGACTCGCTTATAACAGAATATCATCTATAAGGGACGAGGTCCGCTGGTCCCTGCCACGCGCCTTTACGAACAGGCAGAAAAAAGCATCGAATATAGCGGACTCGCATATAACAGAACTTCGATATAACTGACAAACAATTTGGTCCCCAGGGCCGCTTTTGGCTGTAGTTTTTGTTCGGCTATAACTGACATGCAGTTCTGCCTGCAAGGCGCGTGGTGTGCCGGTAATATCCAGCGCAGACAATATTATTAATAGTCACGCATCTGGTCAGGTAAAGTTGGATTACTACATGTACAGTACTATATAATAATCTATACCACAAGTGTGTCTGCTGAGGTGTGGCATAAGTAAATGGTGTCCTGTAGTTGTGATCTGGGCATACAGCAACTCTGGATATAACGAACAGTTTTGCCAGGTCCCTTGAAGTCCGTTATTACGGGATTTTACTGTAAGTGGTTGTAGGATGGATGGATGGGTATTATTCTTGTCAGTATCCTTAGTTTTTTATATCCAGGTTAAATGTATCAATTCATATAATCAATAAATCGCAAATGTAGCAATTTATATTCAGAGTTTGCCGTTATAATCTTCAGGTGCTTCATTGTGATAAATGGAAGGTGTCCATAATGTTTTTTATCTGACAGTGCACCGCTCATGAAAGCCAATGCGGCACAAAGGCAGGAATGTTTTTTATACGCTGGGTCTGTGCATTGTAACATACTCATTTTCGTGAGACATTTTGTGTAACATTGGAAAGGTGCAGTCCGGACCTCAGGGTTCCTCTCACTGCAGACGTGTGTGTGACTGCCTGCTTGCAGGCGTGCGCGTGTTTCATGGCGGTGTGACTCAGTCTGTGTGAAAGTGCCCCCCAGAAGGTGTCTGTGCTGAATATTGTAGAGTGTACAAGGTGTCAGCATGGATCAGTGTGTAAAGTCTACCGGTGTGTATCAACACTTTATTTGCATTGTTTCCATGGAAACCGGGCACTGAGACGTATGGATTCATTTCTCATCTTCTTATTCTCATTTCTACTTTTTCATTTATATATTTATTAATTGCTATTCCTTCGTTTCTGTCATTCACCCTTTCCTGAAATCTCCCTCTCTTCCCCCCCCCCCCACTGTATTTTGAGTCCTCACAGCCCAGCCTTGGCCTTCTCTATCTTCCGTTCCTCCTTCATATCCCTCTACCCTTATCCCGGCTCTCTCTGGTGCGTCCTATTTTGCACACCATTTCTTGCTGCCTTCTCTCTTTCTCCATTCTTTCTTTCCTCCATCTCCACCCCTCCCATCCTCCCCCAACCTTTCACCAGCTTGCCTTTTAGAAAAGTAAGCAAATGACAATTAGCATGTGGACCTGTAATTACAGCTGACAAACTTCTAGCAATTAATCGTCTTAAGGATGCCTCTTGTCATCACACTCCCAGTACACCTCCTCTCTCCCCCTCTCTTTATCTCCCCTTAGGTATGCATTTACTATGTAGCTCCTGTCCATTTCTCCTTTCTGTCCCATTATCTTCCCATTTTATTCACTCTTGATCTTCCCCTACCGATGAAACCTTCTCTCACTCTTGGCTTGTAAATAGTTTAATATTTCACATGTGGGTTGGTCAAACGCCATCATGCTATGACTAAGCGTACAAGCTGTCTGACCCCCCCCCCCCGTACGTCGTCACCATTAATGAGACGGGATATAGATCATCTCAAGCCAACCAAAGATTATCTGAGGAGGGTGGAATGGAGAGGAGGAGACTTGGAGGTTAGGAGTGGATGTATGTGTGTTGGGGTCATAAAGGCTAAGATGGGTGCTGGTAAATCAGCTAATCATTGGGTGACCAGACCTACCAGTCAGGATGATTAAAAAGTCACCATGGCTATCTGATGCTCTCCTAGGAAGCTGCTTCTTTACCCTCGCTGTACTTTACATAAAATCATTCCCAAGTTCCTCCCATTTATGACCCTCTGCTCATGAATAAGTACTTATATTGAAGTATTCCTTGATGCTGACCTTTTCCATCTCCTTCAGAAGATGTACAATTAGATTTTATTCCCCTTCACTCACCTCAGCTTGAGACTAAAGAGGTTTATTTCTGACTTATATATGGCGTGCCAGCGTGGTAATCAGTCTATCAGTCATTCTGTGGCCTGTCTCTCTGTCGTTCCCTCGCTCTCGTCCCTTCAGTCCGTCGGAGAGCATTCTTGGGCCACTCCTTGGGTTTTGTTTTGCTTGCGTATGTGTTCCGGCTTGCCACTGTGTGTGTGGGTTTATGGGCTGCCCATGCAGTCTGTGCAGTAGATATTCATACGTGTTTTAACCCGTCTCTCCTCCTGCTGTCTTTGTCATGCGGATTTTCTTACCAGTTAAGGAAATTCGCTGGCGTTCAATGAATGCGTCTCTACGTGATCTTCTCAAGGCTTGTATGGATGGAGCTAACCATCTCTCTCATCTCTCTTTCTCTTTTCTGCCTAGGGATTGCTTTTACACTCCTCCATCATGCCTTTCTGCCTCTCCGCTTCTCCTCCTCAAGACCGCCATATTACCGCCATCTTCTCCCCTTCCGAAAGCGCCCCCTCTGCCCACAGGACGCCGTTCCTGTCCCTCTCTGTAATTTTCCTCGTCCTGCTGCTGATGCCGGTCTGCGAGTGCCGGCGAGGCGGCGGAGGTGGGGTCGGCGGTGGCGACAGGGGCGGGGCCGTGATCATCCCACCTCATTACCCGCCGGTGGTGGCCCTCCCGCCCCCCTCCTCCAAGTTGTCCCAAGGCCTGAGCATCGCCGTGGTGCTGGTAGGCAACTCCAGCGAGCTGGCGCTGACCGAGAGCCGTGAGAAGGAGGACTTCCTGCACATGCCGCTGCCGCCCAACGTGGAGCTCATCACCATGAACAGGACGGACCCCAAGAGCATCATCACGTGCATCTGCGACCTGATGACCAAACACCGGCTGCAGGGCGTGGTGTTCGGCGACGACACCGACCAGGAGGCCATCGCCCAGATCCTGGACTTCATCTCGGCCCAGACGCACATCCCCATCCTGGGCATCCGTGGGGGCTCCTCCATGATCATGGCCGCCAAGGTATGGGGGGGGGGGGGGGCCGGAAGATGTGACGCCGCGGGGGGTTTTGCGAGCTTTTGGTGGTTCTTGGAGGATTCATGCCGATACGGTTTCTTGGGTGTCTGCTAGAGAGGGAGGGGCAGCTTGAAGTATGAGCGAGAGCGTCGGCCTTTGGAGTGGGAGGGAGGCCAAACGGAGACGGGGGAGGGGGTGGAGAGTGTGAGTGTGGGCTGTATTAAGCTCATCAGTTTGTTACTTTATGGAATTTATAGACAAATCCATAGTGGCGCCAGAGGGAGGGAATGGTTTTCAGTTTTTTTTTGTTAATTTGTTACTATTGGGCTGGAAACCACAATACTAATGTAAACCAACCAATAGGATTTTGAATCTGAGGCTCTGTCCTCTGACAAGTCCCGCCCCCTGGCCCCGTGTGGCCTGTGCTGTTGCATACCTGAAATTAGCCTTTTAGTCTCACCGGTGTGACTGAGGTTCTCATTTTAACGCAAGCATGTCCCTGGACCCCCCCCCCCCCCCTCTCCCCACGGACAGGAAGCTTGGAGCTTGTAATAGATTCCCCATCCTACCACACCGCAGTCGTGTCCAGAATATTAGCCTGACTAACCAAGAATGCGGGGTGGGGTGGGGTTGGGGGGGGGGGTGGTTTCAGCCACACATTTGTAAGTATGACATGTCGAGCACCCAGGGGAGTGAGTGTGCGGAATTTAATGTCACCCGACAGCCTGGAAGGCAGGTTCTCCAGCTGCCTCCAGCCTAATAAAAAAACATTCAATTAGCAGAGGGTCAGCAAGTCCAAGGTATGTGGCACCTCGTAAATTACTTCATAAATCTCCCAAAAACAAGAAACTGGTGCATTGGCCTGGAATACTTAAGAGTCCACCGTCGATGAGGACTCCCGGCTGCAGGCGGAGCCCATGCTGTTAATGTTCTATACTGTTAACGTTCATTGTAATTGCTGTCGACTGTTGCATTTAGTCGATAAATTGACAGCTTTATTCTGAGCAGAACTGTGTGTTAGCCGGTCGGTTCAGGGGTCTCCTGCAAAGCCTTTGCTGGCAGCTCTTCCTCTGGCACGGGAGAGTTGACGTCCTCGGTTGCTCTACCCTCGGATAGCCCGCGCTAATATGGACGAGCTCGCAGAAACCCGTTGGTGATTTGGAGTGTACTTCTGGGATGGTGGGACGAGGGGGGGGGGGGGGGGGTGTTAAGTAAGACAGTTACGTGGGGGAAAAAATGAGGATGGAAGGTGAACATGCTGACATGTAGAGGAATCTGACGGAGCAGAGAACACGTGTCAGAGGGATGCGGCGAATGGGTCCCTCGCCCCCGTGTCCGTCTGAGTTGTCCTGACCATCGGCGAGACTGGGAATGGTGGATTGCTGGGCGGAGGGCTAGCGGTGGAGGGAGCGACAGCTGGCGGGCCGCGGTTTTTCACGGAGAGAGGGGGAACGGAAGAAAGGCGAGTTGCGGTGAGAGCGAACAAGAAGGACAAGGAAAACGCCAGGGGAGCAGCGGCCTGAGCGTGGAATAGAACAAACGAGCCTGAAAGAGACGGAAAGATGAAACGAGAACTTGTCGAGGAAAAATTCTTCCCTGTCTTCCCCTCGATGATTACCATCCTTTGGTCCCCCTCTTTCTCTCTCCCTATCCCTTTCTTCCTCCCTCCCTTTCTCACACAGCAGGCTGAATGCAGCTGATACTGTTGGCATGGCAACCCATTGCACGCGCAACTATATCTAAAACGGGGGAGAAAGGGATGTATATTCTTTCCAGTTAAAGAGAATGAAAGTGAGTGGATGCCTGAGGTAGAGGAGGGTGACAAAAAGGAGAGGAGCAGACATGCATACTGTACCCGTGTGGTGTGAAGGAAAGACTGAAAAGCAGGGAGAAGGATGAATGGGGGGGGGGTGACAGGGCGCTTTGGATAAGAAACAGCTTTTTGTTGGAACAATGGCTACAGAAGATGCTGGAGAAGGGAGAGAAGGTTTTAGTGCGAGATGGAGAAACATGGGAAGGTTTATTTAGAAATAAACTGAAGTGGAATGTAGATGGATGAAGGAGGAGATGCAGAGTAATGATGGTAAGATGTCTGATGTCCCAGTGAGTTCACGCTGATTGACCCCCCCCCCCCTTGCCTGCCCCCGTGGCTCCTGCACGCACCCCTCCAAGACAGCAGGTGTAACTCCTCTCTGGCACTCCTGAGACGTTGCTTGTAGACATCCCATAATGACCCGGGAGGGAGACATCCGCTTCATCGCGAAGGCCGGCTGACGTGCTCTCCTCTACCGTGCTCACTGGCGCCTCCGATGGCACGTGGGAGTCACTGCAGGAGAGTGGCATCACTGCCAGGGTTTATTTTCCGCACCGCTAGCCTACAGAGCGCGATACGGCATTTAGGATCCACAGCTAGCTACCTGTATTTATTCATAATTATTCTCAAAGTAAGAGGCTGATAGGATGCAGCCCTAACTCCCACTGACATGATGTAAGCTAAATATAAATGCCTGTTCGTTTACTATGCTGTTTGAATTCAGATCACTTTTTTAGCTTTTGTTAAATAACGTAACGTCTTCCAACCTCCTTTGCTGGGCCGGGAGCGGCTCGGGTCCTTAGCTGGGCAGCAAAGGGCATGAGGCAGAGGCGCCCCCTGCCTGGGACGCTAGGTCTTTGCAGGGCATAAATAAACACACACATGGGTAATTAAAAATGCTAATTAACCTAACTGCATGTCTTTGAACTGCGAGAGAAAGCCAGAGTACCCAGAGGAAGCCCTCGCAACATGGAAACTCGCGCGCGCACACACACACACACACACACACACACACACACACACACAACAGAGCTGCGACTCTAACCCTCCAGATTCCGAGGTAATAGCATTACCTGCTGAGCTGCCACTCTACCCATTAATAACCTACTTCATCCATTTATTTGGCTAACCATCTCTTCCATAAACAGGCACATTTTGTTTAAGGCTTTTTTATTGCAGTTCATTCTGCCAGCAGCCGAGGACAGCGATTGGCTGAGAGCTGCATTACATCAGTCTTCCCTTCTTGTGGTGGCTTAACAGTGAAGTGTTTGAAGGGGGGGGAACCCCACCAAATGAAAGCAGGGCGGAGTTAGGGGCCCCCTATCACAAATGTGTAAGAACCACGGGGCTCTTTTATTTCCTCTTAAATTCTTGACTTGTAATTGTTCTAGCAATTCCCTTTTGAGGGAATGTTCCGCTTTCACATCGTTCTGGGACTTTTACAGGTTTGGTGCTCGTGCACCTTAATGGCCTCATATCTCGCTTTTACACGGCCGGGGGGCGGTCGGCGATTTTAAAGGTGCGGCACCTTGTCTTTTATAGGGCACTGGAGCAGGCTGGTGGGCGTTGCCGGTGTGCGAGACACACCTCTGCGGGAAGAGAGGGACCCATGTGGGATGCCCCCCCGGGCACACCGCGTGGCACCGCCGCCCCCTAATAACCCCACCCTGTTTCTTCAGGACAATTGCCTACCCCCCCTTCCTCGGTATAGAGACATTCTGCTGTCAGGACAGATTTCAGGTTAATGACTGAGGGTTGGGATAGATCCGTTTGCGGTTACCCGAGGGGAGGGGGCGGGGGGGGCGGCGTGGCTGGAGCGGCGCGGTCAGGAATGTGGGGGAGGGATTTGGTCACGGCTTCCAGGAATCAGACGTTTCCCGCAGAGGTGGCCTTTTTGAATCCATCCATCCATCCATCTATCCCTTCCCCCAGGTCTCCCTCTCCTGCATCTCAGCAGGCCGCAGTTTTTAATGTATTTTTGTTATTCCTTAAATCTGAGCCCGAGTGGCCCTGAGTGACTGGCCCTGGCCGCCAGTACGGTTACTCTGCACACGACACCTCATTTTGTAACAGCGTCCCGATTGTCATGCGCTCTTACGCTGCGTTGCTCCGTCCCATAGATCAACATTGTACGCCATTATAGAACGCTTTCGCAATTAGGATACGTCCCAGAAGATAAAGGGATTAAAATAGAGCCAGAGTCTGTCCTGCGCCCCCTGCTCCCCCCCCCCCACATTTATCTCTCTCTTTCACTTTCTCTCTTTCACTCTCTCTCACTTCCCTTTATTGTGCAGCCGATTCTAGTCACAATTCTGGCATCTATTACTTTGTCTTTCTTCCCCAACCCCAAAGGAATTTTAAAAGCGTAAATCTTTACTTGGAGTTCTGCCTTAAAAAACATGGGGGGTTGGGCCTGCAGTTCTGAATGCGCTTCTTTCTCCGCCGGGCTCATCCCCAAACCCGTTTTGTTTGTTCTGTCTCCCGGAACCTGTCCCGCTTCTAAAACATTCCCCTGGTTCTTCTCGTCCTTTAGCCTGGTGAGCCTTTGCCCCCTTCCCCTGTCTTTGATCTCCCCCCCCCCCACCCCCCCCATCCGCAGCCGCTTCGGATGTGGGATTTGAAAGGCAGCGGCCGGCACCTTGATATCGCATGTGGTCTGAAGCTCGGTCTGATCGGCATGAAGCGAAGCAGCTGTTTGAGGGAGAGTTACATCCCCTCCTGTGGTGCTGCTGTGGGGAGACGGTGGGGGTGGGGGGGCAGGGCCGCTGCCTAAATCCGTGTCGGTGCTGTGTGGGCCAAGCACTGAGCCAGGAGGCGCCCCCTCTGGTGTGACTCACCCCTCAGGAGTGAGCTGAGTGCCTCCCCTCTCCCCTCTCCTCGTACCCGCAGCTCCTTCTCCTCATCCATCTTCCTTCTGACTCCTTCTTGCCCCTTGGCTCTCAGTCCTGATGTCCTGCCATCCTGTCATCTTTGCCCCGTCTGGCCCTTTGCGATTTGGGGGGGGGGGGGGGGGGGGGGGGGGGGGGGGGGGGGGGGGGGGGGGGGGGGGGGGGGGGGGGGGGGGGGG
>JABFEB020000990.1:0-15575 GCA_019775895.2 Stomatorhinus ivindoensis
TAGTTAGCATTAGCATTTTTCAGATAGAAATGAATGAGCGGTCCCCATAAGGATATGTTTACCCTACATGTGCGCACATGTGTGTGTGTGTGTGTGTGTGTGTGTAAGCAAGACAGTTTGCCACTTTTGGCTGATGTGCTGATGGTTATCATGCAGTATTTGTAGCTGTGACGTTTCAGAAATTCAACATGCCAGGGTTCAGTGAGACGTCTCATCAAAGAATGTTCTAGGCTGAATAAGCACTGCTCTTCACAATCCAGTGTGTGGCTTGGGAGAGACAAGTATACTAAAGAGATCAGATGTGTCTTCTTTCTCACAGACTGAGCTCACAGACTGAATTGTGATGGGTGTCTGTCTTCACAGGCTGATCTCTGCTCCGAGAGTCTGACAGACATTATACAAGCTGTGCTGAGTGGTGCTGATGGATGTATCTTTTGCTTTGGTCATTCTAACCTAGGTGAGCCATTCAATATTTCAATTTCATTTTAGAATAAATCTGCTAAGCAATACACATGGATTGCTGGAACACAACTTGCAAGCAATACATAAATGCTTCTCACATGTATGTTGCTGTGACTGTGAACTGTATTTGCCTGTTATCTAAAGTCAGTACTTAAAGACGTTCATAACCTGGAGACTGCCTGTATTATGTGATCGTCCGGCATCAGAAAATAAAATGCTATGACCTACGAAATTACGCATTGTTCTGTACTTCACTGACCTTGACTGATTTTTACTTACCTGAAGCAGCTGAAGATCTAACTGAGCTGACAGCTATATTTAGCTGAGACGGAGACCTGGAGTCATCTAGATGTTTCTATTGACCCTCCTCAGGCAAAACCTACACCATGGTGGGGGGGGACAGTTCCACACAGGGCCTGGGAATAATGCCATGCAGCATCTCCTGGCTGTTCACGCTCATTGGCAGGCAGCAGGAGAAACTGGGCACACACTTCTCTGTCCACGTGTCTGCCGTGGAGATCAGCGGCGATGAGGAGATTCTCACAGACCTGCTATCTCACATGGCCTTTGAGGGCCAGGCCAACATCTCCTCCAAGGGGGTCCATCTTAAGGAAGACCCTGTCTGTGGCTCACAGGTACTGCTTGATTTAATGGAATGCTCCTCAGACCCCTGAGACTATAGTAGCACCTGCTGTTCATCAGCCATATTAACATTTAAATTCATCCATCAATCTCTGTGCCTCTTATCTCATCATTGGTTCTTGTGCATTAAACTGCTTCGTTGATTGGTCCTGGATAACATGACCATTCCTGAGGGGCACTTAATGTACATTTGTAATATGATTTTATGCAGCTGTTGAACCAGAGCAAGCTGCAGGCCCCCAGTGCTGACCGAGCTGCTCTCTTCTTGGATTCGGCGCTGGCGGCACGCAACGGGGACAAACGCCATAACTCTCACCTGCTGTTCACCCTGTACATCCAGCAGCACCACCTGGATCAGGCAACCATGGCAGGAAGTGAGGCTGCCCCACCCACTGTGTGTCGACTTATGTGCTTAGGGCAGGAAGCCCTTTGTGTGTGTGTTTATGTGTGTGGGTTTGCATAGATGACATTTTGGGACCAAAATGTCCCCAAAGTGTGGTAAAACCTGAAACCTGAAATCTTTACTTTTGGGGATATTTTTCAGATGCCTGTTTGGACTTTATAAAAATTTGTGAATGCAAGTTAAAAAGTAAGAATACCAAAATCTTTGTTTGGTTACTTATGGTTAAGGATAGGTCTGGTGGGGTTTATGGGTATTATGATTGGGATTATGGCTTTTCCCATAGAAATGAATGGAAAGTTTCCATTTAGATAGGTGACATGTGAGCGTGTGTGAAAGTGTTTAAAGCAAGAACTGAATTTCCCCCTGTTATTACTCCAAAAATTATATAACTAAATTGCAAAAAAAGGTTTGCACTTTGCAGATATTAGGGGTGATGGGATCATTAAAATGGAGGCATTAACTCCATAATGTCCCTATTCCTGCTGCACACAGATGAACACAAAAGGTTTATTGCAACTTATATTTGATAAACCCCAGGATTTCTAAGCGTAATGCATTCTCATACAGATTGACATTGGTGGTCGGATTCAATGGTAAAGTGCATCATTGAAAAAGATGCCCATAATGCAATAGTGGTATTCCGAAGGACTGGACATCCTCTATCCTCCTATGATTTAAATTTATGTCCCAGTTTGCTTTGATTATCTCTCTTAATGTTTCTCTTGGGTTTTTTGAATTGCATATAAGCCAATAAATTCTTGTCTAGTAAAGAAAATCAATTTGAATATTTTGAAACATACAGGACTAACCACAGATTCATTTGCATTAGAAAATGGTGTAATTATTCAGTCTCAAATAACTTTTTAGACACAGCTGCCTACAAAACAATTAATGCAAAACAATTGTGCATTGATTGGATATTTTTTTGATAATGATCCTGAAATTCCTGAGATTTTACCTAAAAATATACCAAAAATAGATACCAACTTTTGACCGTGTGGCAACACATTGCCTCAGTTAGCATAATGTGCAGTTTATACCCACATGTACTTTACATGTGACCCCACTCTGGGGAAGGTTATTGTATGTAGTACATTAACAAACATGATGAGCCAGCTTTTGTTGTTTTGTTTCTTACACATACCCCTGACCCCCAAGGCAGGGTTTCTCAGTTAGCTGGACTAACTTAAACTAGGAGTCAGGATTATCCAATAAAAGTTTAGGTAATGAGCATTCCTATTGGACAATCATGACTTCTAGCCTAGGTTTACACAGCTAACTGAGAATTCTTGCTTTGTGGAACACCCAAAGGTGTGTAATACCTACAGATGGAAACACTGGAACTTAAAACATTATTTGGGTGTGAAGTTATTACTTCTGTCTAATCAGGAAAAGTTGTGCAATGATCATATACTATGTTGCATAGCGGAAGGATTGCCCAGTTTTCCCCAGGCTCTAATCTGGGGAGATGATGGATATTTTTACGAGTTCTTTAGGTGTTCTCTTTATCAGTGTCAGGGGGTCATAGCTGCCTGCACATCATTGACCTGGGAAGTGGAGACATGGTCCTGAACCAGCGTCAAGATAGTCATTGCCTGTCGCTGGCAGCAGTGGGAAATGTCATTCTCGCTCTGGTTAGCGGGGCCAAGCATGTACCGTACAGGTAGGTTAGCTGTCAATCTCTTATGCACATTGCTATTTTTATGAAAGCTCCTTTACAGCATAGCTGCTCTGCCTCTCTATTTAAAGGGTGTCTTAATGTGCAATTCAGGGACAGTAAGCTGACGATGCTGCTGAGGGAATCACTGGGGAACGTTAACTGCCACACTACCATGATTGCCCACGTCTCAGCCCATGCAGAGCAGTACAGCAAGTCGCTGTCCACACTACAGCTGGCCTCCCGCCTCTACCATGTGGGCAGGATGCAGCCTAAGGTGCGTCAGGGCGCCATGGGGGACAAGCCTATTCATATTGTTATGGTAACGCTTCAAAACCTGATCCTCCAAGTTAGCCACAGCCATTCAAAATCAGCCTTAAACTTGGAAAGCAGGAGGGTTTATTACATACAAAACATGTCCAACAAACAAAATAGCAAAACAACACAGGTCAGCTAAGCTAACTGTCCAAAGGTATAAAGGTTCCCTATATAAAGATAAGCAAAACTAACTTAGTCTTGCAGATCCCACCTGCACTAATAAACATAATGACAAACTAACAAAATAACATGCAGAAATAATAAAAGCACTTTCTTTGTTACAATATTATGCTGGTCAAACAGAAAAAAATCTGAGCCTAGAACATAAGCTCCTTCTATTTTGGCTGTAATTTACAATGTGCTTATGTGTTGTTCCACAATAGATCACCACTTTTCCCTGAATTGCTGCGTCAGATAATAAAGCAGTGTATGCAGTCTACAATCATTGCCGTAAGCCTTTGTCCAGATTTGGTAGCAATGCAATATATATACTGTAGAGAGAATATCTTAACGTGTAGACCTTTTAGATTCAATGATATTGACTGGTGCAGGATTGTTTTAGAAACGTAAGTCCTCTTGAAACATGAAATCCTGATGACAAGACATGTAAAAAATATTTGTATTTAATTGTTTTTTGTTTGTTTTATTACAGCAGACTTAACTTGGGGAATACAGTAAATTGCTGGCACAGTAAATAATGAGCCTTCCTTCCTTCTTCAGAGTGTTGGCCGTGAGGCTAGGGCTGTGTTACAGCAATTGGAAGGTTGCCGGTTTGAATCCAGTGAATGTCAGGAGTGATTCTACTCCGTTAGGCCGCTGAGCAAAGGCTCTTAATCTGTAATTGCTTCGCCATGAATATGACGTTAATCTATATCCAGCCCTGCAAGCAGGTCCTCCAGCTTTCAGGGCACATTTGGGGGTTGGTGACAGGAATGCGACTTCAGCCACTGGGAAAACAACTTTTATTTCATTCCATTTGAACTATTGTGGTGCTGAGATATAACCCACTGCACGGCTGCAGTTGGACTTGCATCCCTGAGGTGGTGGGTGCAGCAACGCGCTGTATCAGCGCATGCTCCTTACCTTACCTTGTTCTCTTCTGTATTTCTGCAGTACTCCTCCTTGACTGGGGAAGGCTCATATGAAGAGAGTATAATCCTCCACCCTGGCAAAATGAGAGCCTTTCATCTGCCGAATGTGACCTTGGATGCAAAGTTTGCCAGTCTGCCGCTGTATGACAGGGACCACACCTCCAGTAGACAGCAGGCTTATGACACTGTGATCTATGTGGGGCCTGGGGGAGCTGTTATCTCAGACCGGGAGCTTTGCGAAAATGAGGGCCCCCCTGCTTTCGTCCCCATCATCCCCTCTCTGAACCGGAAGCAGGTCAGAGAGTTGCCACTGGTGGATGGAGACCGCTTCAAATGCAGCACTTTTGCAGAGCTGCAGGAGCATCTTGATTATATGGATGGAAGAGACAGGCCCACAGGCTGTGGAGGGAACAGTGGCTGCCAGGTAGCCCCTGGGACAGAGAGCAGGATGACTAAACCTGTTGGCGTGGCGGCTCCTTCTCTTAGGGCCAATAAAGCTTCCATATTGATGAGCAATTCCCGGCCACCAGGAGACTCTGTAGCAGCCAGAGGCTTCCCCCTCATGGAACAGCATGCACAGCCAATACTAACCTGTGATGGAGCTGACAGGGGATTACCTTTTGGTTTTAGACTAGTTAATACAGACAAGAATAGGCTACAGGCTTCTGACAGTCAGTCTGTTATGTTTAAGCATAGGATAGTGTCACATGACCCTGAGCCAGTGGTGCGTGAGAAGGTCCACTCTAATAAAAGGCACCAGACTCCATCGAAACAGAAAAGCCCCATGAAGTCCACAAGGCCTTCCCCAGTAGGCATGAGTCATCCATCTCAGAAGACTGAGCCCAGAAGCACCCTGATGCTGAATGTAGGTCATCAAGCGAGCCACAGACCTGTGGAGGTAAGTAGGTGCTTTGACAGGGACATGTTCAGGACAACGGTAACGCTACAGCAGCCAGTTGAGCTGAACGGTGAGGATGAGCTTGTGTTCACTCTGGTGGAGGAAGTGCCCCTTAGAGGCATGGTGGAGCAGGGACATCCCTCCGGCTTCATGAGTCTTCATAGTGATTGTTCCTGGCAGGCCTTAGCCTTCCACTCCCGCCCAGTCAGTATTATCACAAGTATCAACGATGAATATGACAATTACATCTCTCAGGTGGTTGCTTGTGGACCTAAGACTAATGCTGTCCCAAATTTTCAGCCAAAATCAGGCAGTAAACATTCCTCTGGCAGGATCAATAAAGACAGTGAACTCAAGTTAAAGAACAAAGAAGTTCACGCCTCATTCATCGCCTTGCCCCAACCGCACTATGTTATCCCAGATGATACTTTTAGCTTAGATTCACTTTTCCAACAAGAAGTCAAAATCTCACTGAATGACAGGGATTTGTACTTAATAGAGCCTAATAAGCACAGTACTGTCTCCTGCAAGCCTTCCGTAGGCATGACTAAATGTCACTATATGCAAGTGCCCGAATCTACCAAACTGTCTGCCAAAGGACCTCTTGTAACTAAGGCAAACATTATCCACTCTACGCAGCACTCAAATAACGTTCAAGCTGACCTGCCGAGGAAAATGAAACCTACCTCACTACTTGCCCAAGGCAGCAACAATAGTGACTATGGGCTACAGATGCATGAGAGTGGCTCCTGGCTATTACTGGACAATGTGACAGATTCAAAAAGAGATCCTGGTAGGAAGTTCTTCCGGAATAGTATGAATGGCAGTTCCTCCAGGAAACAAAGTATGGGTGGTAGCACAAATCGAGCACGAAGAGGGCAAGCGTCATCTGCATCACAAAGGGTGATTGATGGCTCTGAGAGGTCACGAAGTAAGAAAAGTAAAGTTGGAGGCAGGATTCCCATTCTTCACCCACTTGGCACAGTTCCCATCATTTACAAATCTCATTCCAAAGAGAATCAAAACAGCTCATCGAGAAGTGGAAGTCTGAGGTTCTCGTTCTTTGAGAAGAGTGCAAATGGACAGAAAAACAATATGCCTTCTAAGCTGGGTTACATCCCTGTTATTGCTCCAGTAGTTAACAACTTTGAGCAGCCAACACAGATCTTAATGCCTGCAAGTGCCTTAACATCTGTAAGCAGGGAAGCAGGAAAATCTTCAGCATTCAAAGTATCAGCTGCAGATAAACAATCTGATTTATGGTACAAAGAGCACTCTAGTAGCTATAAATCATCCAACCCAGATAAAACAGCATGCAATTGTAAAACACAAGAGCCCACATCTGAATCTGAACAATACCATACCACTCAGACTGCCTCAAGGAAATTTAATAGGCAAGCATCAAGGGGATGCAAAGCTGAACTCAGTAAAGATAATGGTGGTGCTTTGGGCAGCCACAATAAGCCAAACCATTCAATTCAAAAGACTGGAATTGCGACCTCATCGTCAGGCCCAATAGATATCCCTGGCTGTCAATCTGACACACTTGGAAGTCAATGCAAAATAGAACAAATGAGAGGTAGCATCAATCCCAGGACTGTGGGCGTCAATGGTCGCAAGATCCAGACAATGCCTAGTAGTTTCAAGCCCCTGAGCTCTTCTGTCAAATCCTTAGTGTGTCCAAGTAACCAGAATGGTAAACTCCTCATCAATGAGACATCAGTGCCTCCATCTGGAATGACTTTCAATAGCCTGAAAGAAAGATCTACTGCAACAGGTACAAAACAGGCTGTTCGGGTGGCTAACAGTCGTGTCAGTGAGCTGGTATTTGGAAGCCCTAGAAAACAATTCTGGAGCTCCAGGGATGGCAATAGAAGTGTTCCTAACCTTAGCGACAAGAAGTATGTTAATTCTATACCACCATCCCCGTACAGCAAGATCACGGCTCCACGGCAACCGCAGTGCTACAGCAGCAGTCACTGCAGCGACAACAGCAGTGTGCTTAGTGGGGAGCTGCCCCCAGCCATGGGTCGCACCGCTCTCTTCTACCACAGCAGGGACAGCGGGGGCAGTGCAGGCAGCAGCGGCTATGAAAGCATGATGCGAGACAGTGAGGCCATGGGCAGCACCTCCTCTACTCACAGCTCCATGAGTGAGAGTGGGGAATCGTCGCCAAGCCACAACAAAAGTTCTAAGCTTTCCAAAAAGAGAGCAAATGGTGAGCTCTGCCAAGCACCATCATTGCCACCATTCAGTGTCACTCGTTTATTCTTGCAGGGCAATATGGGTATTTAAAGCAGATTCATAAAGATTCACTCGCTTCCAACCTGAGGTGCGTTTCCTAAAAACATAGTTACTAACTACACTACAGGCCAGAAGTTTGGGCCCACTCTCAAGTTAAAAAAATAATAATAAGGGATACATTGCTTTGTCAAACTTTTAGTACACATAAATGATAAATTATTATAAATAATTTAAAAATGTAACTGACTGGTTTTCAGTATTTCATAGCTTGTAATTTAGCCACAAAGGCTGACATATCAGGTCTATTTTTAGTACATTGACATGCACTTCGTGTTGAAATTCTATTTTCTAATGTCAGAGCTTGATTTGCTCTTGGCCTCTCTTGATTGTAACTTATATAAGCTAAACTATAGCCACCTGTATGCCTTGTCCCAATCTTCTGATGTAATGTATTACAACTGATGTCAGATTTTTTGTTAAATATTTTTATGCTTGTAATGGCTAGAAATGCACAGCTAACAACTGATTCAAATTGAAATTATGAGTGTAGAAGGGTTACCTCAATGCCAAATAGCCAGAAAATTAAATATTTCTAAGTATGGAGTGACCTACTGTTTACAGAGAAAAAGATTGATAAGAAGCAACAGTTTCCATGGGACAGGTTGGACCAACAAGTGTAAAATGAGCATCTAGCAAATGAGACAGAATTGTTTGCATGCTTGAAAAAGGGCAGAGAACACGTTATTTCCAAAAATTGCTGGAAAGGATGCTGTGAATCTGTGGTGCTGTATTAAAGGCAATGGGTGCTTATTTTGAGGAGAGTTAGGCACTCGCATTCATTAAACTGCACTTACAATGCACAGTAAATTGCTACATTACACTTCAAAACCAGTCAGTTACATTTATTTTAAATATGTCTAATATTTTCTTAAAGGAAAAGTTTGAAAAAGCATCATATTTTTTATTTTTGAGGCCTGTATTGTACCTTAACAACTTGCGTATTTGGAAGTAAGCAAGCATGATGCAGGAGTTTTCCAAACCATGGTTCAAACTATGGAGGTAATGAGGTTGCGAACTTACATAGTGCAATCCATTGTTAAACAACACAAGTGTTTCTCAAAACCATAGTTCAAACGAACATTCATAATCACTGTTAAGTTGATCTCTAGCTGTAGTTAGAAGGTTAGTTCTGAGTGACTATATCATTGAAAATGCAGTCGAAGTAGGGTTGTAACCATGTAAAGTTGAGTAAAGTGAAAACATTAAATAATCTTGCTGTACAAATATCTATAATATCAAGTGCTTTAATGTAGTTGCAAGAGTACTTTTTATGTACTTCTCTGTTCATGCATATGGTATGATTGGAGTGGATATAGTTTCCCCACATTGTTTGTGCTATATGGTTGAATTCATTACATAGATTAATATATATTTAGAGCTGCGCGATTAAAATCCCACAATATCACATCGAGAAATACTGCAATATAAATTATAAAACCAAAAACAAGATGAAATTACTCTAAATAAACTACTGCCAAGTAGAACACATCTCACCAAGAGTGTATCTAGTAAATTGGCGGTGTTGTCGCGAGTTGTGTCAGCAATCATAAAGCAGTTCTGAAACACGCAATATAATTATTATGCAAGCGCACATCATGATGATGCTGAAAAAAATTATCATTCAGTGCTTATGTACGCACAGTATTAAATCAGAAAAACCATAGGGAAAGAAAATAAAACACTGGCAAATTAATAGCTAAAAATAATGACATCACTTTTTAACCATTGAGAGCTTTCATTGTAATATGATTGTAAAAGATTATGAAAACACACTGGTGCTTGGATATGAACCTATGGTTATGTAGGTGAGAAATCCGGTATACCATTGTAACCACCCATCAATCCCACTGAGCCATTAAATGGCTGCATGAAGAGCAATGGATAAGGAATTTTTAAGTGTTCATGGTATGATTAAAATAATTTTAAAAATAAACATAACAACAAATAGGCTACAAGGCATTTAGTGACATGGGCTCTATCAGCTAATGGTTCTATTTATTTCCTCTACAGGAAGCATCATGCACGTATCATATTATGACGCTTGTGCTATTTTTGAATGTTTAATATTATTAAATATTAATATTATTATTTGTGTTATATGACATTCATACACAATAAATTAATAATGTAAAATCGGCACAAGTGTCGTATTTAGAAATAATATTACAAAATTTGCAAGTTTTTGCATGCCACCTGCCGTGTGAGTAAGACCAATCACCTCTGGAACCATGGTAGTTAGACCTATGGTGGTTCAAACCACTATGGTACTAGCAAAGTACAATGGTTTTGGGAAACAGTCGTACTTCGGATGTTAGTTTGAACTAACATAGTACGATGCATCATTAATGCTAACTTCCATCACTGTATGGCAAATGCACCCCTGTTCAGATTGGTGAGGGTATGGCTGGGAGATTCCATGCAATTTATGAACCCACTTGTCCTATTCAGGGTTAAAGGGGGGTCTGGATCCTGGACTGCAGGCTATGGGCACAAGGCAGGGAACAACCCAGAATTGGCTGCCAACCTATCACACTATCATCACATGGGTGATTTGCTAACTCCAATTAATCTCGGTCTGTTTTTGGACTGTGGAGGAAAACTGGAGTACCCAGAGTAAATGCCACAATGTCATGGGGAGAACAAATGGCACACATAGAACCATGGCAGAGACTCAAACCCTGGTCTCAGAGGTCTAAGGCAATACTGCTAGTCACTGCACCACCACAAAACATCACAAATGCACATTTCATTATCACAATTTATTTTTCAGAATATTCATTTAATTTATTCAGGTGTAGATGTCCTAATTACCAAACAAATTTTATGCCACAATCCCTGCTTTACAGTACACATCCTACTGATTTATCAGGTTAAGAACTTAGCTAGCTGGCCAAATAATTTATTGAAATTAGAATTTCTTTGTTTCAGTTTTCACATACATAACCACAAATCTAGAAAAGTAAACAATTGTGCACACATATCCAATATATGTGTGTGTGTAGGACCGGGGGGAGGTTGAATAGGGGAGCATAGGGCATATGTACATCGTGCATATTTTAGCAGTATTTGAATGCCGACTCACCTCTGTGCATGGATTTGCACTGAAGGAAGAATCTAGGATGAACAGCAGAAGTACAACAAAGTAAAACTGCAAACACACACAAATTGTGTCAGGCAATAGTGATACCCACTGAATCAACTTTTCTTTGTTCAAAGCATGTGTATTATAGTTTTGACCTTGAAACTTGCCACAACACAAGCTGGTTTAAAGTAGGACTTGTATGTAACTGACTAAATAAATAGTTCTACAGGGTATGCAAGATTGATGCCAAACAAACAAATCAACAATACTTCCCTCTTTAGGTGGGCAAGATCATTTCCTAGCTCAAGGCAGACCTATATACATTCAGCAAGTTGCTCTTTTGACAGACTTCACTGTTTATTTTTACTGCCTTGACACTTGCCAGCAAACTGTTCATTTTTAACTCATAGGCCCCAACAATGCTTCATGTAGGATGTGTCCTTTAAAAGCAGAGCTATACAGTACATATGCAGACTTGTCATAAACTTTATTCCAACCTAAAATATATGTTTCCTTTAATTTGGATATACAGATGCTCCTCTACTTATGAACGAGTTACGTTCTGAACAGCTGTTCGTAAGTCATTATTCAACATAATTTTAAGGGTATATGCAAGTACAAAGACCTATGAAGTTGGGAGTACACACACTACACAGCTGCATGGTGGGAGTAGCAGCCAGAAGTCATACTATATGGAATTGGGGTCTGTGTATCGCTCAGTGAGCTAAGCTTGTGTCCCTGTAATCACAACGTTGTAAGTTCAAACCCAGCCTTAGCACATTTGCAGGTCCTTGAATAAGGTCCTCAACACCCAGCTCCCTGGGCGCCCCAACAGGTGGCTGCCCTTCATGGATAGCTTACTCTACAAAGAGCAAGTTGAGGGAGGTGTAAAGACAGTTTCCCCAGAGAGATCAATAAATGATTATTATTTTTAAAATTGGCACGCAGAAAAAAAATTGATGTTGCAAACAGGAAACGGGAGCCAAAGAAACACAATTGGGTTTACAGTCCTCTTCATTCATATGTCTGAAAGTTCATAAGTAGAGGAGCGTCTGTATATCCTTTATAGATCTGGAGCAGACGAAGATAGCATTAATGTGCAGACAGTGCTGCATAAGTTATATGACTGTTATAGCACTCCAGTTGCACTAAACTGTACTGTCGTGTTGGTATATATCATTGATTAATACTACTGCTCCTGTGTCTGCAATAAAAGTATCACTCTGGGTAACCTGTTATTGTATCTATATTTAAAGTTGGATAATACTACTGCATTTCTCACTGGTTATTGGTCTACATGACTGAATCATAATCTGCTCTGATGTACCTCTGTTCCAGGCAGCCAGAGGCGGCGGCTAATTCCAGCTCCCATGCCTAACATTTTGTCCCTGGGCAGAAAATTCACTAGCCAGAGGTCAGATCACAATTTGCCTCTGAAGACGCCCTTTGAGATCAAGGTGTACAAGATCGATGATATGCTGGAGAGGCCGCACCAGGGGGTGCCGGATGCTGCCACCACCCCCCTGCTTAGCTACAGTACGTTTGTCCAACTGTATCGTTATTAGCTGGTGTTTTTTCATTGTTTTGGTTTGACCTTTTATCTACCATTTATTTCAGTATATTATTTCTATAGTTGGTTCACATTGTTGGCTAATAACGTAAAAGATGCATGTGATGCACCCAAAAAATAGGTTGCTAATGAATGGTTTGATGCTAAAGATTAATTTTCACGTACAGCTTGCCTACAAATAGAGCTGTAAATAAAATCACTGTGATAGATTTTTATTACCCGTATTTGTGAATTAACGTCCTAATTAGGAACTTGGGATTTATGCAGGAAACTATAACACTTTGACTTTGGAGGACTAAAGATAATAAGGGAAACTATATTCTACCTTCAACGTGTCTGTCCTAGGAAAAGAAAACATTTAGATTAGCATTCAAATTTTCTATTTTTCCTTAATAAATACAGACAGTGGACTATATCCAAGTTGGTCTTTGATGTCAATGATTGTCTTTAGTACAAAGCAGCAGGTTTAATTCCTTTTGCCGCTATGATTGAGGGAGTCATTCATGCAGAAATGGGACTTCATAGTGGCTGTGTGATCCTACTTGCAGGGCCGACAGATATGCTGCACCAGGATGAAGATGGTAGAGAGGTGCTGGCTGCAGATTCAGCAGCCAGAAGGCCAACAGAAGAGGCTGAAGGAGAAGCTGGGAGAGGCCAAGTGAAGGTGGATGATAAACCCAAGAAAGCTGGCAGGAACAAGTGAGCACTGGAAAGTGGGAGATGGATCATGTCACTGGATCATGTTATTTGTTTTTTAATAGGGATATATTTGATTGATTAAAAATGATAAAAACAGGACTTATAACTAAAGCTGTTTTACATGTGAAACAGCAGGTTAAAGAAATAACACCTATCATGCTCAAAACATCTTGAAATTGAGAATTGAACCCCAAGCTATAACATTGTATAACACTGCATCATCCATACACAGGGGGTAATCATTTTTGTCCTGTTGACCTCATTGTGTTCACTTGTGTTATTACAGTGAGATGCTTATTAATAATTAATGCTAATAGAACTTTTAATTGATTAACAGTTGTGGAATATAATATATACTTTCTCTAACCACAAGGTCAAAAATTTATTCAGGAAAAAATGTTTTATAATTTATTAAACCTTGCACAATTTCTTGCACACAACTGTAGCTCAATAAGAATAGCATTATGCTAACCAGTTGCACTTTTAGAGAGGAATATGTAAACTAAAGTAAAAATTAAGTTAAATACAAATGATGCAATCTGTAATTTAATTATTATATCCTTTTACAACATGCTTTATTTATCGTAAACAAATAATTCATACAATCATATATTCTGCTGTACCTTATATGTTTGTGATGTTTTGGAGACAGTTAATATTTGATCTCAGCAAACTGAGTCCAACATAGTTAATTTTTTATGATTTGCAGATTTGAAGCTTTACTTGAAATTCATTGTCTTATTCTATCAAGTTTTAACACATTCTTTTCTAAAATAAGCTTCAGTAAGTAAACAGTTTTATCTGTAATGAAAATGAATAACAGATGTATTCATATGCCTGTGGTTTAGCTGTCAGATGCATATGAAAATAATCATCAAACATTCTCCAGGCAGGTTTATGCGCAAAACTGTAACACTCTGCAGTTCATAAAGTACCATTCTGACAGTTTATAGTCTCCACATCCTTTCCCTGATATGTGGCAGCTATCAAAGGAGTTTAATCCCTGTATTCACATCATTTCTCTTTTCCTCTAGCTGAGGTAGAGCAGAAATGGGAAAAGGAGTCTCAGCTGCCATTGAAGGCTCCAGAGCAGACCCAAGACACCTGGAGTACAGTGTTAACACTTACAAATCGCAAATCATGATGATATGCTTTGATATGTGGTTTAGATGTTCAACGTGCAAGATGCAGTCAAAGTCTCAACACATTGAATTTGAAGGGCAATAATCTGGTGTCCTGGGCATCAAGCATCATCTTTGAAGAGGCTAAGAAAGCTGCTTAAGGAGGGGCCGCATCATAAAAAGACAGCATGTGGTTTTCTTCCTTCATAAGAAGAAAAAAACAGACTAATTTTTCACTGATTTTTCCATAGAACTCTAGTAGCACCGAACATTTAAGAAAACAAGAAGTTTATTCCTTAAAGCAGTGTCATTAGAAGCATATATTGCTTGACCACTTTCACATTTTGGCCAAAGCTAACCATCTATTTCACTTTTTCCACCTTTCCTATAGTTATTTCTTTCAAAAATGAATACATTTTTAAAATATGTATCTATGTCATGCATAAATACAGAATGTCTCAATGTTTCTTGCATGATGAGTCTGAAGTCAAATAAGATTTTGTTTTCAAAGATCTTTCCAAGTGCCTTTAATGCTTTTAAAGTTATGGGGATTCTCTTTTATAACTATGAACAGTATTATGGAATGTTTCCTATAGATAAATACTTCAGAAAGGAGAGGGGTGGCCAGTCATGTTATATAGGGCTTTGGGACTGCAGGTTTTCTTTGTATTTCAGTACTCAATATATTTATCAAAGCCATCATTTTGGGTTATGTTTGAAGTATATACAGGATTTGTTATACTGGCGGTGCCCAACCTTTTTTACAGTAAGACCAGTTCTTACAAAGAAAATACGACAGCAAATGACCAAATGACAAAGACAGGCCTTTAGGGGGGTCCACCCCACAGTATATTTTGTCGAATGAGTGTGGCTCACGGTATATTCTGCAGATCAGGCGGGGGGGTCCCCGTTCAGTTGGCCACCACTGACATGAAGCAGTATCCTTTAATAATTGTGAGATCCGTATGGAAACACACTGCAATTGACCATCAAATCATGATCGACCAGTCAGACAATACTGTGCAAAAGTCTTAAGCAGTCAAAGAAAACTATACTTAAATGGTGTTGATGTTGGTGGAAAAACTATATTGTTTAAGTTTAAGTTCATATTATTATATCATCAGATCTCTCTTTCTCTCACACTTAAAATATATTTAGTCTTACCATATGTCTTTCACATTTCAGACCCTCTCCTATGTGGTGTCAAACCCCTGTACTTGCAACAACACCATACACCAATATAATATATATTGATATAGACACCAATATATACAGTAAACTGGTGAAATTTGCAGATGACACCAAGGTGGGTGGTGTAGCAGATACTG
>JABFEB020000991.1:0-15539 GCA_019775895.2 Stomatorhinus ivindoensis
GTTTCACCGTTTCAAAAGTGTTCAATTTTCATGCAGGCCTATGGTGTTAGGCTACCTTTGGTGACATTTTCTGTTATTGCTTTTAATCATTCTACCAAATTCTAGTGAAGTTTTGTGTGATTAGGCTGTTTTTCTTGTTTTATTATTTATTTATTTATATATTTTTTTTCTGGTCATGGGCACTGTTTGTGCATAGGGCCCAGAATTTGGTGCTACGCCCCTAGTGGTACGGCACAATATATCAAACTTATTCATAAATTATTATGAATGTGAAAAAGTTTCATTTAATGTGTAAAATATAAACTATTCTGACATTTGTAGGTTTCATTTTTCAGTGGAGGTTCTTCTTCACAATATTTGGTAGATCTTAGTTACACCAGGGTTTCTAAATTGTCCTTAATATGTGATCGCATCAGATCCTGAGAGTCATCACTGTGTCCCTCACTGTACACTGGATTTTTATATTATGAAACATGACTGCAACATTTTATACAGTTATTAAATTATCTATTGCATCCATGTCTGTAATTACATTTATGTTCATGCAGCTTAACTTCTAGAGCATAGCAAAGCAGTAATAAATGGGCATTATTTTCTTTCTGTTCTTAAAGCAATTACTCGGTGAGCAGAGTGAACAACATCTTGCTGTTAGTTTGTGAGAGGAACACCTAGGTATGTATCATTACTCGTAATTATTCATAATCGTCAGTGTTACTGTCAGTGTTAGTATCAGCAGCCCGTACTAAAGCACAAAGCTTAGTACCTGCATCAGAAAAAGCGCCCGGGTTTATTTCTGTTGAATTTTGTATAATGATGTTCCATAGAGGTTAATGATTTACCATTATTATGTCACTTTTTAAATCATCAAAAATGATAATTAATTTTTGTACCTATAATAAAATACAAAATCCCCCGTGATTGAGCGGTTTCTGAAAATGCATGGATGGATGGATGGATGGATAAAATATGAAGTATGCTTTGATCTGATGGCATTTGTTTAATGGGCCTGGTGAGAGAAGAAAGGAGGAGACTGTAAAAAGAATTACTCATTAACTCACAGTCAGAGGGAAGAAGGCAGGAAGATTTTTGCATTTTGGAACATTCTCTGACAGCTTTAACATCAAAGGGATGTACAGTGCAACAATGTAGGGCAGTTCCCAAATACAATTGAAGTGTTTATGTATAAAAATACGTTTCAATTGCACTACTGTACAAAAGGATAGATAGATAGATAGATAGATAGATAGATAGATCTAAACTTTAGGATAAATTGCGCACAAAAGATTTACATTAAATGAAGCCAAATATGAAATAATAGGGAAGGATCAGCGTTAATTAGGCACATGGAGAAGATTTGAAAGTCTATTTTCTGTGTCTGCACTGCCATAATTCCCAAGCATTACCCCAAATGGAAACCCTCTGGTGGGGGGGCGGGGGGGGGTGTTAGATGATTTATGGGTTGAGCAGGTGTCACGTTATGTTTGAGTGACAAACTTACACAAGGCGGGGGGTGAAGAAGGAGCAGGCCCCCGCTACATTAACAGCCCCCAGTCAGCGCGTGCAGCACAGCTCACTATCAACACGTTGCTTCCCCTGACCCTCCACTTAGCACGGACTGTTACCCCCACAGGCTCTCTTGTGTAAAAGTTACCCCTCTCCTGTATAGCCACACAAAAATCTTATTTCATTTCACAACACACTGCTAGAAAAGGAAGCACAAAAGGAACTGAACGAGATGTCAAACTCCCAGCTACAGAAGTGGATAACAGTGTAACTGTGTGATATGTACCTTTCTGTAAGCGTAACCATCAGCTGAGAAAATAAATCAAATATAGATAACGTAATGTATGCCAGTCAAAATGAAATCATATAATTAATATTGCAAAAGATAGATGTATATCAGAATAAGAAATAATGTCTTAAAAGGACAAGAAAAAGACGTGCATCTTCTATGAGATGTTTGATATCGATCAAAGCAAAACAATTCTTACATCCCCCATTAAGATTTTCCCAACAAAGGGTCAGTGATGCCTGTCAGAGAGGCCAATGGCAGACGGTCCCATTTCATAACTAATCTTAAATTGTCGTGGGAAGCAAATAGCTCTGAAAAGCCAAACAATGAAAGTCAAACAATTAAAGTATTTTTTTGCCCTTGCATTTAATCCATATTAATAGATTACTAAAGGAATGTAGTATTTCTAGGAATGAGTGGCTGATGCTTATATATACTGTTATTTCTGAGCAATCACCAGACAATTCAAATCCTAATAATATGTAAATAGGTTCGGAATTTATAGCATGGTTGTGTCTGCTGACTTAACATGGAAGACAATTAAAACACGTTAATAATGACCCTGCTGACTCAATATCCAAACAAGGTAAAGTCGAAAACGTGCGAATAGCAGAACAAGTCATTAACATTTACTTGGATGCTAAACATTGGGCTAAATCCCTGACAAGGAACAGTGATGCCAGAGCCACTTGTCCAAGCCAATTCTTGGCCTCTTAAGATAAATATATAAATAAAACATGACATAAAACATCTGCACCTCAGTATTTATATGTAACTTATCCTTTGGGTGTCAATTTATTTTTTGAATTTTGAATCTTAATATTTCATTATAAAGATGACAGACTTTCTATATTTTCAAAGCTCCTAATGAGATTCTGCCTGACTCCCTGTGTTAGAATATGCTACAGACGTGGTGCCACGACTCAACCACAGCTACTAGATTTTACTGCACATCTGTCAGCTGAAGTAAGTCAGAAATGGGGGCAAAGTGACCTCTATTTCCAAATGAACTATGCCTAGAATCCTAATGTTTGTTAAAGTCAGCAAATGCAATAGTGTGCAGCTGTCCTTGGCAACTATCATATGTCTGCTTGAACTGTCAAACTAAGGTTCAGGTCATGTAGAGACTGGAGGTTTATGTCATTTTTGCAAGTGAACTGGGACTTTTACTAACTCTTGAAAGGTAGCGAAATTATAAGAGTTTACTGTTGTCAGTAATAATGCTGTTAGCAAATGACGTTTGTTTATTTATCTAAGGACATTTTCAAAGATGTAAAAAATCAGTAGAAGGGATGTGCGACAAAGCAAGGCATGGCATCAAAAACTCTTTCATTTACATTCACAACAGGACTTCCCAAGGATTATGTCTAGCTTGATTCATGTATCAGTCATTAACTATATTTATGTGTGTAAACATGGTGGACACTCTAATCCACAGCGATTTATGCATCCATTCAGACTAAACTACGGAAAGTCCTTCTTAGCCAGGCGAAATCCCCCAGGAAATACATCAGCAAATCCAGAAGTGCTCTGGGCTCCAGTCATCTAGTTCTTAGCACAGTAATCAATCTTTTGAATTAGACATCTTTATTCTTTCAGCATAGTAAAAAATGTTACAAATAAAAGTCATCATTCCAATGTTCAAAATCTCGGGGATGTGACCTAAAGCTTTTTTCATAGTTGATTGGGTTCTACATACTGTATGTAGAATTAACAAGACAATGTCCAACACCTATAATTAGCATTGAAGTATATCGGCATTTATCCTCAATTCATTATAATAAGTCATTTCTTTTTATGCCATTCATTATGAAAAAGTGATGTATGTTTTCGTTCATTATAGTAGTTTTTACATGCAGCAGCTACCTCTCATGGTTAACAGAAGTCAAAGCACATTTAGCAGAAATTCCTGTTCCTATAAACAAATTACTTGATGCTGGATGACTTTCTGATACGGTCCAACAGGGTAAAACATAATCTGAGTAAATGTTAGTGGCAGAAGAATCAGGAAAGGAAAGAAAACCTAGTGATGACGTGGAGCCAGCAGTGTGACCCTAACAGAGAGGGTTTGCTTTTTTAGGATTCAGCTCTCCCGATATGAGGGGAGACTCCTGTCACCAGATCCAGCCCCTGCTTTAATCCTCCTGGATTTAGGATTACATCATGTCCCAACCTGCCAGCTGCTGGAAAAGAGCATGTATCCATGCTTGGCCATGCTAGATAAAACAAGGTCCAGGATACATGTGTCTCTTAGACAAACCTACAGAATAAACATAGAAACCAGAATTTCACAATTTGCCAATGTGTCTTATATGAACTAAATTTGCTCCTCAGCATGTGTTAAGAACGGCTGAACACTAGACCTCCATCTCTCCCTTGCACTCAAACACTGGAGCTCCATCTCTCCCCTGCCCTCAAGCACTGGAGCTCCATCTCTCCCCTGTTCTCAAACACTGGAGCTCCATCTCTCCCCTGCCCTCAAGCACTGGAGCTCCATCTCTCCCCTGCCCTCAAGCACTGGAGCTCCATCTCTCCTCTGCCCTCAAAGCCAGTTTTGATGCAAAAAAAAAAATACATCAACAATGCAGCTACTTTTCACTTAAATATTTTTTCCAGTCATTCCCACTTATTGGAAACTGTCTTTTGCATTTCTGGAGTGTGGGCCAAGTTTGGTTTAAGTGGAGATGATTTGTTATGAGTCAGACTGTTCTCTTCCATGTACCTTTGTGAAAGACTTCTGTCTTTCTTTTGCTTAGATTTTATTATTTTTAAAATAGTTCTATATTACATTGTTGATTTACTCCATGACATTGTATACTAATTTTATACAAAACAAACCTTTTAAGTATAACATAAAAATAATTTGGGTTTGGTATATAAAGTTTTAGACAGCCTAAGAAAATGAAGTTTAAATTCTTCATGTTGGAGTAAAACTATGATATTATGTCTGTCAAAGTGTGTCAGCATTTGCAGCGACTGTCCAATGCACCCATGCATTTTCTGACTTGCACCTCCTATGGCTAATCAATACATCATTGACTTCAGCAGAAAGTGAGCTGGTGGTGACATTTAACAAAGACATAGACTGGCTGGGATGCCCCAGATAAACAGCTTGCACACGCACACACATATTTGTAATTATATTCTTGTGTGGACTCTCCATTCATTTCAATGGGGAAAATTCCAACATGACGACATTAACCGTACCCAGCCTTAGGCATAAGTAAACAAACAAAGTGCAATACTTTGGGAATTTTTAGATTTTTGATTGCATTCACACATCTTTGTGGGGATCTGAAAAATGGTCCCCACAACGTCGACATAACAGGTTTTTATTACATTGTGGGGAACATTTGGTAATATAAACCTAATCCACACAAACACGCACACAGATCCAGAAAGAGGACGGATGTGTTATCCAAGCATGCTTTTGAGCGTTGAGTTGATTCATGGGCTATGATCCCCACCCTTCTGCTAATTTCAATCCAAATCGAATGTGTCAGGCATTCTGAAAAAGAGCCTGTGTCTCTGTGCAACATTCTCCCCATGGTACGTGACGCTCACCAGGAACAATTTCTGCTTTGCTAGCCATTTTGGGAACACGCTGATGCTTTTGGGTGTATGTTGAGAAGGGTATTTTATTTCTAACCTTAGCAATCGGCATTTTTGGCCAGAACAGGCTGGACTACCCTGTCTGCCAGACTGGTAAAAAATGTGATTAGTCATCTTTTGCGAGATTGTCCTGTCATCGCCCTGTCATCCATGAAGCAGAAGCAGATGCCATGTGTAACTTATAAACAACGCAGTACCAATGCACACGAAAACGTTCTGCATAAACAATAAAGCATCCCCAGTGACATACATAACTCCTACCAATATTTCATAAAAATATGATTCACTCTTTTATTGCGCGCCATCTAATTATTTATGAATTAAGATCAATAAACACGGCGGTGATCTCTTGTTACTGTGAGGAGATATAACTCTGGAAGCATGTTATGAAAACTTGGAGCTGCTATTCATAGACATATTGAGGGGATGTAAATCACTGCCAGTCCAGACGAGCTGCATCAGCAACAACCAGAATGACAGCATTATTACTGACATACAGGGCCAGTCAATCCTATAGGAAACATAGGCAGCTGATTTCTGAAAAGGTGCTGACTTGCCAGCCAATTTCAATTTGTCTCAGACAGAGGGCGCTGATGACTAGGGCTGGGCTTGCTTACATATACTACATGCCCCTCTACACAAGGTGAACACAAAGCCTTTGTTGCCATGACAGCAAAACATTCTTATGTTATCAGGGGCCTGTACTACGAAGCAGGGGTACTGGCTTATCGGGGTAACTTTTTGGATTTAAGGTAGTCTGGGGAAAATGTAAATTAATGAATCTGAAGTCCATTTAAACTGTGGTACCTTAAATCCGACATGTTACCCTGATAAGCCAGTAACCTCACTTCATAGTACAGGCCACAGGTTTGTTTCAGGCTAAAGTCAAGGTATGAAATCAGGCTCCTTCCAAAGTGTAAAACCTTCTAACCAGAGGTACAAGTTTTACCCTATAATGAAATACCAACAGAAAAACAATAATACTTGGTTTTCTAGATTATCCATGCTCAGTGCAGAGAGTCTTTGGTTAACCATGAAATGGGAACTGCATAAAGTAGTAATTTAATGTATATATAATACATAATTATGTTTTTGACATGAGATGATTGGAGAAGAGAATACCATATGTGGTTAACTGTCCGTTTTTAACTGTCAATCCCCCAAATCAACGCAATTGCTTTGCTTAAAGTTTAAGAGAATTCAGATAGAATTTAGTTTGATCTCCAAGTTCACCAACAACTTGCTTTTGTGTTACTCCTTGGACTCCAAGCACTATAAGCCATATATAGTTTTCGTATTTACTATTCTTACTCAAAAACAGGAAATGAAATTCTAATTAAATACACGATTTACAAAGATCAGATGATCTCAACAAAACCTTAAAATGTGGCGCACTACCTGAAACCTCCAGTAGGGGGAGACGTAGGCATGGAGGAAGTGACTTATTGATAACCAGCTAATTTACCAAGGGGATAAGTGTTAAATCAGGTGGTAATTCACCCTACTTGTGACACGTACGTATTTAGCACATTCGGTATCTTGTTCCCCAGCACACTGGCTCACACCCACATTTTAACCCTTATAAATGCGTAGTGAAGAATTTAAGTAATCCAATGTACACCACTGGTTAGCCCCACCTTATTCTTGTCCATATTGATCTCATGAAATGTAATGCGTCATTTAAAAATAGAGAGAATTATGCCGAGACATCAGTGTAATAGAACAATTTCAATATAGTATCTTATATTCTCATTCATATAGATGTGTACAGTGTACTTGTATGTTATGCAAAACACAAAATAAAAACATAAATATAGACGCCGTCCTCTTTGCATTTGTAAAGCGCCAAGTCACAGGACCAAATATGGTCCCCTAAGCTGTGTTTTATCTTCATTTATTTCACATAAGCAGTACCACATCCTACAAAGCCCGCGAAGAGACATTCATCAAATATCACTCAAGCTTGAAGTAAACCTGAAATGCAGTGGTCTTCCGATGCCTTACCAAGAAAGGTCAGTGACATCCTTGGAAGCTGAATAGTTACTGTTTTAAGAAATGATTAAACTACTGAATGCACGAACTCTGCGCACTTGGCGTGTACTTTTTAACCAAGCATGGATTTAAGATATTTGTTTAATTTCATTCACATTTTGGTACAAATATTGGTTGTAAAAAACATGTAATATAACAAATATCAATCGAATACAATCCACTACGTTTCGCCCTCAAATTAAACGAGAGAAAACCCCATTGTAAGAGAGACACGCATGAATTTTAACATGTTTACTTTGTAAAAATTAGAATTATGTTTCACTATGCACAGACCACACTGTTGTTTGTACCCTTCACCCGCTTTGTGTGTCCGATTTGTGTACGTTTTCCTTTCGCAGTGGTTAGGTGAAATGTGGAGTCTACATTTCCCATAGTTTCCAAGCTCTGCAACGGACTGGCAACCCATCCGTAGCCTACCTTGTATTTCCTAGGATATTTTTAGGCAAGCAGCAACCTTTACCAAGATAAGCAGCTGGAAAATGGACGGCAGTACTCAGAAAAAGAAAAACAACTCGGCCAGATATTTTCCTTTTGACATTGCATTATAATAATCTGTGGACCACGCATTTTATGTTAAATTAAACCTTTACACCATGCATTATGAGCGAATAGGGGTTCTGGATGTATGTTTAGATGAATTCACAGTCAGCAGTGGTCATCGATTGCCCGATTCTGAAACATAAATGACAGCAGAATTTGCTTCCCCTCTCCCCCGGGCAGGAAACTTAATCAGGGATTTTTTTTATGCTGCTGATGAAATGTAACCAACGCTCGGAAATTGTTGAGAACACCTGAGTTAAATACGATTCCTCACAAATGCCCTGTCTTGTACCAGGAGAGGGAGTCTCAGACCGCCGATCACGGCATGATTTACTAGCTCTTACCACAAGCCTGTACTGGATTTGTTGCGCTTAATTTGTAATCTATTCTGTAAACAAAATGTCAAAGTATTTCGTGAATTAATCATTTTAGCACTAATCTTTATGTTTGTCATTTCCCGCATTATTATACATACAATGGTAATTAAATATAGATGTAGACTGTATAAAATAGGGTAAAAACTGTCAAACAAAAATTATAAAATCCAAAACAGTATATCACCGTAGTACATGCATTGAATTGCCCTAAATCAAGAAGCAGTACATACAATTCATTTTAATTGTCGTAATAAGTAGAAAACACTTTACGTGAAAATACAAAAAAGTTGTTAAATTAATGGGGAAAATACCACAACGACACAAGCAATTAATTCCGATAAAATTAGCAGTATCATTTTGTCTAAATGACAGACTTTGCTGATGTGTTGATTTTAATTTACAGCATAGAAACTTTCACCATTCAACAAAAGCGTACTGTCATTTTTACAGAAACAAGACGTTAAAAATATGGTAGGCCTATATATTGTTGATCTCAAGGTAAAACAGGCATTTAAATATGCTGTCGTTTACTGTCATTTTATGTAATGTCCTTATTATCAGTCTAATCTAACACAATTTTTGCTATATTCAATGAAAAACTAAAAGACTAAAAAGATATATTTTTTCAAGAAAGTCAGGTGATCACTAGTTGGCTCCCAGTGTAGTAGATGGTTACTGGGGTGTATTAGATGGTTGCTAAGGTTGTTGTAGTTTTTTTTTTTTTTTTTAACTGTCAGCTGTGGTTGCCAGTAATTCACCATAATAAATACGGTAGAACTTTTTCTACTATTATGATAAAAGGATATGAGTTCTGCGTATTTTACAGTAATAGGGTTGAACTTTTACCATAGGAAAAATGCTGTTTTGTCATATAATTAACATAAAAGTACTAGGCTATATGAACATTGTACAAATACAGTTTTTGTCAAGCAATTAAATGATGTTTAAGTGTATAAGTAATAGTTTGTAATATAAAATACTACTTCCATATACTTTTATATATAAATTACCTTAAAATGCTGTAGAATTTAAGGTTATGCCATAAAACGAGTGTTTTATTGTTATAGTAACAGTCTAATGTAATGATTTCACTTCTAATCACTCTTAATTAGGTTATGTACCATTGTTAAATTAACACTGCATGGTGATTATATTGGTCCTCACCTATCGGTGTAAAATTGATCACTTTACAGAGTGCAGTATGTTGTTTGAACAGTGTAAAACCTTATTAATTCTTGAAGTGATACGATACAGTGTTAAATCACTGTGATGGCTCCCCTCCACCTATTGCAAACCCATATGGGTGGCATTGCAGGTACGAAATATATGCCCCATCTCAATGTGCACCCAAGAATGCATTTGAGAACCGTAAGAACCACCACATATTTACCCACCATCATAAGACTTTATATATATATCAATATAAACCTTATGACGTTTTCAATTTTTAAATTAAAAATTTGTTCGTATCAGCTCAGCTCCGATTGTTCTTGAATATTCGGGAGCAGTGAGCTTTGAAATGAACAGAAATTGTGATTTCAGCTTGGCTTTGAGTTAAAACAGACTACCAAAACAGGTCTCCAGAATGACAAAAGGGGTATTTTAATTGAGGTATGTGCTTGTTGATGTAAGGCCATTTTGGTTACCTGTTGTGGCCTTGCAATATGGGTTATATATGCATAAAGGTGTTTTGTGACACCCTTTGCTGTGGTGGTGCTGGAACCACCCACTCCCCTGTAGACCCCTGTAGGCTTTGGTTTTAACAGATTTATTATTTTTTTAATCCACCATGATGGAATTTAATAGGGCAAGAGTATAAAAACTCCACATATAGTTTAATGTTTGATTTTACAGTAGCTGTGGGAGTTAGTCTTGGTTGGATCAGCTCTTGTATGTTGGTCAGTACATGGATGAGAAGTCTCATAAGTCTGTGTTCATGACACTTAACCCTAATAAAAATCAGAATATTAAATGATCAAAATGATTTCCTAAGTTGTGTTCTACAAGCAATTAGGCCACCACCCATTATATCAGCTATAAGAAAGATGCACTCCTATGGCCACTAGGTGAGCTCTTGCTTCCTCTCAGTCCTGCTAAACTAAATAATTGTTATGCACTGTGTTATACCTTAATTGCACCACCATATCTATTACGGTGAAATTCTGGCAACCACAGTTGCCATAAGTCACCGTAAAAACATGGGTTTTTTTTACAATGTATAGACCTAATTAAACAAGAGTGCTGCATACCCAACTGATGAGAGCCACTATTACAGAAAAAAATACTATGGAGAGTTAATGGGGGGTCCTATCAGCAATAGGGGGTGGGTATCCCTGTTGTATAACCTACAGTCTGTCCTTGTTGCAGTGCTGCTCGTTACTCTGCATTCCATAAATCTACCAATTGCTTCTACACTGAAAAAAGAAAAGACTGGACACTTCAGGACTTTCTTGTGAGAAATATTTTAAATAATACTCCCCGATGTTATTGTCATTGTCAGAAATTTCAGTAGGTAATTGTGCCACTTGAACGCAAGGTTTCCTGTTTTTATGACGTAATGACGCTACCCAGGAGCCAACCTGCTTCATCCGAGACACGCAGCAACAACCCCGCGGAAACAGACGGTGTAATTAAGGCGTGTCATTACATTAGTGGTAATTACACTTAATCGGAGCAATTATTCCAACTATGACAGGAGTTAAATGATCTGCGCGATGTTTTGTTCACAGGGAAATTGTGTTGTCAAAGAACTGCCCTGTCCTGATATAAATTTTATACAGTTTCATTCAAGATCTGAAAGATATTAAAGCCGTTTTATGCAGAAATGTGATAAATACAGGCCTACTTAAACAATGTCATATTTAGCCCGAGTGTTTCTTTTTGCATATTTACATCGTAGATTTTTTTCAATCACTACACTCAGTCAGTAATAAATATAGGCGCGTCGTTTGCCTCGCCTACATTTTTGTTTTATAAAACACCGATATAGTTCAGGCTTTTTATTAACCGAGTTTTATCGGTATACATTAAATTATTTATAGACATTTTGCATGATTGTTTATCACTGCATTCTTAATGATGCTTCAGAAGTTACAGTGGTCCGTGGAATGAAGAAATTCATCAATGATTCCCAGGCTTCCCGTCCTTTCATTATTTGCATAAACAATGTCCGTCCATTCATTTTATATATCATCCTGTTCTATTTATTGAGAGTGGGGGTCTGGAACCTATATCCCAGAAGCTACTGGCGAGATAAAATAATGTCATGGAGTTTTGTGAAATGACAGAATGCTGTAGGTTTTGTTATTGTTTTGTGGTTTACTTCTTTTGCATAAAGTTTAATTCATATTCAATACATTTTACTTATTCAGTGCAAATATAAGAAGGTTCCAGAACACCTGTTCATGACCAGGATAAGTGGCTAGAAGATGTATGGATGGATAATACAAAAACTTCATAAAACATTCCACTGAGACTAAAAATACTACACAATACACTCAGTGGCTCAATAATTCTTTTTTTTATTACAAATGGTAGATTATCCAACATGCAAATATACATGTATACTTTTCACAGCACAGATTTCCTAATGTGAATTAGTGAATTGGAAAATATATGAAAGTGCAAAAGAACTTAAAAAACACCTCACAGCTGCTGGGTTTACATGCGGAAAGTTGGGTTTAGCTGACAATAAACACAGACTAGGATGCTATATGGTTGGATATGAAGAGCCTTCGGTGAACGGAGACTGTATACATCAGGATTTACAGGTGACACTTGGAGACACACAGCAACACAGGGTCATTTTGCAGTCCTCCAAGCCTGCACATTGGATGCAGGAATTCAGCATTATCCCCACATAAATTATAAGAAGACCCATCCTCTTTGGCGGAGTCACCATGATTTGTGGATATTCAAAATGATTATATAAGAACTCTGTTCCACGAGCCTTCATATGGGGTTTAACCATGCAAACAGGAGAAATTACAAAAGTGGGCCAAGATTTTAGATTACCACACACTGTAACATTCCATTTTGTATTTTATTGAACGTTATATTTTATCTTTTTAGCATTGAAAGGCTGAGTAAATGCATAGCTACACACACGTAGATTGAACCAAGAAAACGGCTAGAAATTAATTTATTGGTATAATCCGTTTCTTCTCTACTCTGAAAAGCAGCCGATACACCAGATGCGAGTGTTGATCTTGATATTGTTCTTTTCTGGTTGCTGATCTGGCCGTTAAACTCCTCAGTCCTCTGTAAGCTGCACCCAGATCAGTAGCATTTGCATCTGACTATTCACCTCCTTGCTTAACTCAGTTATTACAGACAATCTCCTTCACCACATATACTACACGCTCTTCCTCTTATTAGAATAAAGCCCCCTAAATGTGGCACTTTCTCTGGTCCGTTATTACAGAAATCTTTGAAACTCAGGGATAAATGTATATCTGTCATAGGCTTCAAAGGCTTACTTATGGACAATTCAATGACACCTGTAAATTTTCTAATTCTATTTAATTATTCTGTTATGGGTTTTATTTTATTAGTATTTATTTTTATTATTTTCGTTTTGTTTTCCAAGTGCTTTCTGGCACTTGTTAGGCTGTCATTGTAAATAAGAGAATGTTCTTACATACCCCTTATTAAAGCAGAGAGTGCGATCGCTGGTCATTTAGAATTCGATCAGCGCGCGCAGGGCGCAGTTGAGGCGGTATCGCGTCTAATCGTTGGAAGTTACTCAAACGATGGGTGTTAGAAAGAGACCTGGCGGGGCTGAAAAAGTCAGACTGCTTGAACAGTTCGGTGTGCCATTTGTTATTTATTTTCTCCTTGAAATGTCATATAAATAATAAGACTCCTTCTAAACGAATACAGAATGGGCGGTTCTTGGGAATATAACTCCCAGACTGAAAATCAGTCTCACAACTTGCCTGTACACGTCCAGGTATGTTATAACCACCGATCGGTCCAGGTCAGACAGAGTCGGCCCCGTGCAACACCGAGCATATAGCTGGGGCACACCCTGCGTGGGAAGGCGGCCCAGTGCGGGCCAGAAACACATCGACCTACTCATTATAACTGCATGTTAAACTTCGCCATTTAAGCTATAACACTAATCTGTACTTCGGTCGCGGTATAAAGGTTAAAATAAACGGCAATGTCTTGTAACAGTGCAAATGCACTTAAAATAAGTACGCATCTGCGCTGTTAGGACGAAACAACGTATTTCCGTGCGTATTACTTTATACGGAGAATGTGTATTTGCATACCAGTTATGTGCATGCCTGAATAGTGACTTGTATTATATAAAACATGCTGACAGTTAAAGAAAAAGTGAATCATATAATAGCATCGTGAAAAATAAATGTTACTAATGTTACTCGGAAAAAACGAAAGTGCAAATTACTATGGTCATATATGTAGAAGCCAAATAAATCATAATGTAATAGGTGCATTGGCCACCGGACAATGTAATGATACCATCCAGCTGCAAAAAGCTTTAATTAGAAACCTAAGGTTCTCAATGGGCCATTATAAGTACCCAGTATTGAGAGATAAATAAATAACAGCCTGAACTAGACAGAACAGCAGTAGCATAACATTTTATTCTGGCCTGGATTACATTAGACTCAACCCATGAGCAAATTGAAAATTACAGTCCTCTCAGTTGGGGCTTTCTATTGATAGATCTCTTAGCGTGAAACATAGTTGTAGTTTTTGATGCTGCCTGGACGCCTATATAATTGGCATGCTTAGCTATATTTGTTTTTTTTCACAAGGGGCCTAATGATTATGAATAAATGGTAACATAGTGATGCTAGAAGACAGATGTCACATTATATAGTTTCTTATGAGATACTTTATCCAAGGGGTAAACAACATCATCTTATGATACCTGAGTGAGTTCTGAGCACCTTATTCTTAGGTTGAGAATCGGGCCGTCAGAGAGGTAATTTAGGAGTTATATTAAATAGAGACATTTTGATATATATTTAGTATCCATTTGCCTCTCATGGACTATTTTGGCAAATCTGGTTACATTGTTTAATCAACTAATGAATTAATGCAGTTGTATTTAGCTTTATAGTATACTGGTAAACAGGAATATAATGTGACTACAGCAACAACGTTAACATTATGGCTCAGAACATTAATTTGTAAGTTATGTCTTTTGTTTTGTGCGGAGTTTTATTTTGTTTTGGTGTTTGGTTGCTTGTCTGTTTAAATCGCTATTTTCTCGAATATAATAAAACCAAAAAGGAGGATTTTAAAAAAGGAGGATTTGATTTTTAAACAATTTCTCGATGTATCAGCAATCTTCGTTAAGACATCACGTTTACGCAAGCATGTTTCCTTATATGCAGCAGCAATCACTGTTGTCACCCAATACTACTAAACAATTATGAAATGAAATATGATTGAAAACAGGCTGGCACTACTGGCAAAATCTGAAAATGGAATTAGGTTATTTAGGGCTTCATGAATTAAATACAGTCAGTTACATTATTATTCCATATGTAAATTAAAATAAATTTGCTATCAATTCATTGCTGCTGAAGAAGTGGCCCATATATCATCTCCTAGGTGTCTAGAGCTTCAGCTGATTATTTATACGGGAGAATGATTCTCTATGACTTTTCGGGACACCAGGGACATTTGCGAAGTGACCACTGTCATCTGGCTCCTCGACAACCTTCCAAAAAGAGAAATAAAGCAGTATTATAGCTATTACAGTCGCTGCAGAGAAACGCCGTCTGCTGCCGTTGATTCAGGATTTTCAGTGCCATCATCCAATTAATATCTCGACTGATACCTGTTAAGTGAATCCCAACTCTTAATTTCCATGTGAATAATTCTGAGATGCATGTTTTCTTCTGTCATATTTTTACTGTCATGAAATATATTACAGCATTTAATTGACATTATTATTACATTCAAAAGTGTAATTCACATTTCAGTGAATTCCACAAGCTAATCCAGGCCAGCGTAGAAGATCTCAGAGCAGATCTCTGATATTTTCCTTCATTTTTTCATTCCTTTACAATGAGGACAGTACAAGAAAAATATTTCAAAACAGGAGATATGTCACGATCCGTCCGTTCCAGCCTCATGTGGTTGCCACGCCCCCCTCATTACCTCCTGTCTGATCCAGATTGTTC
>JABFEB020000992.1:1756-15508 GCA_019775895.2 Stomatorhinus ivindoensis
GTTTGTCTATCTGACATGATTTTGCAAAGCCACATTTGAAGGCATTGTGCAGAGTGTGGAGTCCACAGCTTCCAACAACAGCAAGCTGTGATCCACCAAATTACTCCATGTGTTCTTGCTGAAGGAGTTCAAAGAACTTCCAATTTACGTTTGGCCCGTCCATTGATATGGACACCATATTTCGTAAATGTAGTTTCTCCACACACTCCTGGAAGTAAAAAATCAGAATGGCAACTTAATATAGAATGTGTCCTAACATTCTGTTCTACAGACCCCAGGCCATTCATTATGGGCTATCAAAAAATAATGGATTGCTTATAGAAGTCAGCTGTTTTCATAATAATCATTATGTTGGCTCATCAGTCCTTGGTATACAAGTACCAAAAGACATGTATAAGGTTCAAGACTTTTAACATGTTCAGACCATGACAGAGCTGCACGATTCTGTACAAATTGAGCCACGTGATTTTATTTTATTTTTTTAAATAGTGATCAAAGTTCTGCTACGATTCTGAAGACAAAACATTTGACAACTAAGCAAAATAACATTTAATACTAGAGGTTCTGACAACATTTTAATTGCTTCAGTATAATTCAAAATAATGTATTAATTTGTTTAATTAATTATTCAATGACTCACTCATAAAGGCTTCACTTGTTTCATTTTAACAGTCACTTGTCGCCACCCACTGGCCTAATAATGTAATGATATAATCTTTATTTGAAGCGTCCAATTACTTCGAAAGTTTGATTTGCTGAATTTTGATCGCTACCGTAGACATCAGTGTTTATATCCTAACTGTAAACATTTATCCCAGTACTTTTAATTTTTGAATGATTGTAACACAGGAAAAAGAACTGTGTGTTTGAAAAGACTGCGAAGCTGTTTCATACATCTCAACTGCTCTCTGGATCTGAATGTCCGTTTGAATCGAGATTGCGATCTTTTAACGTGCAGCTCTAGACCATGATTTGTAAAACACACTGCTTTTTTGGCAAACATACCTTTCCTAATTACAATTTCCCAATCAAATAAGCATAAAAGCTGACAGGAGATAAGAGATTGCGCATGCTTAAAACTCACGATAAAATTATGAAGTAAATCCTGAGCTGTAGCATGTCCAGGAAACTGAGAGCCAAAATATGGAGACTGAACGCAGTCACCAGCCCAGTGGCGAATATACAGATCCATTTGATTGTTGTTGGTACTTCTGTTAAGGCTCTCGTCGAACATAATCACAAAAGAGTCTTTGCTCACCTCTGAAATCAACTGCTGTTTAATAAATGTGGTTATTCCAAATTTCACCAAGTAACCCGTTTTATCTTTTCCACATGAAAAGGTCGCTTCCAGTTCTGAATGGGGAAAGATAACGCGGAAGACCTTGGCAGCATACTGTACGGATTGCCCATAGCACTTCCGACTTCAGTGTTAATGTGCTGCCAAATACAACCCTTAAGTCATTTCGGTCGGGTGTTTTTGCAGCGAGAGATTCGTGTGAGGGAAAAGTAACGTCGGGAGATTCGTGTGTGGAAGAAACCGTCGCAGCAGGAGATTCGTGTGTACATGAAGCTGACACACTACTTGTATTTGTTGCAGTTGTGTCTTGAGAACAGTATTGTAATATGTTCGAAGTCTGCGCGACACTTTCTTGCTGTTTGTGTTGGGTGCTGGCTAAGTGGGATTCGACTGCTTTTATCCCCATCGTGCTCAACTGGAAATTCCTTCTACATGTTGAACAATAAGCTTGATGAACATTCCCTGGTACAGACTTAAACCCTCCCGCAAACCGTTTGCCTTTTTCCATAAAGGCTGGTATAAACATTTCCCCATTTCTCCAACTTATCTATCGGACTTCCAATCGAACTACATTTCTAAATCTGCGCATGTTTGTCAAGTTCTTCTCCGGGTGACTGACGGACGAAGCAGCACATACCGCCATCTATCGCTTATTGTTTCATTAATATTGAGCGATCTAAGCCGCGTGGCAGAGAAATTATGCATTCTCTTCACTCTCTTCTTTAAAATGAAACGCAAGAAGAATACAATCCCTCATTTAATCCCAATTTAATGCCATGACCATATGAATTTAAGACTTGCTGCTCTGATTTAAGACCTTTTTAAGGCCTTAATTCACGGAAGAGCGATTTAAGACTTTTTAAGACCCGCGGAAACCCTGCTACTCTAATATGAAGAAGTGGCCTAAATGACAGCAAATGTCATAATATGAAAAGTTAACATTTACATTTTTCTTTTCAAACTCAATGTATAATTTAATATTTATGCACCAATATGTTCTTAATAAACGTGTAATTTGGCCATCTTTGACAGCACGCATTTCCTTAGCAATTTAATTAAGGCTTGGTAGGGGAGTATGTTGGGAGATTTTTATTTATTTATTTATTTTTAAAATGGGGGCAAAGAATTAAAGACCAACATTGGGTCCTTGAGACAACTTTATTCTCCATACTTAGCTGGACCTAGGAGGCATTCAACCCCCAAATGTATCTCCTTTTTCATATATTCTGCAAGACATCTACTCACCACACTGCAACAACTAGATGACAATAAATCACTGCAACTGTTAACATGTTTATTGTTTAATCCTACACACTTAGAATACGATTTTAATTAAAAAAATGAACTTTGTATTACATTTGGGTACTACCTATAGATCTATAAAAGTTAGGTTATAGTGCAATTATATGTACAAAAATAAGTAATAAAGAGCAGATTGATTCCCACTCTTTAAACAGCTGCTCCTGTAGCTGCTGCTTGGATTGGAGACCTGTACAGCCGTGCCTCCTTCTGTAGGGATTTGTCCTGTTTGACACAAAGGTTTAGTCACAATGCAGGGATGGAAATTGTGGGATCAATTAAGGCAATTGTTCTCAATACTGGTCAGCCACTGTCTGCAGGTTAAATCCAGCCATGCCGAGATCCTAAATCAAATGGTGATAGGCCTCATTGACCTTTAATTGTCTGTACTGTTAATAGTTAATAGCCATTTGCCCTCTGTGACAAAAATGTAACACCTAAAATGCATGCTAGTTTTTACACAAATTTAAATACAACTTCAGTCAGACAATTTTAAACTAGGCCTGCAAGTCCACCCAGTTGTAATAATGCACATACTTTGCGAGAATCTGTAGAGGCAATAGCCTTCCCACGTGGACTGAATCGTGTGGTGCAGGATTCTGCACTGGACGCGATTTCTTCCAGCCAGGAAGGAACTTCTTGCTGGGCCTTAGATGGGAAGGGGATTCAAGCAAATGCAAAGTTTTCTTTCCATTTCAAAAAATTCTAGGATCTCTTAACCCTCTAATTGTACTTGTGATGCCTTCATAACGGTTTCCCCAAAAGTGATAAAATGTAAAAAATAAGACACTAATTAAGCCTACCCCAGAAAGGACCTCGACCAAAGAGCGGGCCAGTGGCACATCGGTGTCTGGGTCAAAGAATGACACTGCTCTCCCAGTGTTTCCACACCGGCCCGTTCTCCCGATGCGATGCACATAGTCATCGATGTTGGACGGGAGGTCGAAGTTCACCACGTGCTGAACTTGTTCGATGTCCAACCCTCTGGCAGCTACAGAGGTGGCCACCAGGACAGGAAACTTTCCTGAGCGGAAGTCTCCCAGGGCCTGTTCCCGCGCCTGCTGTTCACGGTCACTAACGGATCAAAAACAACCAATTACACAGCAATAAGACAGTTGAGCAAAACGTGTGGGACAATTAAGTTCTTCCTGATTTTAGCATCCAAGATAAATGAGCACAAAACAAAAGTGACCATTACAGCCACCTGTCTTACTGGCTATACTGAACAGGGAAGCAAAGGATTTTAATGATAAAAAGGAAGTCTTTTTGCCAACTAAGGGGTTAATGAGGTGCGTTACAATGCATTTCCCTTGACTGTAATAAGCCACCATTAAAACAGGTTGAAATTGGCAATTTATTCCAACAATACCAATTTCAGTAGCCAACTGAAGTCAAGTTCCAACGGCTACTTAACAGAATGCGTTTCAGAAGACAATCAACATCGGCACTTACCCATGAATACTTGTGGTGGGAATCTCCTCCAGGCACAGAAAAGTGGCTAGAAAATCGGCTTTTCTTTTCGTTCCCACAAATACTAGTGTCCGTTCTGTGCCTACAGTAAATTAAAGAAGTGACAAATTACAAAACCTTAGAGAATGGAAAAAGCCAATACTCCCACATGAATTACACAAAACGGTTTCGCTATTTGAATAATGTGTCACTGTATCACATTTTACTTTTAGGTTGTCATTCAACAAAGACAAAGGGTTGGGTCTTGCCCTTAGTAAAATGTATCAAAGAAAAATGGTGTGCCCATGACAGAGCAGAAAATTAGATACAAGTAAGAGGAAAGGAAATCCCATGGGATATGTGGGCACCTGTTGTTTTCAGAAGTTCCACCAGTAGGTCCCTCTTGGCATACTGAGTCACCTGAATGACATTCTGCTCAACATCACTGCAGGCCCCACCCACTTGACCAACAGCAAGGAACAGATAGTCTGGCTTCAGGAAATCCGCAGCAAGCCTTCAACATGACAAAAGATGGACATTACTCTCCAAATGTTCCAAGAGCAGCATGAACATGAACATATTTGGTTTTTAAAAAAGTCTACTGTTTAGCATTGCTTTATATGTCCAATTGGAAGTTTAGTCCAAAAGCACAGGAAACTAGAGCCTGTGGTACGTCGCTCAACACACAGAAATGGTTCACGTGCAACGCTACGTAGCGGTATCGCACCTTCGGATGTCCTCGGGGTAAGTGGCACTGAACATAAGCGTCTGGCGCTGCTCTTTAGAGGGCATACCGGGGGACCCCACCAGCTTGCGCATGTCACGCTCGAAGCCCAAGTCCAGCATACGATCGGCCTCATCCAGTACAAGGTACCGCAGCTTACTCAGTCCAACCTGGAAGATTTTATAAAACAAGATGGACTCGACCCCCAACCTCCATAGTTTCTTTTCCGCAAGAAAAATAAGTTGTTTTATTGGTTCACTTGTCACTGGCATCAGCATCTGGACTAATAATTACCTTTCCTCTTCCAATGATGTCCAACAATCTTCCAGGAGTCCCACACAACACATTGCAGCCTTTCAACACCTCTGATATAGCGTAGCCTGTACTAATCCCTCCATACACAACAACTGGACGTACACGTGTGCTGTGGAAAGGGAAATAAAAACAGAATAAAATCAGGCGTTATCAAAAAACAAACTCAACCTTTTCCATGCTAAAAAATATCCCTATGAAAAGCTTTAGTATACAGGATAAAATATAAAGTACTAAGTATAGTTCAATATATTAACAGCTTCACAATATTTTGCTTGTGAAAAGCACTAAAACAATGACAGATGACAATAAGAATAGTGACCATGAGGTTAGTGACCGACGGGTTTCTTCAGTTTTTTAAGTTTTTAAGCAGCACACACCCAAAGGCAAACTTCCTGGCCTCCAGGAAGATCTGGTTGATAAGCTCCCTGGTTGGGGCCACGATGATGGCCTCGGGCTCTTGGACCTTGCTGAAACGGCGCGCTACCACTTTGTCGGCCATCAGCTGCTGCAGGATGGGGAGGAGGTAGGCAGCCTGACAGAGAGCAGCAGAGAAGAACATTACATCTGAACTACATTATAACCCACCCCCCGGGTGATCACGGGTGGGTTGACATCCATACTGAATTATAAACCAAACAGATTCTTCTCTTCCCACGCCCTTGGTAAATTCAGAGTGAAATTGATGCAAACTCCTATTTTTTTTTTCTCTGTCACGTGAAGTTACTGGACAGAAGTGACCACAACACGGTCGATATGTGGGCTGCATCTTTGTTTGGGAATCCGACTCAAATTAGACTCTAAAATTTAAATGCAGATTAAAACCTTTCAAAAGGGACAAACTTAAATTAGTCGTTCACATTAGACGCTAGATACATCTTAAAACTTCTTATGAAGAATAGTTTGGCTTCTGGAACACAAAGAATACATTAATTAATAAACCCATGTTCAAGCAAAGAAACACTGAAGTGCATCCGCTTAAACTGGACAGATAGGCAGGTGAGGCGCCTTGAAAATTTAGACTTTCTTACATACACATTCGTCCAATGACAAATAAATTGTGCAGTGGCCACATCATTGCCAGGAAGATTCATTGTGCTCTGTAGTATTTCTACACAAGTCATCCCTCTTGGGGCAGCTGAACACTTTAAAAGTTGAGCGATAGGACGTTACTACCTTCTCTCAGTGCATTACAGCTTGGTAGATATGGTTAAAAAAAACTTACGTACATAAACCCTTTTGTTAACTTGGCAAGTAGTAAATAACATTATTGCATTGTGGGGTTTAAGCAAATATATCAAATCAAAGCCGTTTATTGCTGAAATAAAGTCCTGTTAGATGATTTATGTAGCGTTATATTTTGTCATTAATGAAATGTTTAGGTACTGACAAAATCACTTTATTTCCAGTTCATCTATTGCCTCTCTACGTGAAAAACTTTTTAGTTTCACACCACTAATATGGGCTGACTTAATAAGCACAGAACAATATATAAACATAATGAATAGTTTGCTATTTTACAAACATTTAGCTGACGAGAAGCTATCCAGTAAAGCCGCTGCAAATAAAACATGTCCAATATATAAAATTAGCATATACCAATTAACGGCAGACACCGCCTTGAACCGAAATGGTCCTGTACAGATAACTGTTAATCAGCATTAGTGTCCTGGTTAACTCACGGTTTTTCCAGAGCCACTCTGTGCACTGGCCATTAGGTCCCGTCCTGCTTGGGTGATGGGGATGCCATGCTTCTGCACCGGCGTGGGTTTCACATAGCCAGACTTGCGAACATTTCTGCCTAGTGACTCACACAGACCAGCCTCCTCAAATGTCTGCACACAGGGAGAAAAGAGTTTTGAACCGTATTCTAGCACTGCTACTCAAACAGAGCCACGTGATCACACTACACAATAGATTGAATTATTCAATTGGTCAAATTTATGCCTGATCAATTTTGGAAAGAAAACAAGAAGATAATTGTGTTGTTATAAAGGGACTTTATTTTCCTTTGCACATTCATGCAAGGGAAATGTAGGTCCATAACAGGCAGGACTACTGCGTGGGTAGTCATACTTCCTGTGGCAGGACTCACCATAATGGCCCCAGGAGGGTTGTTGCCGCTGACCTCCACCAGGATGTCATCCTGCTTGTCAAAGTTTATCCCAGTTGGGTACTGAGCAAACACGCAATTCTCCTCATCTGAGGGTGGAGGGGGAATGTAGCTCACCTTTGGAGCTGCTGAGAAGACAAACGGTATACACGATTCCTCTCAAAACCTCAGCAATGAAATATCCCCTAACCTACTGGGAAAAACTAGCAACTAGTCATATCATTACAGGATGCTAACAGATTCCAGGATGACATTCCTTCCTAAACTGTATGCCTATTGACAGTGAAAAAACTTGAAGTTTGTGTGTGGAAACTAGGACCAGTCCAAGATGGAGGCGAGAACTGACCTACCATCAGATTTTAAAAGTAAATACCACAATTGTCACTGTCACTGTCCCTGCTTCAATTATTACTCTACACCAATAGCCCTCTGTCTCACAATGACAGATTGCAAATTCACAACACATGAACCTAATTACAATTCATACAACATACAAACATAGTCAATACCCAAATTAAGTTGTTTCCAATTTTACAGAAAAGGGACCTAAATCCAGCCCCATATCCGCATGACCCCCTGGAGGAACTGTGGCCAGCAAAGTAATTTTGGAAGCCAAAGTTTCAGACAGTAAGACTCGGAACGCAATAACCTACTTGTTATGAGTGCCTGTTACAATTTCACTGGCTTTTTGGAATTACAATGAACTGACATTGAACAATATTTTAAACAAAAAAGAATGAAAATTGGCAATACTACACACACACACATATATATATATATATATATATATAAAATATAATTACTATTTTTTGCTGCAAAAGCTAGCTCACGCTTTCCTCACAGACCGTACAGTGTAGAACTAACTAAATAAGCACGTACGTTTAGGTTATATGGAGGTCTAGTTAGGGGTCATCTACGGTTCTAGAACCGATTTACTACACAAAAAATAGTAAGTTTCCGAGGGAATAATCACTAGAACCACCTTCTGCCAGAATTTAAGATTGACGTCAATTATCTTTGAAGATTAGTGGAAATCAACATTAATGTTATATATAGGTAAATGGCAAATGCTGGAGTTACAACAGCTGAAAACGTAAGAATAACTCGTGGCCTCACTCTTGGGGGCGCTGCCCAACTCCACCGTCTTTCTTCGAAGAGGGGGCTCCACCTTGCTCTCCGACCCGGTGGCCTCCTCTTTGACGAGGACAGCTATTGACCTTTTCTTGCGCGAGGCATACCAATAGCCGGCCAGGGCCAGCGCGCATGGCACAGAAAACGAAACTAATGTCCTTAGTGTCATTATACCTGGAAAGAGAAAGACAGAGGGGTTACAGCAAAATGGGCAGCACCTTCTATTTCACCATATGCGGTCAGTCACCTCCACACCAGCTCCAGTCCCACCCCTGGGATGAAAGTTTACACCTCCCTCACGCCTCGGCGACGGTTCACGTCTCCTAGGGCGTTTGCCTCACGGAGAAACCAAAGGCGAAGCCCGATTCCTTCACGCAGGTATTCCCTTTCAGATCCCCAGCAAACCACCTTTATGTGTATGTGTGTGTGTGTGTGTGTATATATATATATATATACACACACACACACACACACACACACAAGTTAACGAAGCCAAAAAACCACGAGACCTCTTGAAAGTAGCCCAAAAAGTAGCAACAAGCGACTACTAAATATTTCCCGCGGCTGTCTTTTTAAAGTAGCCCAATTCTGCCGGAAAACTGCTGACCTGATAACTCTGCTTGGTTGGTACTGCTTTCAGAAGGCGTAAGTACCGTATAAATCTGCCGATTTACTTACCAGAAGTCACAAAATGTCGTTTAATTTTAAACGTGAATTTCAGATCTAGCGTCTTGGAATGTTGCTACAGTATGTTACCTAAGAAACCGGCATTCGTTTCGTGATGTAACGGGGATGGCTAGGAGCGCTTCCCCCGCCAATGGGCTTAAGCCATCCCCGAGGGGGTTGCTGGGAAACCTAGCTTCCGGACTGAAAGTAATGTAAATAATGCGTTCTATGTGACGGTTGTATTTAATGTTAATGTGTAAATGTGTAGTTTAACTAATCGCAACGTCTAGAATTGTGTAGTTGAAATCCAGTGCCCTCACCACGGACGGGTTTATTTGTGCATGTGAGGGCTCTCTGTGTCTTTCCTGTGTTCGGAAGTTTTTTCCACTGATAGTTCTGCCGTTTTGTAAAGTCGGTCGTAAGAGCATGTGCGAAGGGATGAGCGCTGCTTTTTGTAAATCGGTGTCTGACTCCTTGCTTGAGCCCAGCAGAGAGTAGCACTCTTAGAAAAACGCTACGTAATAATGCTAATGGATATTTGTGTTTCATACTACAAATTCAAACCAACACAGGTTTCTCGATCAACGAATCATTAATTCCTGAGAAAAGTTACACATTCCGGCAGCTCTGCTTCCCAGAAATGCCCCACCCCGAACTGAAAATACTTTTGGGTATGTGTCTGTCATGGTAACATCATGGTTGAATCACTTAATGTCGGTTGTAGGTTTAGAGCTGGCCCTTGTTTAATTTGCGATGGACGTGCTTAAAACTTGTCCGTTTTGCTAACGAGTGGCTATATATGATAATTAAAAATAATAGCCTATGGCCAATTTAAAGAGTTGGAGGTAAGGTTCCTGGTATGGCTAGTGCCAACTGGTGGCGGCAAATTTCGGAGCAAGCAATGTTTAATTATCTTTAAGCGAATATGATTAGATTTGGTTTTTTGGTGATGTAAAAATATAAAATAATGCCTAGTTTATCCTGTCTACCCGAGGCCCCCCTGTTGAGAACCGCTGTTCTATACCTTTTCACATATTCTTACTTCTCTTTCACGTCCTATATTTTCCTTAATGACATGAACCTTGTTTGTTTGCATTGTTTCGATAAAGCATGACAATTTACGTCCCTTTAGAGTCCCTCTAATCATGAAGCTATTCTTTACCGATTCAACTACACTCTTCTCCTCCTCCTCCTCCTGCCTGTCCCTCTGGCCCTCATCAATAGAACAAGCCTGTTCATTGCTCGCCACCCACCTGCACAAACTTCGGCACTGCCGACAAAGTACAGGCTACTGCAGCAGCCCCCAAAGGAAACATATCAGTTATTTTGGCACATTTGGCAAAACTTTTAACCCTCTTATCCCGGAGTTTTTCAGCACCACCTTTATGCCGATTACCAGTACAGCCCAAAGAGGTTTTCCACCGCTTGAAGAACAAATCAAACTAGTTAAAGCAGGTATGTCTGCATTACTAGTTCTGTGAGAATCTGTGTATTATCATTTGTGTGTGTGTTTGTCACTCCATTTGCATGTTTGTGTACTTTGTGCAGACCTTTATGTGTGTGTGTGTGTGTGTGTGTGTGTGTGTGTGTGTGTAACTGTAACTAATAAATATACCTTAATTATTTTATTTTTAATGCTGGCACTGTGGAGCAAACAGAAAAGAGGGAGGGAGGTGCCAGTGACGGAGATCCCACTGGTGCAGCAGATCAGAGAGATACAGCACAAAGAGTTGAGCAAAAGCAGCCACCAAGCAAAAAGACAGCACTTGAAGATCTTCTTGGTGCAACTTTTGCTGAACCAGCAGTCACCCAGTCCAAAAGACGGATAGAAGTAGAGATTGACATATACAAAAAGGACACTTCTATTCCCCTCATTAGCTGTCCACTGAAATGGTGGAAAGAAAATGCTCAAATGTACCCAATTCTTTCACTTCTTGCCAAGGCTTACCTCACAGTTCCAGCAACTTCTGTTCCCAGTGAACATGTTTTTTATACTGCAGGGGATATTGTAAATGCACCAAGATCCCCGCTTCTGCCTGAAAATGTAGATATGCTGGTCTTTTTGCAAACAAAACCTCTAAGTAACCTTAACAAACCCAGAAGCTGTTTGTGTTGAGTTGAACTTAATTGAACAGAACACTATTTATTTTAGTGTTTTGTTTTTTATGTGTGCACTTTTACTGCTTTAAGAAGTTCTCTCTTAGGTTTCAGCTATCTTAATTGTAATTTCATGTTCAAATTCAGTTTTATTGTTCAGTGACACACCTAGTCAATTGTTCATTTACAAACAGAAGGTTAAATTAAATCTTGAAAAATTGTAAATTATTTAAGTTGTATGTAAAACCAAGAAAGTTATTGAAAATTGTTAATGTTTTGGAAATACATTTGTTCTTTGAAATGTTGGTACCTGTCTCTGTGATTGATTCCGACTGACGCTTTGCAAAAACCTCCTGCGACGTTCCAAGCACTCAGGTGACAGTGTTTAAGTGTGCGTTACGGGCTTGTAGTTGTGTGGATATTCAAGCAGGTGAGTAGATGATGTGGAAACACTACAGATCCAACAAGCCCTTGCGCCTATTAGGCATGTGTGGTTCGTGTACGGATTGTTTCCTTAGTCAAAACATTTTCTTTAGTTACAGTGGGCTCTTTGATTGCGGTTAAGGCTCTCCGCTAGGTACGTTTTGGGATAATATCTAAGAAATCTTTTTCTTCTTCCTAGTAGTTAGTATACACGTGTCGCTTGTTAGATTATCAAATTTAGATAACCTCCTGCGAATTGCTTGCTAGTTTCGTCCATCCACCGATCAAGCTACAGTTTTGAATCTTTAAAACTATCGAGACAAGAAAAAGCAAACGGAAGATTAAAATGAAAAAAAAACATTTAAAATCATATAGTTAACCGTTATACAGCATAAGACGTTTCGAGTCGCATTCTTCAATCGGCTGTAACATTATATTATATTGTCCATCATTGGTCCGCCGTCCTGAAAATACTGTTTCAAATTCAGTAGTGAAAATACACTAACGTTAATTGAAAAATATGTGCAAATACCCGGATTCATACTACAATGTCCCTGGTTCTGACTCGTTAAATTGCATGGTTTGCTGAAAAGTTTAATGTTAAATCAACGTGGTGGAGTTCGTGAGCTCATTATTTAATTTTACCGGTAAATTACAAATGCGACAAATCTTTGACGAAAATGTTACCTAGTCTTTAGTTGTCTAGGCCTTGTATTTCAATTCTATGTGTAAAAACGAAGAAAATACGCATATTAAACTGTACCCAAAAACTTTAATGAATTAAAAATGCTGAAGGTTGTATTGCTTAAAGGACGCCAGTCCTCAATGGTTGAAGGCGGGTGATTTCCAATTCAAAAATCACCGTCAGTTAAAATGGTAAGGGTGATACACTATAAACCAAGAAACACTGCTGTTCCGGAGACCTGGTGTTTTACAATACAGTTGATGTGCACATTTTTTAACTGCATGTTCCCCCGTGTATACCACTAGGAGTTATGGGAATTTGCGCTTTGAAAGCGACCTTGCTATAGTGATTGATAAAAATGACGAGGGATTGTAGTCACATTTAAAGTGGTGTATTGAGGAAGGAGTTAATACAGAGGGTACAATGACAAAAATGCAGAAGTAAATTATTATTGTCTTGTAAACGTTATCAAGAAGAAAAAACAGCCTGGCTACCTAGTCACTTCAGGCATTATAAAGCTTTGCTTCTGAAAGTACCAATCCACATACGGGCCTTTAACAGTTTCTTTTAATTGCCTTGAATTACTCAGTCAATCATTAATAAGGCTAATGTAATGGCTACAGTTTTGTCTAGTAGTACTTCATGACGTTACCCATTATATAAATAACCACCAGCAATGGTTAATTGTGCTGCCATTGCAAAAAAAGAAAAGAAAAGATAATGCATCTTTAACAAAAGTCCATGCGTCAGAATGTTTATCCTAGGCTTCAAAATACTGACATTAAAGTGCTGCAATATCAGACCTCCCTCTACCTTTGAGTTGTAAGTTAAGATCTTGCTTAGGTGTTTTCTGTTCTGAATGAAAAGTGGCAAACAACGTGACTGTGCTCCTTCTGCTTGAGGAACTTTAGAAGGTGCCTCTGCTTGCAAATGACAAGAATGTTTTATGCATTTATTTACTCTGTTGGAGTTTATCAGTTTTCATCCCTCAAAGCAGGACATTTTATATTTAGAATAATGGACTAGGTACTAGTGCTTTTAATTTACATTTTGCAAGCGCTTTCTGACAGGCAGCTCATAGTCCACAGCGTAACTTTTAAAAATGCCCTTCAGGGGGAACATATTTTACTTTACTAACCAATTCCGTTAAGAGAAATCACAGCTTGAGTAAAGTCTTATACCCTGTCACGTTTTCGGGTGCGTCAGCGGCAATATTTTCCTGGCACTTATCAGGTTTCTGATAATTCTCAATAAAAAAGAACATACACACTCACGGTATGGCAGCCAAAGAAGCATTATTCGTATAACTATAATTAGGGCAATATTGTTTTGCATGCTGGTTGTATTCCAAAAAATTAAATATGGCCTACTGCAATGATAAGAATGAGTTTGGCCATTCCTGGCAAGGCAAATGTGTAATTTTTTAAACGTTTTCTATACAGCTACCATGTAGCCTAATCAACGGACACCACTCAGGGTTTCTGCAGGTTTTATCAAGGTAAATTTAAGACTTTTTAAAGACCTTTTTAAGACTAAAGGAAATTTAAGCAAAACTA
>JABFEB020000993.1:0-15487 GCA_019775895.2 Stomatorhinus ivindoensis
TTTGGATTTTTACAACATTATTGTTGAAATACACAGTCCTGAAAAAGGGACGTTTCTTTTTTTGCTGAGTATATATAACACATTTTGTAATGTAACACTTTGCTATATTAAAATCAACAACTCATATTTAAAATGCATTCCTATTGCAAATTTATATTGAAGTATTTCTTGTTTCTCCCCATTATTTAAAACAGAGCTAATACTTCAAATTTTAGCATGCAACAATACCTAAACTGCATTAAGATTCATAGAATACTTCATAGTTCTTTGATTCTGCCACATACAATTCTTTTACAAGCATAAGGTTGAAAAAAAAAATCAGAATTAGACCAGTTCCATATGAGAGACTGTAGTATTTACAGCTTTGCAGAAACCTTTAAGAAGCTTGTGGCTTTTGCCGGCTGTTGTTCTAAAGGCCTGTACTCATCATCTAACAGTATTTTACACATCACTTGAAACAAAGGACAATGAGCTGGTGAGTTATTATACTGGTAAAATCATTTTCATAGACATATCCTTTATCCCAAAAATAATGTTTCTATCTAGAAACCTGGAACAGTAAATAAATCTAGTCACATTCATTCTGCATGAGCATGCCAACATTAAAGCAACCAGCTGTGTGTATCCTAATTCTGGGATATAGGGAAAAACACTAACATATTAAAAATACATCCTCTGAACTTCCCGATGTCCAGTTCCACTGATGTAGAGGAAAGCAGTAGCTTTTAAATGTTTGCTGTAAAGCTTGATATTCAGTTGGACAATGGTGCCCTCTTAAGGACACAAGGTTACATTTACACAAATTCTCAGAAAAGATGCATCGTGCAGTACCCTACAAAAGAACTCAATGTGTCCTTTACAAATATTGTGAAATACCTGGCTTTTGAAGGCCTTGAACACCTCTAGCAAATCCACCACAACTGCTACTATGTGTTGCTGTTAAGATCACTTGAGTACAGCTCCACTGCTTTGATGGCGTGAAACAGTAGAATGTTCTTTCACCAGTGACCTTCATTATCATGCCATAACCATGCAGTTAGTGAAGAGCTGCTGGACAGCTGTGAACCTTGATGATTTACATATGGACACAACTGAAGACCATTTCTGTCACTTAGACTAAAAAGAACTAAATCTGCACATAGAAAAGCAGAAATGAATGACTCCAGAAGCAGAGATGAAAATTGTTTTGCACACAACCAGTTGTCAGGGTCCATTTAAAAAAAGTAGTCAAACAGTTGATGTGCTGCGTTGCTATTTGTTTGTTAGCTGAACACTTTTAAAGCTAATAAGAAATATGCAGTGCATTTGGGTAGCGTATAGCAGACTTCAATCATAAGAATATACTTCCACTTACCAGCAAAAACCCCATATGCCAGTTATGAATATGAATATAGGTACCCACTGTGGTTAAACCTGTCAACCCACTAAAGGATTTTATTATCCAAAAAGGGTCTAATATGTAATGTATTGTGATGACACTGAAATACACTTATGGTCGTGTACACACATATAAATACGTAGAACCAAAAGAGAAGAAATTCTGAATGCCGCAAAAGTACTTAAATTAGTAAGGCTGCACCTAATATTAGTAAACAAACTGATACACACACTAGCAGAGAGAAAGAAAAGACACAATAACTTCTGGGCATTGAAATTAACAGAAGTCCTTATCCAGTATATTGTTTTTGGCGATCAAGCAAATGGTGGTACTCATACTTTCTGAGGTGGTACACAGTGTAAAAAGTTTGCAAGCCACTACTTCAGATTGTTTTAGACCGTCAGGGATATGTTTGTAAATCATAATTAAATACAGCCCACCAATCCATTGTTTTCCAGAGTGACTAAAAAATGAGAATCAGCCCCTCTAATCAGCCCCACTGGCTTTAACCAAGACCGGCGATTATCCATCCACTGTTTTTTCATGCTTTCATATTTTTTCAGCTAAAAAAATTGTGCCTCGCTTGATGCCATGTGTGTGTGTGGGGGGGGGATTTCCACATTACCATTCATCCTGATATTTATAAATTAAAACATTATGATTTGCTTTTTTTTTGCACATCATCCACGCCTAACTGGTATCAGCATCAGTGAGTACTGAAAACAAGTATCGGTTCTCATACTTGGTCTGACAAAAATTGTATTGCTGCATCCCTATCAATTAACAGTATGACGCCTTCACATGTACCCATTTTCATAAACCTTATGAAAGGTTTTAAAAGTTTCCCACCTGTAGTTCACACTATGATTTTTGCGATCTCTGCCAAATTAAGTTTTTAAATGCATCCTTTTAGAACCTATCATAAACACGGTTTAGGTACAAAGGAAAAACAGAGGAAACTTTGAAGTTCAACCGATTCAGAAGCTAAAATTAGAGGGTGCACCTTCAGCTCTTATAAAAATAATGTACTCAAAAACTAGCTGTAACCACTAATACTCTCATAATTGTTTACCTAAGTATGTGTGCACCTTTTTCTCTCACCAGTTACTGAGTCTGGAGGGCACCCCAGCATATCCTAAAACCAGTACTGTGTCACCTCCCATGCTCCTTTTCCTTGGTGTAGGAAGATGAGTAAGCCTCACCCTCTGGTGGCTCCTCGCGGAGATATGGGGGCAGATCCTCACTGCTGCTGTCCGGCAATGGGCTAGCATCCTCCACCAGATCACTATCTGAGTTGGGTCCCTTTATAGGGAAAATGGGTGATGGAGAGCAGTAGTTAACACAGTAATGAGTTTCATTTCAGAATACAGGGGGAAAATTGCACTAATAAAATGACTTAAAAGACTAAACTGAGATTAAAAATTGAACAGGTAAATCATGTATAAACTGGCATAAAATGGGTTCTGTACTTTGAAAAAACAGCAGCTACAGGCAGAGGAAAATGAAAATAAACGTATATCAAGTACGTACTTCAGTTGATATAGCGATACACGTGGGTTTTATTCTATTAGTTTAATAGGATATTCACCACCTGTAGGCGTGTGCACAGTTGGGTCATAAACAGTACCCATATAAACAACATTAAGGCCTCCATTTTGCGGATAAATAAAATAAGAAAACCAAATGCCACTGTCTATAATCGCGACAGTATCCACATAATTTGATGCAAGAACGTCTATGGACCAATTATCTAAATTATTTTATGCAACATTGTTTGCAATGGAATTATATACAATTATTAGGCATACTTTGTCTTTTCATTACATAAAAGAGTCAATCCGTAATTGTGGCATCCCGACAGTATCCGGCTAGATGCATTAAGAGACACTGCAACAGCCTACGACTCTGACAAAAACAAATCCACCCCGACTAACCTTCATCGCTGTCAGAAACACAGCACAACTTGTCCGTGCCACTTCTGGTTTATAAATGCGACTTAGCTACCTTCCGAGAAGGCGCCGTGCTGAAGATGATTTATTTTTTCACTCGAATCAATAAAAATATTTCACGATTTACAGATTCGAATATGTTTTTTCTGCTTTAGTGTAACAGGAAGTGACGTTTTGAATGTTTACTGTCCGTGTGTTGCTGCACTACGAAAATTCTGTCACCAGAGGGAAACAGTGAGCCGTCACCTCTAGTGTGTTCATCCTTAAGGATCAAAAGGATTCAAAGTCTTTATTGAAAAGATTAAGATGGAGTTTATCAATCCCAGTGGGATATTCTGGTACATACAGCAACAAGAACAAGCAAATATAAATATATTTTCAAACATTTAGACAAGACGCAGATACAATTTCTATTGTATAAAGAGATTATACATACTAATTTACCATATTAAACTATTAGATAGATAGATAGATAGATAGATAGATAGATCAAATAAGGCAATTAATACAACTGCACACTAAAATTAATATTATGTTAACAATCTTGCACTTCCAGTTGCTGTGTGCAAAACCTAGAAGCAGACATGTAACAGATATCCCACCATATGCATATCAACAATTTTCCTAGGGATAAATAAAATGTTATCTTATATCTTAATTTCAGGAGTGCGGAAGAAGGACAAGCCACAGTGGGAGAACGTACACTGTTCCTAGATTTCCTGAAGCCCACAATCAGCTCTTTTGTGGGTGGCGCAAGTTGTCAGTTGTGGGTGCAAATTTTGGGTAGTGCACTGCCTTGCCAGGTTCTGTACCTCTTCCATATAAGGCTCCCTGTGAGGGATAGTGAGTTACCAGTTACCAGTCAAAAGTCTGAATGCACCTGTTTTAAATATTTTTTTCTATATTTTAGCTGTTATTTACCTTATAGTAAAAGGCATCTAGGCAATGAAGTAATACATATCAAATACTGCAACTGCCAAAATAAGTGTTCAGCTTCGTAACATTTTCTTAAATTTTAGACCCTTCAAAATAGCCCTCTTTAGCTTTGATGACAGCACTGAGGACTCTCACATTTTTTGACATCCATCAGGCAGGACAGAGACACTCAATAACCCTGGGATTCTCACCTGGTTCACTGTGCCAGTAATCTTTTTTGTTGCTAAGCAGAGACTGATTTGCTTTTTCTACTATGAATAGCTTTTCTGTAAGATGTCATTTGAACTATTGAAGAAAAGCAGAAACATTGTATCTTATCAGTGACAATGTATTGCTATATTATTGGGGATTCCATCCAATTTATACAAACACACAAAAGACAGATGACCCCCTAGGGCAGGGGTACCCAAGTGACCGGTCTTTACTACTGTTCTCTGCATTGTGTGAATCAAAAGACGACCCAAGCTGTTGAATGGCCGAACGGTGTAGACTTTATTGCTGAATATACAAAAGAAAACAGTACAGCATGTCAGGAGTACGTTCACCACACATCCTCTCCTCAGCAAGGCTTCCCACCAACTGAGACAGAGCGTACTAAAATATATTCACATAGCAGAAAAAATAAAATATAATCAGAATAATATTTCTTCCGTATTATCATATAGGCAACATATTTATATTATCATTACAATATTCTGTCATTTAATTTTAACTCACTCTTTAACTGGCAGCGATAATTTATAGAACATGGATTAATGACACTAAAGTTATGTCCCATACATAAAACATAACACTAGTAATTATTACAAAAGAATTACATAACACAATAACCTAGTGCTTGCTTACCTGGAAATACAAAAGAAAACTTCAGTACAGCACATCAGGAGTACATTCACCACTCGTCCTTAATGGACAAAAAAAAAAAAAACTATTACAAAACTCCGTTAGCTTAGCATGAACTGCTAATCAGTGTGATTCTGCGAGAATGTGCAGAAAAGTCTGTATATTCAACTATTTTCTGATCTGTGCGAGATCTTCATGGTGTGCCCAGAGTTACAGCGTTTCTCCTGTTATTGATTTTACCCGTGTACCAGCCCAAGCCTCACCTGCCCCCCTTTTCACTACTGACACCGATCGCCTGACCCACACCCAGCTCACCAGGAAGCCTTATTCTATGTTAGTTATATTCCAGTGGCTCATCGTGCAATAAAACCGCATACCTGAACTTGGTCTGCATCAGTGTCCATCCTCTGCATCTCTGACAGTGCGCAGAGGTGAAAGCCATCAAGGAAAACTGCAAAAGGTTGAAGCAGCATGTGACGGCATTGATGCAGGTGATGAAGGTGGTGAAGGTTCATGGCCTGGGTCCTCATCCTGAATTGGTGAAGAAGGGCCTTCACGAGTTGAAGGGTACGCTGATGTCCACCCAGCATGTGGAGGAGAACTTCATCTCCAATGGCAGTGGAGTTTGAAAGCCCGAATTATCAACTCAAAGACTCCTGTTGCTGGCCCTGCAGGCTGACCAGTGGCAGCAGTTGGAGAAGAAATTCCAGGTCAGGTACATGAAAGAGGATGCTGCGGACATCAAAAAATTGATCAGAAAACCATCTTGATCACTTACTATCCTTAAACTAAGTATCAATGATTAGGCTAATTTTCAATGTGGGGGGGGGGGGGCACACTGGCATTTTACGTTAAATTTGGGGAGTCCAAACAAATAATCATGAAACGTGAGGGGGACACGTCCCCTTCAGATTTAATAATGGCGACGCCCATAACTGAGAGGTATATGATAGTATACAGTCTTTTCTGAATCGATACCGCATGGACAACTCACTATTGCTTTTAAAAATCAATTGGGTTTATCCTGTCTCGAATTTTCCTACATGGGATTCGTTCTTCTGATCCCACCCAACAAGGAAATGCAGTCATGTTTTCAATAAAACTAAAATAGACCTATAACAAAAACCTCCTCGAGAAGTAGTTTAAATATCACTGCTAATCCAGCTTTATACTTTTTTTTATAACAGACTTGAATTTAACCTAGGTTTGAGTAGAAATTAAAGTAAGATTAACAAAGGTTTAGATTTAACAAAGATTAATTGTAAACTAAATTTAAACTAGGTTTAAACTTTGGTGCAACATGATTAGTAGATAAATCTTGATTTAATCCAGTTTAAAAGTTAAACCATGTTGGTGCAACCCACCCTTAGTATATGGGAAATACTGAAATGTCTAGATAATGTGGAATGTGCAATGTAGTCTTATAAATATACCACAATGTTTTGATGCTATCACAGTGTCTACAGTAGGCTATCCCAACTCATCATAAGCGAGTCTCCCATAGGGCTTTCTCTCTCCGAACTTGTTGGATAAGCCCCTGTGATCCTTCTCAGGAAACACTCTCCACAGGACATTTTTTAGTTGCAACAGCATCTTCCTCGGCCACCCCTGTTTCTTCTTTTGCAGACTGAGTACGGTCTTCCAGTGGTGCAGGCTGCAACTGTCTCCCTTGCATCTCTCTGTGGTTGGGAAGATTATCTAACTCTGAAGTAATTATAATTGTTTTTTCCAAGTTTTCTGTCACCTGTAAATCTTGCAAGTGACAACCATACTCTGGTTCAGAGTCAGAAGAACACAGGTCTCTATTCCACAACTCAGCAATGGCATCATGTGCTTTGGCTTTAAGAATTCTGTTCTCCTTCACTTTTCTGTGCTGTAGGGCTCCTGGAATTGGAGTAGCTTTTGAATAAACCTCAGGACGCAATATGACTTCCTGTCCCAAGGGTAGAATGACTTACTGTAGAACCTTAACATTCCCGTATCCCCTACAGGTGTCAAACAGTACACTGGAAGATCAGACATTTGACTTTCTACCACGTATGGCATTGAACTCCAATGATCAGCAAGTTTTTGCTTTCCTTTCAAAGACAGGTTCCAAATCAGGACTCTATCTCCTTCATTTGGGCTATGGTAATGAACTTTCTGATCATATCTCTCTTTGTTTGCTTGGTTCATTTTGGATGCAGTAGTATAAGCCAGCTTATAAGACGCATGCAGCTCTTGCTTCATCCTTTTAACATATTTCAGATATGCCGCATATAGCTGCATTTGAAGAATTGCCAGACACACCCAAAGGTAGTCTGGCTTCCCTCCCAAACATAAGGAAATAAGGTGAGAATCCAGTTGCCTCGTTTGGAGTACAATTATAAGCCTGCACCAGATGAGTTATGTGCTGACTCCGTTTGGACTTCTGACTGGGTTCTAACATTCCTAACGTGTCTAACAATGTCCAATTGCACCTCTCTGGGTGAGGATCGCCTTGTAGGTGATACAGTGAAGTCTGTGATTTTTTTCACACCCAGCATTGTCAGCATCTCTTTAACCAATTGGTTTGGTCTGTGGTCTTTTCCTTAATTCGAGTGTATGCGTGTGGGGAGACCATAATGGATAAAGTATTTTTGCCCAACATTTAATTTTGGCACTAATTGGATCATTCCAATTCCATGGAAATGTTATGGTATCCCTCACAATATCAACAATAATCATTATTCCCTCACAATTTAGTCAGTAGCCCTTTAGTATTTCGTTGTCAGTGAGTATTTCAAAAGTATTGCAGCATGGATTGATTTCAACCATTCTGAGATTTTGTGTGTTGGTCTTAGTGAGTTAGGAGTCCTCTCGTCTACCTATAAGTTCTCCCAGACTTAGGAGCTGCTTTTGTGCGAAATTACTTTGTGAATTACTCTTAGTGAAAAAAAATAGGATTTCTAAATTTAAGAGTGAAACGCCCATTATTTTATTATAGCTAATTAAGTTTCTCCTAAATTGGGCAGTTAGGAACTAATTTTAGCCTTAGGAGTCTTATAGGCCCTAGAAAACAAGGAGACACATACTGTAGACTTAGATTCAGTGAACATAAAAGCACTATTCGCCAAGCTGATCCAATATCAGTTGTTGCAAGACACTTTGCAGATAACAATCATTCTGTTTCGGATTTGGCATTCTGTGGCACGGACATGGTGATTCCTAATTGTCATGGTGAAAATTTGGAGCAAATTTTACTCCAATGTAAATGCAGTTATATCTTTTACCTTAAATCGCTAAACCATAGTGGCTTAAAAGAAGACTTAGATATGACCTGTTTTCTGTGATTCAACCTTATTGTCTTTTCATACCAGTGGTTCCCATCTCCAGAGTAAGAGCAAACACTTATATGTAGGTATATCAGAATGTGTATGATCGTGTGTTGGAGCTATGGAATCATATTATTCTAATGTGTTTGTAATGACTTGATCTGTTGGCAGTTGGCTTCAACTCACTAATGTTCAGTTAAGTCCTATCTCACTGATTAGGTGCAACAGGACAGAAACCCACATATAGGGTGACCAGGGGCAGACTAAGTACTCTGGGAGCCCTAGGCTGACATGCAAAGGGGGCCTGCTTAGTAGCCATTTTGGCTGTTATACAGAGGCGAAAGAGAAACAAGCGAAGAACGAGGAGACTTGCTTGTCAGGACAGAACATGCTCTTTATTTTAGTCCTGAACAGGACTATAACAGTGTTTTACTTTATACTATATGGTATTTTGTTCTGATACCACAGTATTCTGTTATGTGCCATGGTATTTATTTCCAACCAGTATTGGTACTATGGTATTCAATACTCATGGTATTGCCAAGAAACACATATATTTTATTTTCACCATATCGGTTAAAGACGTGTTTTGAAAAGAAAATGTTTCCTTCATTTATTGCCATTGAAACACTTATGTTGGTAAGTAGTTAACTGGTTTGTTTGATGTAAGTAGCTATTAAATTGTTAAAGCATTTCCTCCATTAAGCCAAAACAGACACATTTCATGCATGGTAAACTTAATGGAATTATGACATTTAATTTCAGTGCTGTGTCTTACAATACTGTGGTAAACATGATGTAAAATACAACTGAAAATATACATGTACTATCATAGTATAGTATATTTAAAACATCATACTACCATATGGTATAATACATAAAGGTTAATGGACTACCATTGTATTTAAATGAATATTTACATTGTAATACTCTGTACTATACTATGGTATATAGATGGACAAATTGCAATGGTTTTAGCATAGTGTTACTACTACGCTATTACTTTTGTAATAATGCCATAGCACTTTTTTGTAAGGGTCAGGCACATCATAAGGCCATGTAGTAGTATTATGTTCACCGCAATTAGTATAGTTTTGTCCCATATTAAACAAGTAAACTCTGATCCAAGCAGATATATTCAATTTATTTCGGGTTCATTAATCAAGTTTGTCAGCCTGAACAAATTTGTGAGCTACCTTTGTATTAGTGAGGAGCCCGGACTAACCGGTAACGTGAGTGTGAGGTTTAGTGTTTCCCTGCTGTTTCACACTGACGTCCATTGCGTGCGTCGTCAGCACTGCCGTTCTCTGCCGTGTTTGTTCACCTTACTAAGATGGCTGGTTACGACTGAGTTCTAATGGTTTTCCAACGTAAGGAAGCCGTCGTAAGAATGTGAAAGTAGGGTCTGAATAAATATGAACATTTATTTTTGATTAGTAACAACTGAAAAGCAGCGTCCACATGAGCAGGTTTGGCAGGTAAGCTTTCGCTGCGGCCAGTCTTCGCTGTGACGTAGCCGTGCTGGTTTTTTAACTCGAGCAGCCGACACTACTGATGCTATTCTATTTGCTTGAAAACTCATCTCTGACTCTTCATCAAATTGTGTACAAGTAAACTGCATTAAGCAGGGACCTCACGTCAGTCCAAAGATAAAACCCAGAGGCTCTTTCACTAAAGTAACTTGGATATACAGCATACCGCACCTAAGGTAGCTAACGTTAGCTTAGCCGGATCTATCGGATTTGTGTTGGATTTACGTTCAATTCTATTTTTGTAGTCCGGGTTACACATATCACTGGTTTACCAACTTCGTAAAACAATATACTTTGAGTTTGACGCTAATGTTTATGTATAAACCATTACTAATAACAAATTGCAGCGTATGTAACTACGCGAAACCCTAACAGCTAAATCATGATTTCAGCATCTGAGTCAATTTAAGGTTCAGTTTATTTTTTTGTGTTTTAATTGATGTCATTGCTCGCTATAATCGAAATGAGGGGGGCGTATTTGGGCAAAGTTTAGTTGTATGATAACCTCCAAGGCCGAGCCGGCTTGTCAATTGTTCCACTCAGTCTGCCCCTGCTGACGGAATCCGTCAGCTGTTTGTGTCTTAGACTTGCTGATATATTTATATAATCTTTATAGAGCACCTGTATACGAGCTTAAAATGCATGCAGTCAGAACTGAATAACCCAGCCGCCCTTGTTACACACGTCACCAGGTACATTTAAAACGTCGCTTATTCTGTTATAAATTGGAATTAGCCCTAATCAAACATTGACTCATTTCATACATCATAGTTTGTTATTCTGGGGCAGGATCACTTGGCTGAGAATACACAAGTAGGAGATGCCCATGCTATCTCAGTATATGCTGAAGATTTGAATGCTACATGCACACTTAAAGATGACCATAAAACAAATCTTGTTAGTTACTATTAAACCTGAGAAATAAAATTGCTAAGACATCATATGGGATGAAATATGATTGGGTGCAGGTGGTGTATTTATATCAGCATCTAATATTTTAGTATTTCTAAAGAAGAGTAATTTGGATTTAAAGGCTTTGAAACATCCACGTGCTAAATTGAATTTGTGTTTGTGCTTAATGTGGAAAAAAATAAATGAATGCATGTAATTTCTCTTGACTAGATTATAATTTTAGAATTTTTCATATTATATGCTTAAAGATTCAAGATATGTATAGGTCATGTGCATCAGGTCCATAGGAATTCTTGTTCAATTCCACTCTGTTACAAAGACAGAACAAAACAGTGCAAAGCACAGTGATAGTGAAAAATCATACAAGACAAAACTAGACAATATCTAGTGGTTAATGACATGTGGTAACAGTGCTATAAAGTGCATGTTCCATGGGAATTGGTATGTTTGAAACACTAATGGCATGGAGAATGAATCTGTAGTCAGTGTTCTGATACTGTGAATTCTCCTACCAGACTACAGGGGGGTGACATTTAGTTTATAGTTGGGGTGGCTAGGGTGCTGAATTGTAGACTAATCTTTAGGGCAGGAACTGAACCCCCCCATCCCCCTCTTCATGACCTATACCTTAATCATTAAATTATATATTTCTTGTAATCGTACTTCCCTTGTCTTACAGTTTAGTTTGTTCTTCCAAAGTGTAAACATTTAAAGAATTTGTTCATCACTGTTTCCTGATTTTCTCGTTTTACAGAAAGTTATAATGTTGAAGTGGTTCTCAAATGATGAATCTGGCCCAAATCAGGCAGTAAGTATGAATTATAAATGATGAAAGATGACTCATTTCCATTTATATACTTTATGGTTGTTTAACTTGATCAGAATTTTGTGTGAACTTTCAGATTTTGTTGTAATTTCCCATTCCTGAATGGAAGGCACTTACTTATAAGCTGCATTTGAAGAATTGCTTTTTGGTGCTTCCCAAACACCGCTTTATCTTGATTTTAATTTCTGCAACCAAGTGGATGGGAATGGGTTTAAGGAGACTGCTGAAGAGGGAAGTCTGCAATGACACATCAGAGGCACTCCCTGAGTAGCCATTGTTACTAATCTCATATCACTCCTACTCCAAGGCCCTGGAATCCCAGGAAGGCTCCAGTAGCCAGTCAATGGCTGAGGTCACTGATCAACTGGCGCAGACACAACAGCTTGTGGCACAACTCAAAGAACTCATCCGGGAGAAAGATAGCAACTTACAAGCCAAAGATGAGCAGCTCAAGGTATGACATCAGAATAGATGCACTTTAGATAGATATTGTTATTGTGTGATATAGTTATTATTGTTACTGTTATATGTGCACTGTGATCACGGAGAAACTCTGTTTCATCTTGCTATGTACTTGTACATTCGTTGATGACAATAAAGTGAACTTTACCCTTAACCATAACAGATATTCTGGGGATTTGCGTTCTGGTGACTTACAATTTCCCCCAAATCCGATGTTTTTTTAATGCTTATTTAGGTAGCATCTGCTGCTTCTGGGTTTTTTATTTTATGTTTTTTCTTTTTGTTGGCTTTTTGTCAATATGATGAAAAGATAAAAAGTAATAGGACCTATTTACCTATTTGTGATAATTGTGATATAGGTACAAAATAATGAAAATGAACTTAAAATTAACTTTTTAATTGTTGTTCAGGTATTACATTCTATTCATGCAACTATGATCAAACCACAGGTTTATTATGAACAGTAAACTAATTTTTCTTACCAAATTTTTATCCAATTCATAGACAGAAAAGGACTCATTTGAGGCCAAACTGTCCAAACTGAAGCTCCAGAACAAAGCAAAGGTCACGTCTCTAAATGCTCATCTGGAGGATCTGAAAAAGCAACTTGCTGTCTCTGGGGGGAAGGTGGAAATCAAGAAGGTATAACTAAAGCAACATGACTTGGATTATTAGGCCTCGACACCCACTGCATACCGTGCTCACAAAGGACTTATTTAAGGTCATGTAATGCACTGTGCAAGGTATTACCAAACAAAGCATCTATCCATCCATCCATTCTCTCACTTCTTAAGCTAGCCTAGGTTTCTGGATAGGATGTAGTTCATTGCAGGATACACATACCCTTAAAGTTTTTTAAATTTAGAGACGGCAGTTAGCCTACCAACATCTCTTTGGGAAACGTATAAAGCAAACTGAATAAAGGAGTACTTAAAAAAACAAAGAAAACAGGTTTGACTTTACTGGGGGTCTCTTATGGATTTTTGATGTGGCCAATTGTGTCCCAGAGTGGAGGAGATGGGGATCAGGAACATGCCTCTGCAAGTCGGGGGAAGATCCTCCTCCTGAAGAGGAAGATGGAGGAACTGGAGCAGCATCTTTTGCAGAAGGAGGCAGAGCTGACTGTGAAGGTGACACTTCACTATACACACCATCTATGTGTTTCTGTGCATCATAAGTCAGGGACACGTTGTGTCATGGATGTTGCTTTGATTCTGCACTTGTGCTTTTATCCATGATTTTTATTTATTTTTTTTGCTTTACCCCTGTCTGTGCCCTGTACCTCAGCCACAGTGCTCTGCTTGGGAATAAATTAGGCTCCCTTTGCATGACTTAGATTCCAAAGAAACTGCACAGGAGAAAATAAAAACAAAGCAGTATCTATTTTCCTGTTCTTTTCTCCTGTGCAGTTTGTTGTTGTTTTGTTGTCTCTTATCCTTTTGGGTAACCCAACAACTGTTTTTAAACATTTAGCTAGTTAGCACAAGGACAGCAGTAAAATACTCAAATCCTATGATAAATTGATAGTAATGGAAGTACTGAACATGGAAACTAGATACAAAATGTGGAGCCAGTCTAATTTAATAAGTAGTTAATACTTATTTTTAAATTGTAAGTAGATCCATGCTGTCGACTCTGTCAATGGATATACTGTCAGGTTGTTTATTTCTTGTGCAGATGTTACTGAATTTTTTGAATGGTCTGTATTAGACTAAGGAGCTGGAGGCTCAGCGGCAGCGGGGCATGGAAATGGATGCCATGCTTGCAGAAATGAACAGGAAGTTAGCAGAAAAGGAGGCATATATCGTTGACCTTCAGATGACAGTGGGAGGAGATATCACTACACAAACTCACCAACCACGAGTAGTGGAACTAAAGGTATATGTTACGTAATATGTACACGAGATTCTGTGCATGCTTTTAGTACAGTTCAAGACTGAATTGAATATGGCATGCATTTATAAAATTTTGTCATGTTATTTTACTTATATTTTTTATTTTACATTTGAATTTAGTTATAAAATTTAACACAATCATGTATGTACCATAGATTGTAAAACTACTGCTTGCCCTACAGTACATAAAAGATGTAAAACTGACCGTAGAAAGCCTCCATAGTTAAACTGAAATATAAAACTTTTGTTAAATCAGTTGTATAAATTAAATTGGATCCAGTTAACAATACCAATGTAGCAGTCATGAATACACAGCTAATTTCAAATTATCAGCAGTCAAATCTGTGAAGGTCCATGGAAACTGAAGGTATATCTTCTGAAGCAGAAGCATTTCTTGCTGAACGTTTCCCCAGCTCAGATGATGATGATGATGATGATAACAGGGTCTTTGAAGGCTTTCCTTCTGAGAATGAACAAGATAGTGCTTTAAGCATTTATCAGTACCGAATAATTTCATGTCATGCGTTTTAAAAACTCTTGTACGCGACATGAATCAAGAATTTAATCAGTCAAAAAACTGAAAATTGTAAATTCAGTTATGAATTTTATTATACTTCAAAATGTTCCTGTTAAGAAAATGCAAACTGCTTAGTGTTTGAAATATGGAATCACAAAATACATGCATTTTCTCTGCTGCTTTTTTATAATATATACAATATATAGAAATGTAAATATGAGTGTTACCCATACCCCCCAAGCAGAATGTTAAAATGTGTATACCTTGTAGCTTACATGAAAATAGTCATTTTCTGATTTTTTTTTTTTTCCTAAGTTTTGATTCTTCTGCCATGATACACATCCTTCTGGAATGTAACTGAACTTTATGCTGTAAACATTTTAATTTCAGTCAGCAGGGGAGCCTGCTTCTAAGCAGGAACTCCAGCTGTTAGTGCAGCACCTCACCAAGAAGGTTGGGGAGAGTGAGGAGAGATACAGCCTTCTGCAGGAACAGACAGAGAGCCTTAAAGAGTTACTGGTGAACGAGAAGGCCCAATTTGAAAAGAGAGAGAACATGTACAAAGAGAATGTAAGTGACTTTTCTCATGCATGCAAATGTTTGTGTGTGTGTGTGTGTGTATGTGTTTACAGTACTTTTTTCTCTTATGTATCAAGTGCAGCAATAGCCTAATCCTGCTTATTGTTTCATGCTTCAGATCCAGACATTTAAAGATATTATTCTTCAGAAAGACCACAAATTAACAGAAATAAACCACATGCATGAACAGGAGCTCTTCAGATTGGCTGCAAAGTCTGATGCTAGTGCTGATCTGGAACAGGTAAGCTGCCTTTTTCCTCATAAACCAGTCAGCATATCTAGTTGCTTGTTCTTATGGGGGTGGGGGGGGGGGCGGGGTCATACAAGTTGCAGAGAGAATGGGGTTGATTTTTTTTCAGGTACTG
>JABFEB020000994.1:0-15304 GCA_019775895.2 Stomatorhinus ivindoensis
GGTTAAAGAGCTATGTGGTGGGCAGGCCCTGGGGGTGGACGAGATCCACCCAGAGTACCCAAAGGCTTTGGATGTTGTGGGGCTGTCATGGCTGACACGCTGTCTCAACAGCACGTGGAGGTCAGGGACAGTGCCGCTGATTGGATGGATGGATGGTTGGATGAAGTACTGTCCATCTCTGGTCTGTCTCAAGACCATCATCAACTAGTGGCAAAGTCACTTTGATAGACTGTGGGCTAAATGTTGGCTCAGAGGAAGAAATCCTAAAGTAAGTTTTACTAACAATTGCTAGGCTTAGGATAAATGGGAGCTGACTGGGATGGCTTGATTAAAGAAGCATTAGACGATTTTTGAATATCCATGACAGTGAGACCTGGAGAGGTGTGATTGGGAGGAACGGCCCCTCCGATCTGAACACGAGTGGTGTTCTGTTATTGGACTTCTGTGTTCGTCATGGATTGTCCATAATGAACACCATGTTCAAGCATAAGGGTGTCCATGTGTGCACTTGGCATCAGGACACCCTAGGCCGCAGTTCGATGATCGACTTTGTGGTCGTATCGTCGAACTTGCGGCCGCATGTATTGGACACTCGGGTGAGGAGAGGGGCGGAGCTCTCAACCAATCTGGTGGTGGGTTGGCTCCGCTGGTGGGGGAGGAAGCCGGTCAGACCTGGCAGGCCCAAACGTATAGTGAGGGTTTGCTGGGAACGTCTGCCGGAATCCCCTGTCAGAATGAGCTTCAAATCCCACCTCCGGCAGAACTTCGCCCATGTCCCGGGGGAGGTGGGGGACATTGAGTCCGAATGGGCCATGTTCGTGTCTCCATTGTGGAGGCGGCTGACCGGAGCTGTGGCAGTAAGGTGGTTGGTGCCTGTCGCGGCGGTATTCCCCATACCCACTGGTGGACACCAGCGGTGAGGGATGCCGTCAAGCTGAAGAAGGCCTGTGTGACTCCGGAGGCAGCTCATGAATACCGGCGGGCCAAGCAGAACACGGCTTCCGTGGTCGCTGAGGCAAAAACTCGGGTATGGGAGGAATTTGGTGAGGCCATGCAGAACGACTTCCAGACGGCTTCGAGGAAATTCTGGTCCACCATCCGGTGGCTCAGGGCGGGAAAGTGGTGCAGCATCAACACTGTATATGGTGGGGATGGGGCACTGCTGACCTTAGCTCGGGAAGTTGTGGGTCAGTGGAAGGAATACTTTGAAGACCTCAATCCCACCAACATGCCTTCCAGTGAGGAAGCAGAGTTTGGGGACTTGGGGGTGGACTCGCCTATCTCTGGGGCGGAGGTCGCTGAGGTGGTTAAAAAGCTCCTCGGTGGCCTGGCCCCGGGGGTGGATGAGATCCGACCGGAGTTCCTCAAGGCTCTGGATGCTGCGGGGCTGTCCTGGTTGACATGCATCTGCAGCATTGCGTGGACATCAGGTGGCGGTGCCTCTGGATTGGCAGACTGGGTTGGTGGTCCCCCTCTTCAAAAAGGGGGACCGGAGGGTGTGTTCCAACTATAGGCGGATCACACTCCTCAGCCTTCCTGGTAAGGTCTATGCTTGAGAGGAGGGTCCGTCGGATTGTTGAACCTCAGATTCAGGAGGAGCAGTGTGGTTTTCGCCCTGGCCGTGGAACAGTGGACCAGCTCAATACTCTGCACTTTGTCACCGATTATGTTCATAACTTTTATGGGCAGAATTTCTAGGTGCAGCCAGGGCGTTGAGGGTGTGCGGTTTGGTGACCTCAGGATCAGGTCTCTGCTTTTTGCAGATGATGTGGTTCTGTTGGCTTCATCAGACTGTGACCTTCGGCTCTCACTGGAGCAGTTCGCAGCCGAGTGTGAAACGGCTGGGATGAAAATCAGCAGCTCCAAATCCAAGACCATAGTCCTCAGCCGCAAAAGGGTGGAGTGCTCTCTCCGGGTTCGGGAGGAGTTTAAGTATCTCGGGGTCTTGTTCACGAGTGAGGTAAGGATGGAGCAGGAGATCGGCAGGCGTGTCGCTGCAACAGTCTGTCATGGTGAAGAAGGAGCTGAGCCAAAAGGCAAAGCTCTCGATTTACCAGTCGATCTACTTTCCTACCCTCACCTATGGTCATGAGCTTTGGGTAATGACCGAGAGAACGAGGTCGCGAATACAAGCGGCCGAAATGGGTTTCCTCCGCAGGGTGGCTGGTCTCTCCCTTAGAGATAGGGTGAGAAGCTCGGTCATTCGAGAGGGACCCAAAGTAGAGCCGCTGCTCCTCCGCATTGAGAGGAGCCAGATGGGGTGGCTCGGGCATCTGGTCAGAATGCCCCCTGGACGCCTCCCTGGTGAGGTGTTCCGGGCATGTCCCACTGGGAGGAGGCCCCGGGGAAGACCCAGGACACGCTGGAGAGACAATGTCTTCTGGCTGGCCTGGGAACGCCTCGGGATTCCCCCAGAGCAGCTGGACGAAGTGGCCGGGGAGAGGGAAGTCTGGGTTTCCCTGCTTAGACTGCTGCCCCGGCGACCCGACCTCAGATGAAGCGGTGGATGATGGATGGATGGATGGTGTTTTTGTCTGTTTGTTTTAGCATGAATGCCTTTATTAATAAGTAAAACTAAAATGAAAAACAGTGTTCTTGGTCGGCAGCATTTGGGGGGCTTGGCCCACATGCGCCCTCATATGATGACGCATTACGGGCTGAATAAATCGAAACGAGCCCCGAATTACCACCTTTCACTGGTAGATTCAGGTATGGGTTATACTGGCAGCCTCCTAGGACAGAGTATTGCAGGGTGCCCACACAAAAAAGGCAGTGATTACATTTGCGTGATCAGATTTCTATCACTCTATTTTTGTTGGTGTGGAGGCTGAAGGGGTGCGGGTTCACCCAGGGCACCACTGCTAGTTTAGCTCAGATGTTTTAACAAAGCTTAAGGATGATTAGGAATCTGGACTAAGCCATAGATTTCCTAAGACTCTAGAAAGTCCCTTGGCTGCTGCTTTGAGTTACTGTTAATCTTTATGTCAATTTAGACTCTGCACATGCATTTAGCGACTCTGCACATGCATTTAGCGACTCTGTACATGCATTGAGACTCTGCACATGCATTATAGCGACTCTGCACATGCATTTAGAGACTCTAACAGTTGTAACAGTTGTATTACACTGTAAATAGTCTGTAGGGTTTGCAAACTACCCCAGTGCTTTTGATGTAAATAATGATGTCATGCCCCGCTCGTCCGATCCTCCCATGTGCCACCCCCCACCCCCGCTACCTCATGTGAAATCCCCATGTTACCAGCTGTATCTAGACTTGTTCAATGTAGTCTGGTGTATTTAAGTCCTTCCCTGTTCATCCTCCCGCAGTCCTGTCATTGACATTGCTACCTGTTTTGCCCTGTGTGCCTTGCTGTTTCCCCAATAAATTACTCACTTTCATGACTCCCAGGACTCCTGCTCCTCTGTCCCCGCTCCATGGCCATTCATCGACGTAACAGTAATGTTTATAACAGAACAAGATTTCTTGCGTGTGTGTGAGAGTCAGAAAGCATGAGTGTCATGCCGGATGTGTGAGAGCAACCTTAATAAAAAGCTCCAGGGTTTTATCAAAATGATCAGTCAAATTATTTAAAAATAAAAATATTACATTTTTAAATAAACAGTTGATTACTATTCCCACATAACATACAGATACTGCGTGTGGTAAACACATACTCTGCTGTGATATGTTTTGTATTAGTAAGGTGTTTCTTTTCAAGAAATAGGATTGTGACTTTTATGACGGCTTGTTTACAAATGCTCTGTGCCGCTGTATACTAACGCGGAATTGGTTCAAAGAGCAGTTTCAATTGACTTTGTGAAGAGATGCTTTTGGCAGAAGCAATTTTTATTAAATAATTTGTCCTGTAGACAAATTATTTTGTGCTGGAGTCATATTTAAACACTACTGACAGAAGAAATTGTGCTTTAAACTCACTGTGTCAATTAAACAATTAAATTAATAAAATAGGTTTTGGGCAGTTAGGTAGCAAAGTTTCAAATATAGGATTCTACCAGTGTAATGAAAAATGGGATGAAGCCTTTATACTTGGAAACACACAAGACTATAGGAAAGCCTGGGAAAATTAAAGGAAAATGCAAATCAACAACACAAAAAACAGCTACGAACAGTGAATTTAACCTCTGTTGCATGTGACAAGGTTTATTTATCGCAGATTATAGATGCAACAGCTCTACACCCTATATGCAAGGAACATCACTCTGCCTGACAAGCACAACAATTTATTTGCATACTTTGAAGGAAAAACAGTGAACCTGCCACCAAAACCACACCATAAACTGTCACTTGTCCTAGATATGAATCACGTACATCACACCGTGCACAGGCTGAATGCCAAAAAGCAGCTGGGTCGAATAGAGTCTCCAGATGAGTATTCAAGGCTGGTGTGGAGGAGCTGGCAGGAATATTATTCACATATTCAGTCTCTCCCTATCTCTGTCTGTCAATCAACAACCATTCTACTGATATCCAAAAAACTGCAGTCAGTTCTCTGAATGAGTGCTGTCCATTTGCACTTACCTAAATGATTTCAAAATGCTTTGAAAAACTGGTAGGGGTTCACATTAAAGCCAGTCTCCTTCCAGGACTTGATCAGATGCAGTATGCCTACAAGGAAAATACATCTATAGCAGGGGTGGGGAACCTGATCCATGGAGGGCCGGTGTGAGTGCGGGTTTTTGGGATGACCTCTTAATCAATCAGCCAATAACAGTGGGTCTCCAGGACAGGAGTTGAGAACCACTGTTTTATTATTGGCTGATTGACAGGTTATTCCAAAAACCCGCACCTACACCTATAGAGAAGAAGCACTAAATCTAACCAGATGGAATTTGGACAACAACCTGTGGACAGCAACCAATGAAGTTATGTTTTACTTTACTGTCTGCCTTTGCAGGGTCCAAATTCCTCGACTCTGCAGAACCAATACCAGGGCCGGACTGGTAGGCGGGGCACCTGCCTCAGGCCCACCTTGTAACATCGAGGGCCCCCATCTGACTGCAAATCTCACATATATGTAAAACATTTGTGAGGTTTAAGGAACTGATGTCATACATATTATATGGAATCATGACAGGCTACTTCTTTATTTTTTATTTCATTTTTTGCATACAATCCTATTATTCATCCATCCATCCATTTTCTATACCCGCTTATCCTACTGGGTCGCAGGGCGTTCGGAGCCTACCCGGAAGCAATGGGCACGAGACAGGGAACAACCCTCGATTGGGGGCCAGCCCATTGCAGGGCACACACACCCAATCTTATTATGACACAAAAAATATTTGGTACAATACCTGAAAGAGAAGGAATTTGCTAACAACGGCAGTTGTTGGGTATGATTTTTTTCTGCTACTTAAATTTTATCATCTGCCGGCCCCTGGAGGATGGGCTCCCCCTTTTGAATCTGGTCCCTCCCAAGGTTTCTTCCTTCTAGGGAGTTTTTCTTTGCTACTGTTGCCTATGGCTTAGTCACTGGGGACTTTGGGTGAGGATGCTGTAAAGTGCTTTGAGACGATATCATGTTGTGATAATGTGCTATACAAAAATTAATCTGTTTGTTGTTTGTTGATCTGCAACTGCTGCAACCGGCATAGGCAGGCTCTAAGCATGAATGTTGGAGGGGGGCGGGGCACGGTCCATTGACATTTTTTATCATAACCATCTGTTTACAGTAAGTCATCAAGCCTGTGGTATTTGTAGCTGCATAGCTGAAATTCAAAGACTATATCAAAGTCATCACAGGATATCCACAATAAAAACCTAAATATAGTTTGAATATGAATACAAACATTTATTAATGCATGAAATTACATGTTCATTAAAAAGCATACAGCAAAACTAGGCTTGTAAAAACAAATTATGAGAAAAACACTCGACAAAGACATCAATTTTGATTGGTTATTACAAACTGCACTGTATAGTTACATTTTCATCATAAAAAAGCACAGTGGTCAAACATGTAAAAAGTAAATATGCTAAACTGCAGCTTGGTTTTGCATATCCATGGCCTAAGAGTTAATCCAGGTGTCATTTATTTTACATTTTATGTAAGTAGCGACCAGCAAAATGGGCCAGAGATGCAGAACTCAATACATGTAAGAGCAGCTGAACTTTGTCACCAGGATAGAAATCTCATGGCGCCACTCATCTGTCAAACAAATTTTAAAATTATTCTTAGGGTTTAACAACATCGTTATATAAACTCTCTTTAAAGTTACTCACATAATGCAAGACATTTATTTTTTCTAACCTGGACCCAGCAGACAGAAATTGTTCTATTAATTACTAATGTGTGCCCCGGATAGCATGTCCGGATTCTGAATGAGCATCAAAGGCCAGCCGCAAGCTCATCCCAGTCCTTTCCTGTGTCAAAATAAAAACCATTTAACATTTATTCAAAAACTCCTTTTTGTGACTCAGGGTGTTAGGAGTTAGAGAAGCACACTCGATACTTAATTGCTGTTAAACTTTTTTCAAACAATATTCCTCTTTAGGGCTTTTTGCAACAGGAAGGGGCATTTGTCTTATTAGGGCAACCTTCTCTGGAAAAACATTCTTTTCATTTCAGACGGCTGCGAACTAGAACATTTCATTAAACTGTCTGCCTGATTAGTGGCTCACAAGTTATAGGGAAACACAAAAATTTAACCACCATTAGTGTGAGACTCACTTTGTTGGCTATGAAAGTGTCAGACCGTCCCACCACATCCGCCAGTTTATGCGACAGACTGTGGGCTACAGCACAGGCAGGAAACATCCCAGAAACTCATCAGTAAACTGCAGCACAGGAGCCTCAATCATGGCCAATACCTTCCCTACTATGAGTGATACCCCTTTATGGGGAATCATGGGCAAAGCCGACCTTCAACAAAACCAGATTTCGGCAGTGATTTTAAATGAGCGCTATGTAAAGGAACACCAGCAAATCCAATTTCAGTTACTGTACAAAATCAAAAGACTTTCAGAATGTTTCCTGTGAGCCTCACTGTTAAGATATAGATCAGAGTTTTTAAAAAATATCATATGACTCTTATGTGTTTTACCCAAATCATATAACCACTTTCTATGGCACTCAGAATAAATATAAAAATCTGTATTAATTTAATATGTCATTAGACATGTATGTCCTTTTTCATGTAAAATACATATGAAATTAATGTACCATCAAACATGCAAGTCCTACATTCATGTACTATTTATATGAAATCTATGTGTTATTAGTTATGTTTGCCATTTGTTCATGTAATATATATATATATATATTAAAGTAACGTTTTGTCAACTATGTACAGTAAGATCTACATTGATCTACATTTTTTCAGTATTTTTATGCACAATTCTTTGTATGAACTCAACTGAATCCTGGTTCTACACAACAAGAATGAGTATTTGCAAAAGAAACATTCTTTTTCAATTGATGCATTCACTTTGTCCTCTGAGAACAGAACATGAATTTTCTCATGTCTAAACCAACTGAATATGGAGAGATCATACATATATTTCATTAGAATAATATCATGTGCCAATGTGGAATGTTACCCAATGGGAAAAACGTGCCGTTATGAAGTATCACCCCTGCATGATTAAGTGTCCCAAAGGGAGCCCTTTCCGGTAGAGGAAATGGGATGCAGTGCTGTAAAGGGTCTCCTAAGCAGTGGGAAAACGTGATGATGTTCAAATTGGTGCCCTTTCAGTGGAGAACATGTGAGCAATAGTGTGTCTATGGAGGGAATGAATGTCCCTCCAGTGGGAAGTGTGATGTAGTGCGATATAAGGTGCCCTTACAACTGGGTAAACCTGAGGTGCCCTATTTGTGCATTTCTGGTGGAACAAAGCTGATGGAGTGTCTCTGGCCCATCCTAGTGAGAAAACATGATGAAGTGAAGCGAAAGAGAAATAGCTGTAATGGGTGCTGTTCCAGTAAAGGAAATGAGATACAGCACCGCACTGTCAAACGCATTTCCTGTACACGTGAGAAGAGCAGATGTGTAGTCCGTAAAGGGTTTTCATTTGAGGCCTTCGTTCTTCATAAAACCAAACAAAAATTAAGACTAAATTTTGAAGCTTGGTAAAACTACACCCTGTAAAAGAAACAATAATGAAAAATAAAAAATGAATTTTAAAAAATGGAACTAAAATTGCCTTGTATGGGACTCATACTTCCATCCATTTTTCAAATTCAAATTCTGTCACATATCAATCATACACACAGCATGACTCGCAGTGATATGTTGTTTGACAACACTCTGTGACATTAAAAAACAACAGTGGGATACTGATGTAGCGGGGTTACACAAAGTTAGATAAGTAATTACAGGTAGGAATCTAACAGTTGGGGAGGGGGGCACGGTACAGATGCAGGAGTATGTGCAAATAATAAAACAATAATAAAGCAGTGCAGCTCTGTAAGTAATAAATAGATTTGTAATGGGGGGTGGAGGTGATTAACAACCAAGTCAGTCCTAGGTGTTGCCACAGTTGAGGGTCTGAATACCGCGAAGCGCTTCCCTAACCACGACAGAGAAAAGAGCCCATTTGGATGCCTGGGCTCCTTCACTGTGCTCCTGGCCTTAGCCACTTGCCGTAGATGGACTGCAGGTCATGGAGCTTGGTGCGAATGGCACTCTCTGCTGAACACACCAACTCTGCAGAGCTTGCCTGTCCTGCATTGTGCAATTCCTAAACCAGGCTGTGATTTTTCACATTATATGCATGAGTATTAATGTGAAATTCACTGAAATAATGCATAGAATGGACAGAGTGTGCAAGGCTGGGCTCAGCTGAGGAAAAAAAACTGGTGCTGAAAGTGCAGACGGAGAATCTGGGGAGAAGAACTGACCACACCTTTCTTCTCTGATTATTGATAAAATGTTATTCTATGCCATATGTGTCATACCCTGCCCGTTCCAGCCTTGTGTATGCCACGCCCCCCTCGTTACCTCCTGTCGGATCCGGATTGTTCTCACCTGTTGTGCTTTGTTCTGATTGTGTTTCCCGGTCGTCTTGTTACTTCCTTGCTACTCCTGTCTATTTAGTCCGCGTCTTAGTCAGTCTTGTCAGATCCGTCATTGTGATGTCTCGTGGTGTCTACCCTGCGTGTTCCCGCAATAAACCCCTCATTTTGGATATTCCTGCCTCGATTCGCCTTGTTTCCCCGACACCGCACGCATCCAGGCACGCTGCTTAACCTGCATCGTGACAATATGTATCCCAGCTGGCTCACTTCAAAATTACTTTACACAAAATACTATTTTAACCCTCTGGGGACTCGGAGTAGGGGACACATTTTCACTAACTGGGGCATGATCACGCATTTTTCATTTCCTGAACTTACACCATGGTAAATAGCCTGTATACTTTAACACTGCAGTTTATGTTTCGAAAGTTAATTCAACATGTTCGGCGTGAGCTAGCGAACACATGGTGATTGGAGCTTGTGTATATGGAAAATATGAAGATTATTACACTACAGCTCTTATGACACAAGAAGCAGCATGTGATATATTCACATTAGGTGGCATCTGCACTTTATTAATCGGCAAAAATAAATTTCTTTTTTTCATATTTTTCAACACTGAATCTAGTAACAAATACAGCTCTGGAAAAAATCAGTCCATGTTTTTTTTTTTAATCAGCATTTATAAGTCCTGTTTTAATCCTGGTTCTGCTGGCAGAAGGCTGCACTGTGCAACGCTACTTCCAGGCTCAGTTTCTAAGATAGCAGTACTCAAGAATAAGTGAAGCAGGAGACACTGGCAATAACCAAAAACCAGCCAGGTAGAGGGCAGAAGCGACTTTCCAATGCCAGGGATGGCTGACAACTTATCCCACAGTTTCTCATGAATCGTAGGATGACATCAAGTGACCTTCAAAAGGAATGGGAAAAATTAAGTGCATGTGTGAAGTGCACTGCTAAGATAAAAGCAAGGAAGAAGCCCTTCATTAATGAGAAACAGAAGAACCAGGTGCACAGATGCACACACATAAACTGAGAAATTAGTGAAACAAAAAATTGTGCTGTAGTCTCAATTTTTTCAAGAGCATTGACTAATGAAAATGTGCACTGGTCAATCTCAGGTAACTTTATTTCATTATTTCAAGGTTTTTAAAAGGAAGATGGTTGCATTTTTCTCAATCCTGTTACCAAAATAATCTCAAGCAATTTTTTAAATATTCTTTGAAAATCATATCAAATATTGCTTTTTTGTTCTCCTCAATAAACTATTTTGGAGAAATGTTTGGTTATATATTTAAAAAATACATACATGTCTGTGGCTAAAAAACACTATATACAGTATGTATGCAAGCTGTACTTTTAATATGAGTAACAGAAAAGAAATAACAGTTTTATAGAAAAATTTACACATTCATCAAACCTAATAATATGATAATATTGAGTATATCCAAGTAACTTGCCAAAAATGTTTCTTTAATAAATTAATAAATTAAATCTAAGAAATTATTTGGGTAATAGGACTGAGGGGTGAGTTCAGACAGACATACAACATAGTCAAAAATACTGCAAAGAAACTGAGAGAACTGAGTTTTGATTTTCTTGTGGTCTTCAGGTGACTGATATGATGCAAGTTCCAGTTTAACATGCCACTTGTGGAATGTGCCAAATTTTTAGGGGCAGAAATGTATAAGGGTCAAGCGACTGAGTGAAATCCCTACTGAACTGTATATTTAAACTGGCATATTATTGATTTACTATAAGGTTAATGCATATAAATACAGTCAAACAATAATACAAAAAAACTAAGGTCCTGAATGTTTATAGTGATGTGTAGTGGTAGCGAGCAGGGGCAGGTGACAGTGTTCTAGGTAGTTTTCATTGATGTTTTACATTATGCATGTTAAATTTGCAATGAGGGCATTGTAGAGGAGACCTTACTCAATAATAACATGAATTATAAAGCTTCTTTTCATGCATATTTATACACATAATGTCCTGGGGGCAGGAATGGCAACGATTGGGTGGAATGCTCCATAGAAATTTAGTTTTAAAATGGTAAAAGTTGTCATAATTTTAACAACAGATATAGAAGAGTAAACAAGTATTATTCTGACATAAAGTTAAATATAAAACTAGTACACAAAAACAAATAGGGCAATGGAAAGGAAGCACATTATAATCAAGCAGGATTTTATGCTAAATAAAGCTCCTATAAAGCAAAATATATCAGTTATTCACATCTGCCGCTTCTTCTCTTGCGTTAAAAACTTAACTCCACTCCACCTGTCTTCTCTCCTGCTTTTCAAACATGCTTTGACGCATAATATCAACCACAAAGCCGTGGTACTGTACAGTTCATAGAGTATATGGCAGTAGTATACAGCTGGTTAATGTAAAGCATACTCCAGGAGGGAAACTAGTCATCAACCCAGTATTTCGAAAAAAAAATTAATTTACTTACTATTAATTTAATTTACTATTATACGGTTGGTAATATTATAATATAGATTGGTAGTATACAGATTAGTCATTTATAACATTTTCAAATCATACTGGTTATTTTTCAGAAAACATGCCGTGCTACGAGGATTTATTGGCCCAGACACCTGTTATACAAATACATTTACATTAATTTATATTCTGATTTGCATTATGCTTCCAAAAAATATTTTAGCAGTAATTGCATTATCAGTGAATTATTAAGTCAAGCATGGTCTGGTGCTGGGAATGAAGATGGTACCAGTAAGATTAACTCCAGTTTTGTCTGCTTTTGAGTCCACACTGTTCATTACACTTTATTTTTCGGGGAAAAAAGACATTTATGAAGAATGCAAAAAATAAGAAATTGTGCAATATATAACCATGTGTACTTTAACACATTATGTAATAACGCAACAAAATATAACAAATTTTTGATTCAGTTATGTTATTGCACCTGCATTTTGTGATAATCTGTCATATTTTGTAATAGACACTTTGTAATATCCAACCAATATGGATGTTTTCCTTCACACTTTCTCGAGGTATTACATAATGCATTGTTACACCCCCTATTCTCCCACGATCCCCAGTGACAGAGCTGTTTGTGCTCCACCTAGGATCTGAGCCTGCAAGGGGACGGCACTACAGACTGGCCACAGTGTGTCTTGGGATATTGTGTTTGCTCCTGCTGTTGATCACAGCAGTGCTTTATGTTTACTGTGAGTTTGTTTGTTCCGCTACAGTTTGTTCTGCTTCAGAGTTAGGTGAAGGGGTTAGTGTATGTAATTGTAGTCCGGGTTTCGATTTTTTATTTTTGTAGAGTATAGATAGGATGGGATGTAAGTGCTGCGTTGCGACAGGCACTGTATAAATGTGTTTTACGTTCCCGGTTCCCTTAGCTTTGATTTAATTGGGTATTGTTTATACCGGCCAATCAGGGAAAAGGAGGAGGAGCGGGAAAGCAGAAGCGGGAGAGAAAAAAAAGAGCCCGAGGATCGAGAGGTCACCGGACTGTTTGTACTGTGAGCGATCCTCCGGCAGGGTACTCTGTGAAGTCACAGGACTGCTCGTCCTATGGAGGACTCGTGGAGTACTCGGGGCAGATGGAGGACGACCGCTGGGTCGGGAGGACTACTCGTCTTGTGAAGGATTCGGGGCGTACTCTGCAAAGTCACAGGACTGCCCATCTTGTGAGCGACTCGCAGCATACTCTGTCAGGACACAGGACTGCTCGTCCTATGGGTGATTCGCCTCGACCACGGAGGGGGAAGAAAACCCACCACGCAGAGAGGAGGACAGATTCGCTTTGGGAAGGGAAGAACCGGGAGGAACAAAGTTATTGCCTAATTTCTGGGCACGGAACCCGCCTGGAAAAAGGGTGAACTGGTAGGCTACCTATTTTTCTTTTGGTTGGTTCTTCGGAGTGAAGCGGCCATTTCATTTGTGGTCAGCACGAACACGAGCATCTAACAGGCCTGCCACGTTTCTTTACTTTACTTTAATTATTTAAGTGTTTGATGGACTAAAGGACTGAGGGTTATTGTATATATGTTGTTTGTTCTGAATATGTTTGGAGGTGATTAGTTGTGTAGTAAGTGTTTAAAGCAAACTGCGTCATTATGATTTGCTGGGGAGAAGACTGCACCGGGTATAGTTGATGTACAGCACAGCCTCCAACCGGATCGCAACGTAGAAGGGAAAAGACGAAAAGAAACCAGGGCCCTCATTTTGTGTTGATACAGTGTTCGACCCCACAGTGGGGCCGAAGGGGGCGCTACATAATCACAGTACAATGTCTTTGGAACCTGTTACTTACAATCCAGCATTTTGGATCACTGGTTTGAGGTCTTGAGTCTGTTTGTTAGTGATTCTTATTTTTACTGTTTTCTCTTGTTGATGACTTGATAACACAATGTTTACAGTTGTGATATTTAAGCTAATCTGTGTGCACTATCCCATAGGTCACTTTGAAGGTTGTTTACAACTTTCTTCTATTATTTAGGTCATGACATCAATGTCAAATAGTGACTTATGCTTATTTTCTTTCGATAAAGGAGTTCTTAGTGACATTGAAAATAAGCGCAATATATTAATAAAAGAGAGAGAACAGCTACAGACCAATTTCCACACAGTGAAGACAGAGATAGACCAGCTACAGACCAATTACCACATAGTGAAGACAGAGAGAGACCTACTACAGACCAATTACAGCACAATGTTAGCAGATGTTTCTCAGTTACAAGAGAAATATAACAGCTGCATTGCACTGAAAAAGCAAGGTGAGTCCATTGCTTATTTTCTTTGATTGACCTTCGTAAAATAAACAGTAATCAAATTAAAACATTTTCCTCATGTAAATTACAAAAAAACTGGATTATTAAGCAGATATGTATTACATTGTCTGTGCATCACTTTAGCCATTATCTAGGCCATAAGCAGCTAATGACTATGGAAGCTGATGAGGTAAACATGGCACAGAATATGACAGGAATCTCAGAAATCTACCTGATTTTTCAATGAGGAAATGAGAAGCTGATCACTGAAAAATAAGGTGCAACGTAATGATTGGCAGCCACTTTTTCCAGTGCAGCTATTCATCACGGCTATAGAATTTAGCCATTTTGAATTCTCTTCTCACTTCGTCTGGCTCTTCAGTCACATGCACTGCTTTTGAACTCAACACAGTTGTACCTGATACCAAGTGCTGAATGCAAGTCCCAGAAGATGCCACCAGATGTACATTATCGGCATTGTAGAATGGCGCCTTTTCCTGGATCATGCTTTCCTGGATCACACAGTCTTTAAGATTAATCTGTTTTTCACTGCAGAACACAGATGTCCTGTGGATTGGAAAAGTTTCGATTCAAAATGTTATTACATCTCTAATACAAAGAACTGGATGGAAAGTCAGGTGGACTGTAGACAGAGTGGAGCAGATCTGGTGGTTATAGACAGCAAAGAGGAATAGGTAGGAGAGAGAAAAATGTAACAGTTGATTATATTCAAAGGAGTTTCTTTTATATAATTACATGTAAAGATGTATTGTCATAATCATGCACAAATATTAATACAGCGTTTTCCAAACATTAGACTTTTTTCAGTCAGTTCCAGAGAACCTGGATTGGTCTGACAAGCAGTGAACAAGAAGGCGTCTTTAAATGGGTTGATGGGTGAGATAAATCGGTATTAAACTGTAGTGCGGTAGGACAAGACAAGTGTATGACAGCTCAAGCAATCAAAGTGCTGCATGGTTGAGCGAAAGCAATTGATTTGTAAGCACTGCTTTGTGTTAGTTAGCATGACATCAGCTTGACTCTATTAGTAGATAATGATGCTGTGGGATTTGAGTTGTGGGTCATGATTTAAGATACAGACAAGCTCCCTCAGAAAACGGAGAGCTCCTGCATTGTTATCGCTGCACAGGCACAACTTGTGGCCGCACTGACTGGGTGTCAGGATCGGTGCCCGTCTGGCCCTGTCTCTAGCGTCGTCTCCCCGTTTGGCCAGTAGCGCTTGCATGCCATCCCATTTGGTATTACACTAGTGTATTTTCCCTGTTCTTTGGGTCGTCATATTGCTTAGGGATGTAGGATCACACATGCACATATTACATAACTTAAATTCCAGGCGGCCTGAGACAAGGCCAAGCCTGATAAGAGGGGTAGACAATGGCCTAGGCACCAAAGGGGGGTTAGTGACCCCCACACACATAAACACACACACACACAGGACTTGAGTAACTTACCAGTTCTTATTACTAATCCAGCTTCGTCTATAACTAATATATATATAACTGAAGCTGATGTTTTGCAAAGCCTAGCTAAGCTAAAAATAAATAAATCACA
>JABFEB020000995.1:0-15245 GCA_019775895.2 Stomatorhinus ivindoensis
TTACAATCAGGATTCGCACATGAGGAGCAAGGGGGGCGTGGCACATGAGGCTGGAACGGACGGATCATGACACATACAATGAAGATAAACATTATGATAAAGTTTATTTTTTTCAAATAGACATCAGAACAGTTATGCTCAAAATGTCTGACAATTGAATATTAGTAAAAAGAAACACTCTATAAATGTCATAAATAGAAATGTTAATTTTTTAGAAAAAGATCCTGGTATTTGAATGCATTAATACTCCTTGAAAATTATTTTGAGGGAACTTAGCAATCCTACCATGCATTTCATATGAAAGTGTGTTTACATCTTCTGCTTATCCTGCCCAGGAGTGGGCTGGGGTACCTCCCCCCTCCCCCCAAATGTGATACACGTTACTACCTGACATTCCTACAGTAGTAATTAAATGTTGTACAGTGGTACCTCAGTTGTCAAACTCATTGGAACTCGTATTTCTTAAAAGTCGAACCAATCAGTTCGAAAAAAATTGCCTAGAACTCAATCCAAATCTCAGAAGTTGAACCGTGAATGCCAACCTAAGATAACTTGTACACCCGGAGAAATGAGTCACATGGCACATCTCTCAGTGGAAACAAAGGGTAAAGCTTCAGTCTCAGCCTCGCATTCGCTATAATAGCATCGTGCATGTTTACACTAACTGAATACACATATTTAGACAGTAAAAATACATTTAGACAATGATAGACAGTAACAGTAATTATTATTATATAATAAAATACATTTAAAAATAAAGATTTCTTATTAATTATTTATATATTAACAATAAACCATTAATACATTTAACTATAATAATATTGCCATGCCAATCAGAACAGAACGGAGACAAAGGCGCAGACGTCAGGGTATCGGGGAATGCGGGGTTTAATTACAGGTAAGGCAGGCAAAATGCAGACGGACAATACAATGACTGGACTGGGGAAACAAACTAAAACATGGAGGAAATACAGAGGACTAATGACAACAACTAGAAACAGCTGATCACACGGGGATTCCACACGGGGTTAACGAGGGGGCGTGGTACACGGAAGGAGTGGATGATCGCAGCAGGACACATTGTTTTTTTTTAACTTTACACATTGTTTGGATACATTTATTTTCTTACTTTACAAATTACTGTTTTGATAAGTAGATTAGATTTGATTAGTACAGTATATGCTCTTATTGTTTTATCCGGTTCATTTTGTGTTTAAATGCTTAAAAAAACATTTTTAGGTGTAATTTTTTTGGAGCCGGGAACCAATTCATTGGTTTTCCATTATTTGATCAGAATCCAAACTTTTTAGGATTGGATCCGGAGTTCTGAACGGATTAAGTTCGAGTTCTGAGGTACCACTGTAAGTGCACAAAAATATATCAAAAGTCTCAGAGTGCTGCCACTGTTTATTTCAGACCAGGCACACAAAGTGCAACGACACCCAAGGTTTACTAAGGACCAATAAAAGCGTTTCATAATTCAGTCCAATACTGTGTTTGTTCTTCAACAATTCTGCTTTGGCTTTCTTTGTAAACCATCTTTTGCTATACAAGAAAAAGATTCGTTGTGCAAGAGTCATGTCCTCATATGACTCTCCATATACTCAGGTTCAGCAAACCTGCAGATAGCAAATTCTTTCTGGCCCGGATGTGGCCCATTGCCAGTTTCTGAACCTCACAATGTTAACCTCATAAGAGCTACAGCATACAGTCCCTGATCAGGCTTCAGATGTGTTTAAAAAAAACAAAAGCCCAATGTCTTGAAGGATTTTGTATTTGAGAAAAAAAAACAATGTCCATCTGGTGCTGGGACCCACACTGCCCTCTTGAGGTGGACAGACCTTTTACACTTACAGCATTCAGCAGACACTCATGTCTAGAGCAACTTCCATTACCAATGCAGGCAGGACTCAAGCCCATTACCTCTTGATTCACAAGTAAGCATCCTAACCACTAGACCACCAACACACCCTTTTTTTCATGCACCAACCACTGGTAAAGTATTTTGTTGGAAGTAGTCCCATTCCCAGTTGCATAAAAAGTACTTTACCTGTATTCAGATGCACCAAGAATCATTGTGCAGTTCAATTGTTGACAGACCAATTGAATTAAAACAACAAACCACTCTTCCTTATACATTACAATCATTTTATTGGTCCTATTACAATTTATTTGATGCAGTGAGCAACTACAGAAAAACAATGTTAACTGCCTGTTGGCCCTAATATAATGCAGCTAGTAATAGACAATGAAACATATTAGTTCATTATAATGTTGCATAAGTGTTTAATAATGTGTTTAAATAATGTAATGTGCTCTGTCTCTGTCCAAACAGCACATTCATTGCATCTAGAAAACAGTTATTTTTCCATAAGCACAAGTGCATATTTACCATACCTATGCCAGAAGTGTGCCAGATCCGCAAGCCATATAACAATTTTTTAATAAAGTATCTAACATGTGGCCCATATCTGTTTTGTGACATTTGGGCCATTGTTACGTGCCGTAAGTTGAACGCTTACAGATTCCCCAGTGCCCCCTGCCTCGTCATCGTTCTCCGCCAGCTGACCAAGCTTCGCCTCCTGACCAGACTCCGCCCCCCCGATCAGACTCCGCCCCATCCCTTCCTATGCCCCATTCGTCTCATCCGGTCTACTGCTTGAAGAAGCCGAAAGTCATGTGTTCGAGAGGTCTTTGCTCGATCTTTGCTTTCGCTGTTTGCTTTCGGATTGATCATTGTGTATGACTGTTTCGTTTTCTGGACTCCAATTCTTTGCTCTGCCCTTTCCTGTACCTTTGCCTTCGATCTGCTCGTCTCTCGGTTCTGACCTCGCGCTTTGTTCCTGACCTCTCTTTTGCTCGACCCTTCGGATACTGTACTTTGGCTTGTGTGTGTATGTTCATGTGTATTAGGTGCGTAAGGAGTGACTGCCGTTTTGTTTCAGCATTCGTGGTGTTTATCATTGTTTTGGTCAGGGAGTTAGGATTAGTCTTTGTCATTTCGTTTTCACTTATTTTCGTTACCTTTAGTGTTAGTTTAGATTGGGACGTTTGCGTTAGCTGTTTTGGTGGTTGTTTTGGCCTAAGTCACTCCCGAAGTCTGTTGCACCTTCTGTGTTGTAAAGTCTTTGTGAATAAAAATAGAAAAATACAAAAAAAGATCCCGTTGTATCCCATCTTCCCCTTTACCTCACCTACACCTTTCTGGCGATCCCCAACCCTAGACTGTGGATCGTAACAAACGGAACATTCCAGAACATGAAATCTTTTACAACTGCCTCTGCAGTAGTGGGTTCTTAGGCTGCTGGAACTCTTAGCATAGGCTATAATAAGGGGAACATCCTGGAATGGGTAGCTGTCCATCACAGGCATCACTCACACAGAAGATCCCGCACTCACTTTGCTGCAAGCTGGCTTGATATCATACATGTTTACATGCATTTTTTCTTGCATTATCAAATGTCTTCCAATTAACTCAAATTGCATTTTTTCCACAACCTGCTTACTATGTCAAGGTGAAGTTGGGAAAACTACACTGATTATAAACAATTGCACCGGATCCTTCTTTGGGTGCAGTGCTGCTGGTTTACTGCTTTGTTGCTGTGTCTGCTTTGCCAAATTTAACTTCAAGCACCACACGGCTTCCACTCCCAGGGTCTGAGGAAGTGTAACATAACGACATGATAATACTTCTGTAATTACACAGCAAGAAAACTGCAGGAAAGGCAGTTCTCCACTTTAGTGAGGAAATTCCGGACACCTCACATGGTGAAGCAGATCTGTTAGGCAGGACAAATTTACAGTTTAGCTGGAGGTGCCTGGAAGAGCTGAAAATTACATCTAAATCCCTTAGACAAAGCACTAAAATGGGAGAGGAATGTATAATTAGGCTGCAGATATGGTTATATTCTGAGATTTTTCCCCCATCACAGAAAAACTGCAGTGGCACAGCAATAACCAGACTATTTGTGAAAGAAGATAAGCACTAATTCCACAGGTCTACCTAATTATAGGACCAGATGTGAAACTTACGGCAAATTGCTTGAGCTGTTTCTGATGTGTTGCAAACGAGGAAAATAATGATGTTTTTTTTAATGACGCATTTTATATGTAGTGTATCTAGACGTTATATGAAGAAGATACATTATTTTTGACAGATTATTACAATAAATTTAGAGCTATACTCAGCAACGCATACAAGCAGATACACAGAGTCATAGCCACCTATGTGTATGTGCACATTCCTCACACAAAGGCAGTCACACACATACACACCAACCTCCTCTTTCTTACCTACACAGACAAATAATCAGCATCCCAATAAAATCTTTTCTCCTTTTTATCCATTTTTAAAAAAGGTATCATTCATCTCAAAGTGCTCTAAAGGTCATAAGGTTTATAAAGTTCACCCAAAATGCCATGTTGGTTCTCGCTGTGTGTCATTTCAGCAGCTTGAACTATCACAGGTATCAGCAGCACCAGGAAATGCTTGCAGTTCTGTGGTTTTGTGTTCACTGAACTATACCTGGCTTTCAGTCCCAAGAAATTGCAGATGTTGACATTAGAAACTATGAAACAGAGGTCGACATGGGTTGTATGAGGGATTACTTAATAGGCAAAACACTGAAATGCTTTTGAGCTTTTTGTAGCTCTCCCCAGTTAAGGTAGATTAGCTGCTTAACTGAGCGGTACTTGCAGAGGCAAATCTAGGGACTCCAGGGGTCGCTAGGCAAAAACTTCATGGGGCCCCCCTTCTCCCCCTTCCCTGGCATGATAAATTTTGTTACCTTTATTTTACTGTGTAAATTAATAATATCAACAATAAGAATTTCATAAACACACAACCTTTATTTTCACTGTTGTGAAAAACAGAATACACAAATAAAGGGGATTTGTCACTATGTAATTGGCTGCCTCCGGGGCCCCCTCCCAGCTTGGAACCCTAGGCCATTGCCTAACCTGCTTGTCCTGTGGCTGTACTTGTCAGGTTGTGTTTACAGTGTTACGCACCGTAAGGAAAGTATGTGTTGTAAGGGAGATATGTGCCGTAAGTTCCAGGTACATGCCTTAAGTTCAGGAGGATGCCTACAGGTTCTTTGGACGTCCTGCCCACTCACGCATTGGTCAACCGCTCCCTAGATCCCGCCTTCTGGACTTGGCCCCGCCTCCTTGTAGGTGGGTTGATGCCCCATGCTGGGTTGTTCCCAGCCTTTTGCCTATAGGTTCTGTAGCCCTAATAACACTGAAGAGGACAAGTGCTTACAAAAGATGGATGATTGCTCATATGAAATACTTCATGTTGTTAATTTTAGCTTAATAGCTAGGTAGCAAGTGATCTAACATCATTAATTGTGAATTTAAAATGAGATTAGTTAGCATCTTGTTGACATTTAAAACATGTCAATAAACCATTTATTGATGGCTGTGTTCAGGAACGTTTTTAATATGTGGTGTTAAGGGTGTCTCTTTATGTTGTTTTACACTTATTTTGGAAAGTAAGTACTGAGAAAATGTGTTTTTTGCCCATTCCTAAAACAGTATTTTAAATAAGAGTGCACACTTGTGTAGAGATCTATCGAGTGATGTCTCACTGTGGGTGAAGACTTGGCAATGTCAGATGGCTATACATGCAACTGTTCTTAAAGTGTGTGTTAGGGACACAATGGTCTGCTTCTGGAGTTGTAGTCCGTCATATTTTCGCTGAAAGTACTCCAGTGGTTTTCCAATAAGTTTTTTGGTGTTTTGTTTCGATATGCCGCTCGAGTTTTGAGTAGTACAGATTAATCAACTTCACCAAGTCAATACACATGTAAGTTGAAAACAAATCTACATCTACATCTGTCTTGATGTATGTCTAATCCACAATGGACACAGTGTGCCTTGGGCTTACAGGGCTGACTTAAAGCAATGCATTCTGGTCCTGACGCAAGGCATCATGGTTAGATTTAAACGTGGTGCTGGTGGCCCTGTACAGACCAATAGCCAGTCTCGATTTTAAATTCGCGGACCAATCTGTAGCCTTCGTGGCTCATCAGTGGCTCATCAGTGGTTGAGAAACGTGGTCTTAAAAGATATTTTGTTCCCTGTTAAATCAGCTTTAAAAGACAAGAAAAAAAGAAGTCTATTCCATCGCATACGCTTGGTTGGAAAAGTAGGTTGAAAATTATTTCTTTCTTAAATAGTTTCAGATATGATTATTTATTTTTACAAACTTTAACCATTTTTAACATCTATGGCTATGCTAACGTTACTATGTTCGACCTTTGGTGTGATGTGTTTGTTTGTTACTATTAATTTGAGTTGTATTACTATGACGTAAGATCACTCTCAAAATACATGTGCATACAGAATAATCACAATTGTGCTTTTCAGTTTTCAATATAATACAAGGTAGTAATTATCTTAGGGTTTTAGAGTAATTTTTTACTGTCTTGTTCTTACAGATGTTCCTTCAAGAACTTCGTTACCCAAAGGGCAACTTCACCAAGTCAATACACATGTAAGTTGAAAACAAATCTACATCTACATCTGTCTTGATGTATGTCTAAATATTTAATGCTGTATTCTCTATTGTTGACCTTACAGCAACAGAGAGGATCCTTCTGCAAATGTTGGGAGTTGCAGACCCAGGTCCAACACCTGACAGAGATTGTCACCCAAAGACCTCCCTGCAGACCCACCATTAACAACGGCAAGTGCACTGGGCAAAATTGATTTATGATCTATTTTAATTAAATTATTTTAGATTTTGGAAATGTTTATTTTTTTCATAGTCTAAATAATAAAGTTTCAAGGTGTATTTAAGTTTATATTCCAATTATATTTCTAAGTGAATTACTATTAACTCAATTACAGAGATTTTTCAAATACAGGTCTTTCTATAAGAATCTATTTTTTTCAGTGTGCAGAGGATGGTGGACTTCCACTGCAAGACATTGCGGAGCTGAAGAACATGTTGACTTTATGAACAAACTGGAATGATTATGGTTTTAGAAAACTACCTTATACATAGCTAATACACGGATACTAAGAAATATAACAAAGTTGCTTTTTTCAGACTGCAGATAAAAAGTGGACAATCACAACGTAAAGGAATAACAATAAACTCACCTGTTCATGATTTCCATTTACCATTTAATAAGCTCTAATGTAAGTGAATTGTGTCTGTTCTGTTTTTTAGAGTCTGCATTATGAAACCCACTGGTCTCTTTAGTCCAAATGTGGCTGAAGCTGAAACAACCATCAAAGAGTGGCTCGTGACAGGCTGACCAGGCCTGTCCGATAGTTCTTTTCTTTCAGCATTATTATTTTCTTGTATTTTTTATTTTTGTAATGTGTGCATTTTATTTTTGCGTGTTCATTTTATATTTTATAATTTTTTTAATAAAAACTTTTAACGAACACCTAATATATTAGTATCAATATGTGTTCAACAATTAAGCAAATGTAGAAATAATTACTGACAATCGTAGGATAATAAGAGAGTTGCGGAATCATCACCGACTTTCGCCTAGACCTCTAGCTTTCATCACTGTTGAGACGGAAAACATTGCGATTGCATCGCCTGGACGGAGCTGTTACGGAGGCGCAAATGACTGAAAGGCTACTAAATACCGACCTTCAAAAAACGTATCAGCGATGTAGCGCCGACGTACTTGTGCTGACTGGGATGAGGCTTAGTTTAGAAATGGTGCTAGGTTGAATCTGACTTTCAGAAATGTCTGGCTTTATCTTGCTCCCTACCCCCCCCCCCCCCCCCACCATGAAGAATGATTTCTTCATTACCCAGAAAACTTAAGTCAAATGTAAGCATTGTCCAATAGGAATGACACTTACCTCTCCTCCTATTGGACAGTGTTCACGTTTGTTATCCAGCTAACTTGTGCTTTGTGGAATACCCCGAATATATACATGCAATAAATTTGCATATGCATGCAGGCGCATTTCTTAAAGGAGCGTTCAAGTGTGGAATGTCACTTGGTTCCAATACCTTAAATAAAGGATAAGTGAACATTTTGGGAATGATTTCCGTGGTAACACCTAAATGAATCACTCTCCAAAAACAAAAAAGCAGGTATATCACTGGTCATGTGCCAGATGCTGTCTGTATATTGTTGCGTGAAACATTTAATAGGTACAATCAGAAGACATGCATTCTTTAGAAATCTTTTTCAGCCATCACCACTATGCAAGTCTAAAGCAAAACTAGTAGCAGCTGCATATTGTATGTAATTACAAATATTATAAGTCCAGTGCTTCCACTACAATGACGAGCAAGAAACACGCCTGCCCATTGTTAACCATGCAATACAAGTATTTAATCGCTGCTCTCTAGCTCTCATTGACCTGTATCTCCCTGCACCAATTCATGTCACACAAAGAAAAACTACAGGCAACAGGTTATTGGGCAAACCAGTTGTCTGCCTGTGCATGTCAACATCGAATGGCCTCCTCTCGTTTGTGTAGTTCTTATGTTCTTATCGGAATGCCACTAGGTGGACAGGCATCACATTTTCACAGATTTTTATTTTGACACTGCTTTGTTTATGGGAGACACAAGTATTATCATGGTTGAGAACAGGGGAGACAGAATTCATTAATTTCTGCTTCCAGACCTGATGAGTGGCTTACCAGTCACATTATTGGTGTCGCATAATCAATCTGAAGCCATTCAAAGCTTAAAACTACAAACTTTCCCGAATATTTTATTATAATCACAATAATTTATGAATTGGCAATGGTCTGCTCACTGGGTTGAATAAAAAAAATTGACAAATGAACTGCAAGATAATTTCTTCAGAATGTGAATATATAAAGGGGTGGGCAATCTTATCCACAAAGGGCTGGCGTGTGTGCAGCTTTTTGTGATAGCCCTTAGGTCAGCTGTCTAGACCCAGGTGTGAGGACTCTTCAGCCAATCAGTCCTCTAATTAGTGACCTAATTAAGGGGTTGCAACAAAAACCTGCATATACAGCAGACATTTCTGGATAAGATTGCCTACCCCTGATATGCAAAAAAAATGATCAAGCAATTTTCTATGCAAGAAACAAAAGATTATAAATCTTTGAACAGACTATATTTTAGTGATATGTATTCAAGCATGAGGTAGTAAACCTGAATAAAGTAGGGGATTTAGATCAGTGTCGGTCAAGCCAGTCCTCAAGGACTCCCAGAGAGTCCGTGTTTTTGCTCCCTCCCAGCTTTATTCCAGAGGGAGCAAAAATGTGGATTGTCTGGGGATCCCCAAGGACTGGTTTGAGAAACACTCGTCAAGACAGTTATTATGATCTAGATATATAGCTAGATCAGCAGAACAGAGTAGTACTATAGCTAGACTCTACTAGTCACCTCCCAGGCTGGTTGGTCAGATGACCACAGATCTGAACAAACACAAGGACTCAAGTGATGGATTGCTGAGTAACTTTGATCAAAAACAGTATTGACCACTGTTCCAGGGTAATATGGCCAAACTGAGGATTTATTTCTCTCCTTTGTTAATTTTTCACAAAATCTTTCCTCCTTTTTGCTGTGCTCAGCCACTAGGCTCATTCAACTGTTTATTTAATCTAACAAGTAGCAGGGCTGTAAGAGATCAAAGACAGAGACAGATTTGGAAGTGAATATAAATTTTAATCGCATTATAAGAAAACAAGCAGGGTTAGATGGTATTTTGTTGATCCAGCTCTGATTCTTCTTATCAAAGGGGTTGTCTGTGCATGCCTAGGGGAGACTGGACACTAAATTAAGATCGGAAATTGTGGACCTGCATTTGTAATTAATACTCAATTTGAACAAAGCATTAAAGCTTCAGTATAATTCACAAACATTATAAAATTGCCACACACAGACACACACATAGGTTTGTAATTATATCTTTCTGGGGATTCTCCATTCATTTCTATGGTGAAACATGATGACCTTAACCCCTACCCAACCCTAACCTTAACCATAAGTAACCATACTAGATATGAGATTTTTGTCATTTTTACTTTTTTCTTTACATTCATAGATCTTTGTGCATCAAACTAACTGGTTTTTATCACATTGCGGGGTACATTTAGTCCACACACACACACAAACACAAAGAATGGGTTGTTCTGTTCTGAAGAGCTCATTGAATTTGAGTGTGGTCAGTTTGTGAACTTCCTATTCCACAGTCAACTAGAAGTGTTATTATTGAAAAGTGGAAGTGAATAGGAACAACAGAAAATCGGCCACAGAACGGCAACAGGGCAGGGTCGCCGAGTGCTAAGGCGCATTGTGTGTAAAACTTGCCAGCACCTTAGTGAAGGGAAGTCTTAATGCTGCAGCCTACCAAGACATTCCAACTTTGTGGAAACAGTTTGGGGAAGGTCCTTTGCTGTTCCAGCATGCATGTGCCCCAGTGCACAAATCAAGGTCCTTAAAGACTTGATGTTTGAGTTTGGTGCTCACCCTACTGTCTCTTTTATGCCAGTTTCCTGAGGCGGCCTCCTGGGATGCCTTTCCTGCTGTCCTGAAGGAGGTCCCACAAATGCTGAGTCCTCATTGGAGTTTTCCCTTCACTCTCTGGTCAAACTCCTCAGAACCTATTTTTTAGGGTTTAGGTTCAGTGGCCAGGTCATGTGATGCAAAATTATCAAACTCTCAGCTAGATTGTGTGTCTTGTTTGTTTAAAGTGACACACAGCAACAAAATGTGTCATCTGCATTTGACCCATATGTGACAAGTGGGCAGCACCTTGCTCTTTGCACCTCAGCAGTAGTTTGCTGGCCAGTAAGTATATATACCTCTAAGAATTTTTCACTTAACACTGGTAGTAATTATTTGAGGTCTCTGTGTTCTCTTTAGTTAAAATGACTGGTGACACTTTACTTAAAGCACTCATGTACAATGCATTATAGATACCTTCATAATGCATTATAATGGCTTATACTGACCATTACAATGCATTACAAAAGCATCCACAGTGTATTATAGATGAGAGCTTCACAGAGCATTAATAATGTATAAGAAACATGGCTATAATGTATGTCTTATAAATGGTTACAGCTGTGTTTATAATACTTTATGAAAGCAATATGAAGGTGTCTATAATGCATTATGATGACTGCTTTAATTGAAGTGTTGCCCTTGATCATTTTGCTATCATACCTGGACTACTAGCTGCTAGGACTCAACACTATAATTAAGAATCAACCTAGGTGTGGTCACAAAAGTATGTGTAGCTACTGTAGCTACAAAATATGCAACTGTTTCAATTTGTGTGTCGAGAACCACAATCTCAGCCAAAAAGTCTTTAGAATTATGTGGGATTGACGTTTGTGAGAAGGCAGGATACCTGTGGATTGGACATATGCTATAGATGTACGAGGCTGTGCTGTCTCAACAGCATAAATTCTCCTGCACGACCAGCGCAAAGGACACCTGCTCCAAAGAAGGCATATATCTACTGTGAACAAGATGCAGTGTCAGATTTCTGCCAGTTCATTGTGATAATACAGGTGGCTCAGCAAATACATATTAAAAGTAAAAAAAAAAAATTAAGATACTTTTTCATCGTGGTATCTAGTAAAAAGTATACATTCTAAAATCTACCATATGGAGGACAAATATGTTATTTATTACTATAGTTAAATATACAGATTAACAGAACCAGAATCTTTATTGTCACATGCCCAATGCTGGTGACAATTCTTATAGTTTGCTAGTGTTCGGGTGTCATGGCAATAGACAGCTAACAATTAGGGTGCAACGCAGATACAGAATAAATGCAACACGCAGGATACATAACAGGGAGAAGTTAATGCAAAGGTATGCGAAACATACAGTATTTTAACACATATGCAAGTAGTGCAATAGAGAAAGTTTATGCAGACACAATAAAGATTTGTTATTATACTTAATTACTCGTTATTATAAAAGTGCAAAAAGATTGTCAGGGGTTTGTGCTGTGATGTAAATGTGAAAATTTAAATGTGACATTGTTTTATATGAATACAAGCAGGAGATACCGTTGAGGAGTATGATAGCACCGGGAATGAAGCTCTTCTTGAAGCATGTTGTTTTTGTGGTGAATGATCAGAGTTGTCTACCTGAAGGAAGCAGCCAATTCAGAACCTACACAGGATGTGAGGTGTCCTCCATTATCCTGTCAGCACAGGTTGTGAGGTGTCCTCCATTATCCTGTCAGCACTGGATGTGAGGTGTCCTCCATTATCCTGTAAGCACAGGTAGTGATGTGTCCTCCATTATCCTGTCAGCACTGGATGTGAGGTGTCCTCCATTATCCTGTCAGCACAGGATGTGAGGTGTCCTCCATTATCCTATCAGCACAGGATGTGAGGTGTCCTCCATTATCCTGTCAGCACAGGATGTGAGATGTCCTCCATTATCCTGTCAGCACAGGATGTGAGGTGTCCTCCATTATCCTGTCAGCACAGGATGTGAGGTGTCCTCCATTATCCTGTCAGCACAGGTAGTGATGTGTGATCGAAGGTGAAGCCTTTGGCATTATATGGATTTTTGTGTGTATGGCTCCAGAAAATGTGGTCAGATCCTAGTCATAATAAAAATAATGACAAAATCAATGACTTAAAATACACAATATTTCACATCTCTATCATCATTAAACAAATTGTTTAAACATCCAAAGTCATTGATGGGAGAGTATCTGGAGCTCATGTTTACTTACTAGTGGAACCTCTTTTATTAACAATAATCTCAATCAAAAGCTTTCATTAGCTAGCAGACCCATGCAGACCTATGCAGACCAATGCAGACCCATGCAGACCCAGGCAGACCCAGGCAGACCCAAGCAGACCCAAGCAGACCCATGCAGACCTATGCAGACCCAGGCAGACCCAAGCAGACCCAAGCAGACCTATGCAGACCCATGCAGACCCATGCAGCTTTGAGGAAGCATTATTGCCTAGGACTCAATACAAAGTTTCAGGTCATGATTTTTTGGGATATTTTGCTTGAAAGGATTGCTTCAAATCATGCAACAGCATTTCAGAGGTCAAGACTCTGACTTGTTCATTTACTCCTATGTTATACATCACTGTGAGGTTGCATGACACAACTTCTTTGGAGCTGTACATCAACAACAACAACAACAACAAATTTATTTTTGTATAGCGCATTTTCATGACTTCACATCATCTCAAAGCGCTTAGAGATCACAGACAGATGACCTAGCACCCTACTCTAAAATTTCCTGACACAACACGGAATTCACCGGTACCTTTATTATAAGACTTGTAAGGATCCCACATGATTATAGTCCTCCTCCTGCTTCTCAGCTGGGATGAGGTTTTTATGCAGTGCATTGTTTCCTGCAGATATAATCCTATGTACATTTACTAATTGTATAAATGTTTCTGACGACTGTATTTACTGCCTGAAGAGTTTAAATTCACACACCATTCTATTACTTTTTATATTTTGGATTATATCTCTTGAACAGAAATGAATTATTCTTGAACAGAATTATTTTCTTTTGTACATTTTGATTTTTTTCTTATTTAAATACTTGTGCATCTTTTAAAATCTGTAAATAGATTGACTTGTGCTGTAACATGTAACATAATGATTGTATAGATGAATACTACTGAAAAGGAACCGCAATAAACTGGACCTCAATTAGACATTAGAGGCTGCTGAATCTATGGTAGAAAGCTTGAAGAAGCTGAGTGTGGCCATGGCCGTCATAAGGAGGTATGATCTCCCCGGATGGATACGGCATGAAGGTAATGTGAAGATTTGGCCATGAGCTGAATTTGCAAAGGTACATGCTGAGGTTTCAGGCAGCCATACGAACCCCTTGGTATAGCAACGTGTGTGAGCCGCTTTAGATGTGACTGCAGGCATCCTGGCCGGTAAGCCAGGGATGGCCGTCTGTAGCTGTCACTGTCTTCTCAGCATGCAAACATCCCCAACTCGCTATGATCCATCAGCCAGTCCCAGCATGCAATTCACGGTCCATTTTGGTAACATCACCACACTTAAACAAAATAATGAGCAGAAAACCTTTTTAATACTACGACACGTATAAGTAAATAGACTGTCTGGCAAACATGGTTCATATATTAATGAAATTAGTCTGAGTTCAGATCAACTGGTTCATTATTTATTGTGAAATACTTGTTTGGTATTTATGTATTTTGTCTCCTTTATCTGCTATATGTGGCTGGATTACCCTCTGAATGCAGCGATTAAAGTGTCAGCATATTGATTCAGGAGCAAATGTCCTGTGGGAGGTAACATGTTTCTATATTATGACATTAATCAGAAAAGCACAGAAATTGTGAACAATTGAATTGCTTTCAAGTTCAGGAAATGTATAAAAATTAAATCTACACAGACATTTTTATGAGGTCAGTGTTTGTATATTCTGTTCATTCAGGTATTTCCCAAAATTCAGAAACCACCTTTCTGCATGAATCCAGGTAGTATATAGTATTTTTTTAATTCACACTTCACACCACATGAGAGTATTTCTTGTTAAGCAATACTCAAAGTTATTTAATCCCCTTTAAGAGGATGTGTGTTGCATGCATTTTTCATAGCTGTCAAAAACACTAAACCAGTGCAGAGAGATTTCTTTTTACACATGAGGGAAGCAGCTGAAAGCCAGTTACAGCCATTTACTGAAACTCCCAAATCCTGCCAATAAACTTGCAAGGGCTGAAGCAAGATGAGTCGACGTAAGATTTTATTTGTGAGCTACAACTTCAAGAGTAGAGAATTGCAGCCCAATATACATGGATTTTCGGATGTTTCAAATAGTTTGTTTGTCCATAAACAACTGAATTACTTTCAAACTGTTTAAATGTAAAAAACATCAATCTGATCACTAAGGCGATCATAGTATTTGGATGCAGTGACTAAATATTGTAATCTTTGCTCATTTTGGCATGACTTTCAGAACAGCATGTCGGTAGTATTCATTTTGCTTTTCTTCTGAAGCAAAAGCATTATGAGTTATGCTGGCTCCCCCCCAGATACATGTAGCCCCCGGGCGCAGGCTCCTTCCACTCAGCTAGCTCCTCTGTATTGTTAGCTGCAGCAGTTCCACGCCCACCCCCGGGCAGCCGTAACAGCTCCTGGCCCACCCCCGGGCAGCCGTAACAGCTCCTGGCCCACCCCCGGGCAGCCGTAACAGCTCCTGGCCCACCCCCGGCAGCCGTAACAGCTCCACGCCCACCCCCAGGCAGCCATAACAGCTCCACGCCCACCATCAGGCAGCCATAACAGCTCCACG
>JABFEB020000996.1:0-15232 GCA_019775895.2 Stomatorhinus ivindoensis
CCCCCCCCCCTCGGTCCCCAGAGGCTCCACCAACCCCCCCTTCCCCAGAGGATGTTAATATTGATGCTGGATAGCTTAAAAGCGCACGCAGGACTGTTCGACTGGGAGGAAGCGCACACGCTCGCAGAGAAAACACAGACTTCTGCATAAACAACAGATAGCCCCAGAGATTAAAATAAACACGGATAAACTCACACAGTTCCTGCCCATAGGCTTCTATCAACTTCCTGATAGCACAGAAGACATGCCAATAAAAGAGTAAGAGAAACATCAGGAGTATATTGGTCCTTTAGACATAGTTTACTGAAGAAAAACCTGTGAAAGAGGAAAGGATTTCTAGAACAGACTGGACGGTGTTCTCTGCTCCATGTAAACACCACACAGCCACCATCAGGATTCCTACAGGGAGGAGAAGGGAGCGAGTTACACTCCAGCAGGTTTTGACAACACTTGATATTCTGTTAGTCTGCAACAGGACACGGCACTACGCGTCTTTGGCAGCACAGCGCTGGGTGGATCGCGTTCCCTCCAGCCTTGTAAACTCCAGGAGGTGCCGCAAGCCTGCTGTGGGCATTGAAGGAAGGCCACAGCAGGGCCCGCGGTCCCATCACCACTCGTTTCGGCACAAGTCAGCCGCTTACCGCCTTCTCTGACCGCTTTGTCCCCATCAAAGGGCATTTGCTGACAATTTGGACAGTTGCCGACAATAAGAATTTGAAAGGGTTAAAATCCCCACATCACCAATGAAGCAAGTAATTAGAGGGTGTGGACTGCTGTAAGCATATCACATAAAAACAGGATTAAATTCCACAAAAATCATGTACTTCATCCAGGCTTCTCTCAGTCAGACACTGACAATTAAAAACAGTGCCCACAATGGAGCCTGTTCTTAATTTACTCAAACTTCGCCAAAGTCATTTCAGCTGTTTGCAAAGATTATATTAAGCCCGTAAGTATCGGCCACAGAGTGATTCGATCGCCAGTTCAACCAAAGAACCGAAGACGGAACTGAGGAGGCAGTCAGCATGTCCTTCAGCCCGTGAGGATGACACTGTAGGGTCCGTGTCTGACTTCTGGGCTTTCAAACGTCAGCAACGTCCATCTGTGTTCAAGCTTCTGCATAAAAACTAATTTTCCAAACATCCATAGCGGTTAAAACTCCTTATGTAACGAAATATGCATGTCGGAATATGGACATGACTAATATGAAGCTTGTTATACCCATAAATGGGCACCAGCCCAGGCTGCCTTACTGCTTGCATCGACGACACAACATGAAGCTGAAGCTTTACCCGATACCGCCCGTGTCGCACAGTGGCCGAGTAACCTGCTCGTGAACTTGTGCTGTGTAAAAGGATAAACAAAAGCTGAATTTGCGAAGCAATTGCTTTGCAACTTTGGGTTCCACAGAGCAGCCCCAGAGGCTGGAGCTCAACGGCAAAGTAAAACGAGAAAGAGTTGGACCCAATCTTCCGTATCCCCCCACTATCCACATGGTGCCAGAAATATTACAGCTTCATCCTGGTGCTTAGGATTTAGTTGCTTATGTGACCACAGATTAGTGGTAGGACATCCATACTTGTTAGAGCTTTGTGATCAGCCAACAGACTTATCTCATACTTTTATAAAGTAGGTCTATTTTATCTAATTCGTGCTGCAGCGAACAGGAACAGCCAAACTCAAGGCTCCACAGTTGGATTGAGCAGTAATGATTCATTCATTCATTAAAGCTAAATACCTACCTTCACCACTTCTTCAGTTACAGTTCCTCTGCCTCACGTTCTTGTCTTTGTGGTTGGCGGCAGACTCGCTCTTCCTGGGGGAGGGTGGGGATAACATTTCCGAAAGGCCACCAACAGAACAATGCCATAAACTTTATTTACTTAAATGGTACAAAGGCTTGACTTACAGTGGAGCAGACCCTACATTGTCATCTGTGAAGCAAAAGAGATAAATGGAAATGATTTGGAACTGGGGCACGGCAGCAAAACAAACCAAATCATGGATACAGGGCATGAGGGAGTAATAGACATCAATGGGGAAGTCTGGCAAATTTTTCACTCTGATGCCAATAAGAGGAACATTGCTAAGAAAAAGTATTAATCCGCTCTCAGGGCTTTAAAGCAGACACACGACTTCATATACCAGTCTGCAGACTTTGTTAACTTACTACCTGAAGTATTACTCTCGGTGCAAGATCATGCAGTAGTAGTAGTAAATTGAAAAGATTTTTTAAACAATAAATGACTTCCAATTAAATCCCAGTCACAACAACCTGAGCAGCATCCATGCAGTATTTTGGTTTACGTGCAATTAAAAGAGTTTCCCCACTTTAAAGTGACATCTTTATGCATTCAGATAAAAGAATGTCAGTTTTCAAATAAGCTCCATCACAGCTTATGCAAACATGTTAAACTATAAGTAGCATTTCACACATGCATATATAAATGTGGCACTTTTTAGCCACTCCTCTTGTCATTAGTTGCAGTGAAAGAATTACAAATTTAGCACATTCATTTGTCATTGGCCACTCTAAACACCCCGTGTTTAATTGGATTATTTCATTAAGTGACACCACTCCAATCCAACATGAGTTTTTAATTACTTACCAAAATGTTACAAAAGCAGCAGCAAAAAAAAAGTAATAATATAATAAATAAATAAAATAAAAACACAAAACGATATAGATTGTTCTAGTCTGGTAAATTAATGTTCGTTTTTAGTTAAATCTAAAAGAAAAAAAAAACACGGAAAGGAAGCACAAATCACACAAAGGTTTTTAAAAAAGAGAAGACTGATAAAGCTATATTTAAAAATACTAAGAACAATAATCTTGAACCAGTGTGATGAATAGAACCCGCAAAAAGTAGCAGAGGGCCTAGAGTTGGGCACTCAACTGGAAGACAATGCCACATTGTAACACTAGGGGGCATCAGTAACTAACCCACAGCCACAAGGGCCACTCCTAATACACAAAGACAACATACATCTCAGCTAAGCTCTGAGCCACTGCATGCACAACATTGACAATAAACCCCAGATATAATCCTTTTACAATCCAGCACTTGTTAACAATAAACACAGCATAAGGAAAGGCGTCACGCACCATCACCAAGGTCCTCGGACTTTCTCCTCTTCTCGAAGATGAAGATGATGGCAACAAGGATGATCACCTCCACCACGATGCCGAGGAAGGGCCACAGGGCGGCCAGCCGGCTGCGCACGCGCAGCGTAATGACATCAGAGGCCTCACCAATGTTATTACTTCCCTGGCAAGTGTAGCTGCCCGAATCTATGTTACTGGCCGGTTTATGGATGTACAGGGTGGTCTGGTTGGGCAGGATCTTGATATTGTACTTTTCGTCCTCTGTGATTTCCTTAGTTACAAAAAAACAGAAAATAAAGTTCAGTTGCCCTTACACGGATGTCATACCAAGAAAGAGCCTTATACACCAACACTGACGTGATTTTTGTCCAGGATTCTGCTACTCCGCTACGCAGTCACACATGCATTGAGTGTGATTACCTACGTTGCTATGGGGCAGCCCGTCAGCTGCAGAATTGCAATATCAGTGCAGGATGACAGCTGTAAACCATCCAGATATGGTCCAGTTTTGGATTTCAGATACACCACTAACGCCAAACATTATTATTAGCCTGTCTGGAGGCGGATAAGGCCAACTGAATGGCCTGGAGTGACATTAAGTACCCAGTGTCTCACAACCAATACTTACATTCATCTGCACCTATACCACAAAATTCCAAAGAGCCAAGTAAGAAACTGAGTGGTTTCTTGAGGAGGCAAAAGGGATTATCTGCAGGAGGGATCTGTCCTACCTTTTTTTTCATGCTATCATCAGTGAAGTACCATCGCCATTCGGTAATGTGTGGGTAGGTGCTGCTCTCGCACATGAGCACCGCTTTGTCGTTCTCAGTAACGTGTTCGTTGTGCTTGGGAGCCACGACACGGGGGAACACTGCCGGAGGAACCATTCACACACACACACACACACACACAAAATAAAATAAAAATTCAATTCAGCCATCCTGCAATTATTCCCACCTCTCAAGACAAGTTATCCAGAATGCTCCCAGTACTGCATACATAACAGATACAGTGGTACCTCAGTTCTCAAACTCATTATAACTCGAATTTCTTAAAAGTTGAACCAACCAGTTCAGAAAAAAGACCTAGAACTGGATCTGAATCTCAGAAGTCGAACCGTGAACGCCAACCTAAGATAACTTATACGCACAGGGAAATGAGTCATGCGGCACGTATCTCAGCAGAAACAAAGGGTAATGCTTCAGTCTCAGCCTCGCATTCGCTATGATAGCATCATTTGTTGGCGATAGTGCTTTTTTATTGAAAATATCAGGTAATGCACTGTACTTTATATCATTTTGGTAGCCATTGCTCACCAAAAAGTTACGCAACGGTTGTACAAATGTTACAACCTAAAAGTTTGTGATTTACGAACAAATTAACAAATATAGAGCAATAATAAAAATAGACAATGGACCACATGGCATAGTCTAGTGTTGGCGCAGTGTTGGGGTGTGGCTTGGGTTTGTCAGGATCTGCTGAGCCGGGACCAGGGAAGCAGGGACAGGACTCAAGTGTTCGGGAAACACAGGGTTAATTTGAGAACAGGCAGAACAACACAATGACGTTACAATGACTGGACTGGGGAAACAAACTGAAACATGGACTAAATACAGAGGACTAATGACAATAACCAGAAACAGCTGATCACACGAGGATTCCACACGAGGTTAACGAGGGGCGTGGCACACGGAAGGAGCGGACGATTGGGGCAGGACAGTGGTAGTGTTGTTTACGGGTACGTTCTTTATCGTTTTGGAAGCCATTATGAAAAAATGCTCTTCTTGTTTTATCCTGTTTATTTTGTGTTTAAATGCTAAACAAAACCATATTTAGGTGTATTTTTTGGGCCAGGAACCAATTAATTGGTTTTCTATTATTTCTTATGGGGGAAATTCGATCAGAATTCAAACATTTTAGGATTCGAACCCAAGTTCTGTACAGCTTAAGTTCGAGTTCTGAGGTACCACTGTACTTACATTATCCTGCATTACCTATTTAATAATATGCAATGTGCTTTTAATATGCTAGGAAGCATAAAGAGACATTAAGAGCTCTTGATAAGAGTCAGGCATTCTGATATATTACTTTCATACAGATCTAAATGAAGGGGGATAGGGGGATATTTGAAACTCACCTGGAAGTTTTATAGACTTGTAAAACTCAGTAGCCGCAAAAAAGAAACAAGAAAATTCACCTCCAAATTTGATGTCAGTTTTCTCTACTCTAAAAAAAAAACAAAAAAAAAACGAAAACCAAGTGAGGGGTCGCCACAATCACAAGAGCTGCACCACTGTTATGCTTTACACAAGGCTGGGCGGGGCGGGAGCACAAAAGGCTCACGCGCATCTGACACTGCTGTCTGTCCTGGGGCCACAACAATGGCAACCTTGCTGTTAGCTGAAGCCCGTCTCCTGTCTGCCATTCCAGGAATTAAGATCACACTCAAAGTGCGTTAATCCCCAAAGATCAGGGCATGCTGGAGGTACGTCCTCCTGCCTCAAGTGCGAGCAGCAGATCGGTGCGTGTGAATGACACGGCCACAGGCCGAGGCAGATGGGGAACAGGGGGACGGATTATGAAGCAAATGAACAAACACACATTAATGTTCATTCTTATATAATTACCACAATTAACTAAATCATTATCATTAGTAAGAAAGTTATTCAATGTTTATTCGTAAGGCAAACATATGCACACATTCACAATTATAAAGTTAGGTAGAAGTCTGAGACAGCAACTTAAAACATGACCCCAGGAAACAGGGGCACCCAGAAGAGACCCACGCAGTACAAGGAGAGTGGGCAAGTTCCACACATGCAAAAGGTAGATGGGCTTTGAACCCATCAAAACATGGGTAGGCAACCCTGATCCTGGAGTGCCGGTATATTGCAGGCTTAAACTCTGTCTGTTGGTTTCTGTCTGGCTGGGCTGCAGTTTGACTGACCTTCAAAGGCCAGTTTTCCCCATCCATAACAGGTGATACCTTAAGATTGACAGTAATTTGAACCGTTTTCCATTTAAGCTGATGAAGCTGTTCTTCAGAATGTGACCATACAACACCGGAGCAAAACAGCCTACTTGTACTTGGTGAACCCCACTGTGGAGGTGCTTCGCGTTGCTTCGATCACGTTTCCGTTCCTGGTCCAGTGATGACCTTTGACGGGAGTCTGAGGCTCAGTGAGGTTGCAGCTGAGCACTTCGGTGGTGATATTAGCCTCTTTTGGCTCAGTCAGGATGTTAGGCTCTATGATGGAAAAATTAAAACCATTAAAAATGCCAAACAAAAACAGCTGGCAGGCCTTAATACTCTGTTATTATTACTATTAGTAGTATAGTATTACTACTATGGTATCCTACATTTTTAATGCAAAGGAACTGAACTTGTTAGTCATTTGTGACTGATTAAAGTACACTAGTGAGGATAGCACCCTAGCGTGATGATCATGCATTTATACTAATTCAAAACCAATTTTATAATGGTTTATGACTGACCAAACCAGCAACTTCTTTATGAAACATACGAAAATATAAACAAAAAAGAACTATGGGTATTGGCTTCGCATTTTACGCAAAAGTACAGTTCCATTCAGTACAGTTTAAGTAAAAATTATACAGTATTTACCTGTCGTGATAAAAGGACATTTTTTCCAGGAATGCATGTAATTATTTTACCAAACAACACAGGTATCATAAATGAAAGAGCATCTATGTGGTGATAAGCGGTACACAAGTATACATTCGCTGAATAAACCATTTTCTTTGGTAATTTCTGATTGTGAAAGTGGGAAAATGCTTACTGATTTTATGTGCATTTATGTTATTCTGACAAAAAATAGCACACACTTTAACCTTTACATGGCGAATGCATACTTGCATATCAGCTATGCCAATCTCTGCTTATGGCAAACCAAGAATCACAAAAAAAAGCAGAGAGGTGCAGGTTAAGGACGATAGGAGCCAGGCTGGAGTTTATGCCAAGGGCCAAAGTAAGTAGAGGGATGCAGAAGAAGGAAGGAGGAGCAAAAGCAGAAACCATCTTGGATTCTCGAGCTGTGCAGACAGCTAGATAAGAACAGGCAGAGATCAAGGCTCTCCGGATACTGCTGCTAGCTGGGGAATCACACGATTTCACCCTAAGACTAAGTGGGTGAAGGGGACAATCGAAATTCTGCCACCTTTACAAAACATTTGTTTTCCAACTTTTAGGCAAAGACTTAAATGGAACGTTGCCAGTTTGTGCTGACCTTGGTCCAGACTTTTATTATATTATTAGAAAAATATACAATTTGAAGTTTTAATTTGAGAACAGGGGAAGCAGAATAATTCATCGCCCAGGAACAAGCCAAGCATCATTAACCATTAATTAGTAGCTATCTGGGTGAATTCTGCTATCCAACTTCCCAGCGCCTATGCTAAACTAGCGAAGCTGGATCTCTAGATCAACTAGAAGGTATAAGGAACACGGAGGATCAAATGCAAGGGAGTGTGGGGTGGGGTCGGGTGGGGGCTGAGGTAGGAGCAAGACCTCTTAAGATCATCCAGAAGAGCACAAGCTGGCTGGTTACCACCAGCACTCACGTTCAAACACAACAATGTTAGCCTGCGAGCGAATCCACTTGACTTTGGGCGTCTTCCTCAGAGCGTTGCGCTCGGGGTCGTTGGAGGCCCTGCATTCATACGTCCCGGAGTCATTGAGTGTGACGTTCAAGATGCGAATGGTGCTGGCGGCATGAGCATTGTATGTGGTGTGGATCCGGACCCGATCCATTCGGGCCCCATCAAACAGCTGAGTAATTGTCTCCTCAGGTTCTTCCTCCTCAACATACCACCACTGCACCTCCGGCAGGGGAAAGCCTACGACCTCACAGTGGAGACCTGTGCTCCTCCCAATCACTGTCGTCTGGGACATTGGGGATTTGATAAAGCTCACTAAAGGTGACCGTTCATGGGTGTGATTGGAGTGTTGGGGGGTATTTTAGAAATTAAAGCAAGGGTGGGCAAAAAAGGAAAAGAAAAAAAAACATGTTAGAAAACCAGAAAAGACACGGATTAGAAATAGTGATGGACTTAAGTACTATTCCAGCATAATTAAAGTAATTTCCATTTATAGTCAATTTACAATTTAAACAATCAAAGAAAAGTAAAAAAATAAATCTAAATAGAAGAAAGTGAAAACAAACGTTAAATGAAAAGACGATTATGCAGTGGAAAAAAACAGCTTAAGAATTAGGAACACTTTTACAGTGAAGTGCAACATCAACCCAATTCCTTTCATCTTACACCAAGGAGAACTTGTACAAACACTGTTCAAAAGCGAACCACAGAATAATAACATTCTCATAGTACAAGGTGTCCTATAGCAGCCTTCCTATTGAATTCCACTACAGATCTTAAAACAATGCAAAGAGATCAAAGCACAGGCAGAAACAAGGCAAGCATGTCCATCCACTAAAACAAGCCAAGGAATGAGAAACTATAACAATTAGCAAGAGACTAATGTTCTGAAGAGCCGAAACAAAGCAAATACGTCAAGGTAGTTTGTCATTTTTCCCTAAAAATAACATTTCATATAATGGTTGGGCAAGGAAATGAGAAAGAAATAGACAAAACTAGCACATAGTTTAATAGAAATGAATAAAAACCCACATTACAAGGTTTTTAAATGAGGATTAAAACGATATTGGCCAATGACAATCACATGACCTTTTTGGAGTCACCTTCATGGCTGTCTCTTTTCCAGAGAACAAATATTGATTCTCCTTCTTCCCCTGTCATGTTAAATAAACTGAAATCCAGGAAACCATGCATGCTGCAGTAACGAGTGAGGTTTACCTCCAGCCATAATATGGTTGAGGTTCAATACCTCAGTCACACAGCCTCAACTCATTGCACAGGTTTATGTACAAGAATGGCCACGAATGGCTAATGGCTTAAGATGGTTATTAGGTTCATCAAGATGTTCATGGCATTCACACATCATCGATAATGAAATTACACTGAGCTCACCAACCCCTCACTTAAAATGAATAAAGGAGTTCTGCTTTATATATAGTTCTATGAGGTAATTAAAATACTGAAAAAAAGCTTTCTTCCGAATGATTAATATTGAGCTACTTAGCTGACAGAACAAAGGAGGTTCCTAAGGGCAAAACTGAGTACAAACTGCTTCACAATATTATATTATGTATCGCGATGTTTCAGATATAAACCATGTAAAAATGACCTCTGGTTTCTGTGTACAAAATAACGTTTTTTCTATGGTTATTTTAATATCCATGTAGAATGATCTCCCAAAATGTGTGTTAAAATTCAGAAAAAATTATAGATCACCAGCAGTAGAGACTTTTTCTGTTTTTCACACATAAAATGCATACTGTCACGGATGAATTCATCAGCCTTCCTGTGAGCTGACCTGCCAAATATGAGCTGGACACAGTGTAATATATACACTGTCCATGAGGCTGAGGTTATACCTCGACACTCAGAAATGGACAGGATTCAAGTTCATATAAATAAACTGTATTATCAAACAGAGTGACATCATTGACATGTATTAAATTAACTCGCAGCATATTCTGTGAATTTTAATGTAACGAGTGGGTGCATTATACTGTCACATAAACAGCACCATCAATACTGACATACATCATATCATGGTACAATGACACTGGAATATTTAGGTTCTTATATGGTGCTTGAATGAAAGACAAAACTTCAGCATGCTCATGCTGTTTTGCATATAAAACTAACAAAAATGCATAATCATACATAAAGCATATTTATAAACAAACATCCTGTGCAATAGGAGCTCATCCACCAATCAAAAATGGCTAAAACGAGAAAAAAAATTGTAATACATGTAAAAACATTAAAAGCAGGTCAGAATACAAATAGCTGATTTGATGTAAAATTGAAGTATTCAATATCCCTGCCCTTCCCTTGGTAAATGAAAATAAAGAAGAAAATATTTATGACCCAATTCTGATCAAAAGCTGTAGCTAGGTTACGACTGAAGACGGACCATGGGATGAATCTAATTATACCTCTCCTCTGAAGTGGTGACCTAAGTAGCTGACCACAGTGACACCCTATAACACTCTATAATGAGGACAAACGAGTCTTCTCCAAAATAAGTAAAAGTACAGGCTTATTTTCAGTTTTTTCCCCCACCACATGCAGCTCTTTGCGGCTAAGACCAGGAAACAGGGCTATCAGATCAGGAAGGTATAAAATGATTGAAAACTAAATTATTTGGAAAAAAAAATCAAATGTGTCCTTTTCTGTCAGCAACGTTATGCGTTCTTTGCAGCTCAGCTCTCCATTTGATGCTAAACATAGTTCATTTTAATTACCGTAAGTTTAACCTACCCGTTAGCATCCGGAATGTTACCACATTACATCTATGTTTGTAAAGCACTTTAGAAGACGATCAATCCCATGACCATCTTTAGAATGTCTAAGGCTGGAATATACATACAGACTAACCCGGCCACATCACTAATGAAAAGTAATGTGAAACAGTGACAAAACTAGCAATACACACCAATAATCATTTCAAAGTTTCTGATGATTCCAATAGTCATTAATTTATGTATATATTTACTAGAAAGGTTGCATAATATTTGTACTATCGAACACAGATTTTTGTAGAGGGATTGTAGGACGTTGATGTGAAAAACTGAGAAATGTGTGACGGAGAAATCTACCAATTTGAAGGATCTCCTGTAAACCGGTGGGAAATTGATTCTTTTTTCAAAGCACCCCAGCATATACACAAACAAAGGTTCCTATTTCAGAAATTTTGCGCAGTCATCTTTTTCCACAAATGCCTGGCATTAATGATGCAGTAAGGTTGTAATAAGATTAATCTGATCACCTTTCTTGTTTCCACGGTGTGGAAAAAGGTTCCCAAATACGTGTGAACGAAGACCACCCTGGATCTCCATTATACAGTGAACACCAGAGTAGACTTTATGCATTTACCATCTTACTCACTGCATTGTACTGATACATGTTGACCATGTCTAAACTTGGTACAGCACTGATCGGAGAAAATATAATTTCATGCCATTAGATAGAGACCATGGTTAAACCCTGTTTCTCGAATTACTGTCATAATTTTCTTATAATTTAAACAGACTACGTGGACACGTTTCTGAATTAACTGTCATTTCCAAACGATAAGTTCCTTTTTTAATCATAACTACCGTCATTCACCTGTCGCAATACAGCTATTGCTACACAGAAAACCGCTAATGACGAGAGTACTTCTAGCTACCCAAAGTTTTTTTTCCCTAATTGTTACTGTCAATGTCCATAACATTAAAATACAAAATAATCGCATATCAAATGGGTACTTGTATTCTTTTCTGATAGATCAACGGATACAGAAATGCACTGTAAACCACAAAACAATAAAATCGACATGAGTATAGAATTCCTCTAGAGATCAAATAACACTTTCGGCACTTAGGAATTCAAATTAAATGTTTTTTTAATTACCCAAGAGACCCTGAGACAAACAAAATAATACATTTTTACTTAGATCTAATAATCCCCAAATTAAATGCTCACGTAAAATATACCGAAAATGCTACCTGGATAAAACGTTACAATTAGCACCAGTCCGATTTGGTTTCAACTACTGTATAATCCGTCTTCTAGCCGGTGTATTTTTCACAGCGGGAAAGACACTTAGAAACTTTTTTTAAATGGAAACGAATAGTGCGTAATAGTACTATATAAATAATGCGTGACAAAGTGCTGAAGGCGCGTCACACGGCGATGCGCGAGCCCGCACGGGACTGTCAGCATCACTTCTCCTGTAACGAGCCGACGCTGCCTGTCCACCGCTTTCTGAAACGTTACTCGGCAAGCTATGAAACACCTTACCTGTTTCTGAAGTGACTTGGTAGAAGCAAACTATAGCCGCACCAAACACCCACAACAATGCCATTGTTACCCTTAAATATATTTACGGAGCTTTAGTTCTTATAAACCGAGTCTATTTGCCGGAGGATGGACAGCTGCCGATCAGAGCGTTAATCCGCCGCTTCTCTCAGCGTTTACTCGCGCTCTATTGGCCTGATTCGCAGCGCGTGGGCTCGCACGTACACGGAGCCGGCCGACCGAGGGCGTATCCATAGATATATGGGCGTGTCAATGTTGCGTCAGCGTACGTCATCGCGACTGTCACACGTGACCAGAATTTCCCGAAGTATTTTATTGTTTTAAGTGTTTACGTTTTTCTTCAAGACATTAATATAACAGTGTTTATGTGTGTATATTTGCTGTAGGCATAAACTGTCATGAATTTATTCATCCGTTATATATAACTACTGAAAATATCTCGTCTGAACCGGCGAAAAGTTAGTTTGATATTCAACATTCATTTGACATTTATTATGTGCCTCAACCATTTCAGTGAAATATGTCAAACCACCCGTGCAGCATCGAGAATAACGTTCTTCATGTGTCACAAGGATTGTATTTCAAATATTAATCGTAAAATTTTGTTTTACAAATGAAAATGACGTGTACATGTACAAAAAGTTATGCTCCCGCACCATGTGACCTTGCGATGTCAAACCAAATATGCAGCAGAAAGAATAATGTACGATCTAAGTGGGGCCACACTGCTTTCTCATCACGACGGAAGCTGTGGAACACTTTGGAACACTTTTGCACGAGGCACATTGTTGTCTACTGCACAGTTGGTTTGGCATCACAAGGTCACATTGTATGGGAGCGTAATAGCTTTATGTGCATGTATACGTCATTTTTAATTGCAAAAAAAACTTTTTAAGTGGAATATTTCAAAAACAAGCCTTGTGACACAAAGAACATTATTCTCGATGCTGCACAGGTGGTTTGACAATTTCCTGAAAAGGTTGACGCGCATAATAAGTTTGCATTTTGAATGCCAAATGAATGTTGAATATTAAACTAACTTTACGCTGGTGTCGTCTGAGTAGATACTGGGCAAACATGGATTCTTGAATACAAGAGTTAAATTTTTTTCTCCTTTGTTGTGGAACCGGCCTTGAAATGAAGCTAGCATAACATACGACATTCAGTTCACGCTCCTGCGTTTTAAACCCAAGATTTGTGATTTCATTCCCTTTCCCTTGTTATGAAAGCCATTATAAGTCACATCTGAAAATCAACAAATTGAATCAATGATTGTGTTATCAGCTTGTAATCTTCCAGAATGGGCCAAGCGGATCGGATGATGACTGCAGTAGAAATGTTTGGGAAACATTTCAAGCCCATCGGTTACTATCTCTAAGAACTGAAGTCAGTGCTAAACAGAAAAAGATGGCATATTTAAGTCTACAGTATCTAATAAGGGTTACTAATTTCTTCCCAAGATGACAGATTTTTTTATAGTGCCATCTAGCGCTCGACTAAAATGGCCGCACTAAAATAAACTGGAAATATTGCAAAAAAAGAAAACATGACGTGCTGTTAATATTAATACTGTGAGAAGCAAGTTACAATCAAAATAGTTTAAAGGCAGAATATTCAAATTTCAAGAAATTTTATGTACTGATAAAATACAATATAAACATGACTGTGTGTCTATATTGCAAATAAAAAAATATAAAATAAGTTAAAACATAAAACTGAATCGTCATCAAAAACAACGCGTACAACTATGCATAATTGGGACTAATCACATGAACACAGACACATGCCCATCATACCTCTGGAAATGTTCAAAGTTAACAAGAAAACCCCAGGTCTACATTCCCCTCTTCCCAGCTGATCCATAGTTTTACAACATCTGCAATATATTCAGATTCCATTTTGTTTTTATTATGATTTTTACAAAACAATCCATTAACTTAGAATAAGTTAAAAATGCATTGTACTGAAATTCACTGAATATGTAAGAAAAGGCTGAGTGTGAGTGACTTCATGTGAAACAGACTATTTTGCAGCTTCCATGTTATGGTATGCTGTCAGATTCCAGGGAAGAAACAGACAGGGTCTGTCAAGGTGTCTTTTTTTCTTAAATTGCATCAGTTTTGGCTTTGCTCCATGTATCTGAGGTACACAGTATAATTTTTTTTTACTTTCTTTCAAAACATAAGGCTGAAAATGTATTAACAGGATAACAACTGTTACTCTGCTAATGAAAAATCTAAATGCGACATCAAGTTTTCTGAAGGGCAGAGCACGCTTTTGAACGTTGCAAATAAAATGTCCCCAAACCAAATGCTTATTCTGGTCGAACCCTTATTTAAATCACCATAAGGAAATAATGTGCAAGTTAAACCCTAATGAAATGCACACTCAGCATCACTGTCCCTCACCGCACATATTTCCGGGTCCTTTGGCTGTACAGATAGAAAATGCTTTTTTTTTTTTTAAAAAAATACGAGTATGTACACATTTCCGCTTCACCACAGATACCTGTACAGTCAAAGGAGTAGCTAAAAACAAATCATATGCTTATTCCACTTAAACCAAGCGTACTCCTCAGACTCAGGGAGCAAGAGTGTAAAAATGTCTGTAAGCAGGGTGGTGGGCCTGTTCTTTCCGTGGTTGTTTTTCATTCCCTAATGGTCCCTCCCGAGTTCTGACTGGCCCCTCCAGCTTCAGGTCACCCCTCCATTTTCCCGGCTTGGACCAGCCCAGTCGATGGGTGGGGCTTGTGTTTCACTGACTGCCGGGGAGTGGCGAGAAGGGACTGTTTCTCTACTTCACAAGCGACAGGAAGGTAAAAGGGAGGGGTGGGGAGGTATGCATGGATTTAATTTATCCCACTCTGCCTCACAGGAGCCCCCTGCGATGATTTTTCGTTGGCTGGATTAAGGGGCCTCGTGTTTCTGGTGGAGCGAGGGACAGGAGGGCGAGACGGAAGATCTTATGAGTTATTGGTGGCGTTCTCGTTACTGGGCGAGTTGGAGGAGGAAGAGGAGGAGGAAGAGGAGAAGTTCATTCCTGATAGGCCTGGTGGATTTGTGGCCGTGTTCTGTCCACTCAAGCTTTTCCTGCACACCGGACACGTGTCGTGCTGAAGCACAGGGAGAATATAAAAGGAGACAGTGCTTGGTCAGCTTGTTTACTGCAACACAGGACCCACGGCACCATCAGGAGCCCCCGAGCCCCACCCCC
>JABFEB020000997.1:9553-28471 GCA_019775895.2 Stomatorhinus ivindoensis
ACATTACACACCCGCCTGCCTTATATTTGCCAAGAAAACAGTTACATTGAAAATGGAGGCATGGTGTCCGTGAGTTTATACATTGCATTTGTAATGGAATTCCAAATTTCATTTACAGATGGTGTATTTGATTTTGCATCTCCGTGTATCTTTATATTGAACCACATTAATCTCTTAATTAATAGATAGATACAAGATACTTTATTTGTCACATACAAGGTTATACAAGTACAACATGAAATGTACCTTGAATGGCCCTTAGACTGTGCAAATCAAATCAAAAATAGAATTACGAATAAGTCAACAGTTAAGTCAGCAGTGATCAGGAAGACAATCCTTCTCTATTGACACATGTTCAACTTGAAGGCTCTAAGAACAGGCCATGGTTTGAAATCACACATTTGCCTTCCAAATTAAACACCCAGCCTTCGTTGTTTAATTTCTGGATAAAGTCAGCAGGGGACGTCAGAGCGCTGCCTAGAATTTCTGCATGCGTCTCACATGTGTTTCACAATAATGGCCACCAGGGGGAAGCTCATGGTATTAAAATAAAACTCCATTCTCAATTACATATGGAATGGCCTGGCATATGACTGAGTGGGGGTATGTGGTTTCCTCCAGGCATGGGGGCTTTTTAACTGTTCACATGTGCCCCAGCACATAAACACTGCAGAAATAGTGGTATTTCCCATTTAAACGATTCGATTGAGACTGCGAGATCCTCACACATATTGAGTATCTGCGATGGGGCTCCCTGGAATAATTGTATCTACACCTAGATACCAACTCCAAGTGGCATTCCTTGGCTGTATTATTAAGTTCCCATCAGCAAAGTTATGATTAACGAGATCGCTGAGAGTCTGATTTTCTGGATAGTGCCAAACACTATCTTTGGTCAGTGTCCTTTCCCCTTTGCATAGGCTGAAAGACTGTCTGAGATCCTCTGTCTAGATGCCGTCGGACTGGTGTTATCTTTCTATCTGTTTATCCCTATCGTCTCCCCACACCCTTCCCTTCCTTACATTGTCGTTTTGGAAAGGCTACGCGTCTGATATTTTTGTTTAGCCTCCCCTGGGACGGGGGTCCCGTTTTCCCTAAGTTATATGCAGCCCATGGTCAGTCATGTGGTGCAAAAATCCACCGTCAATGGTTAACTGTTGTTGGCAATTATTTACTTTGCAGATAAATTATTTGCTGCAAGGGTGGAAAAAGTATCATTTTTTGAGGGAAATGAGGCTGGCCCGTCGTGTGTTTTAGTGACAAGATTCTTGTCCCCTCGCTGAACACAATGCTCAGTGTAGGAGTTGATGTCCATATCAAAAGAGCACAGTCAGTGGGAGAGGAATTCTGTGCTACTTAATAAACCCAAGATACTTCAAAAAATGAATTATGCACCATACAAGTTTCTGTTGTAGTAAAAGTGTTTTGCAGTGTTTCTGTAAAAAAAGAGCAGAAAAGTGTTTTTCTTTTCTTTTTTTAAATTACACTTTGATCTTCATTGTTCTGATACGCGCTTATCCCCTGAAGCCGGATTTTCCACTTTGTTTGATGGCTTTGCCAAAGATGCGGATTAAAAGCCAGACTGCTTGGGCTCTGCTGATGCCAATATATATTTTATTTAACATTTGCAGCTTGAATTTTGAATCTACGGCGAGAGGGAAATTGTATGGAACTAAACTTATCTGTGAGCGAATGCATTCGCAAGACTGGAACAAAGCGAACAGCTGCTGAAAAGCTGAAAAGCCATGCAAACTCTTGCGGCACTTGGGCAAAGTGAGAGAGCGAGGCGAAGTGAACAACAGACAGAAGAGAGTGAGGCCAAAAAGAGAGGCCAGAGAATGATACAGATAGAGAGGTAAATTCCTTTTATAGAGTTTCACCTCTCTTGTGGAAACTTGAAGAGGCTTCCATTGAAAGCTGTCCCCTCTTTCTCCTCAATCGAGGACATCACGATCTTCCCTATATCTATGACCATTTTTGTCATGTTTTTTTTTTTATTTGTATGCTTTGGCAACATTCCCTCCTGGTCGCGCTAGCAGTCTGGCTCGCCTTGGACCGATAACCTCTAATCACTCCCCAATGTCACTGGCCACACATGAGCCACGACCTGCCATTTGTCAAATGTGTCACCAGCCAGTCACACTCGGAAAGTTCACCATTTTGCAGTACGTGGGGTAGCTTGTGACCGAGAACGAGGCAAGTGAAGTGGTGAATTATTTAGTCCGAGACAAAATGTTTGGTCTGCAAACCTATTCGAAGCAACAAGTACAGTTTGGAATCTGAAAGGAAGAGTCAATGTGCAAAGTTGAGTGCAACCATTCCTGGCAGTTTAAATGAAGAACCACATTAAAAAATAAGATGAACAAAATGCATGAGACATCCATAAAAAAAACTGTGGAACAATGCTGTAATAGTATCAGTGAGGGAGGAAAAGAGGCGGAGTTAATTCTTAAGACAGGAAAAGGGGGGGGAGAGAGAGGGATTGATGGTTGGGCTGTAATTCATGAGTGAAGTTGAGGGGTATAAAAGGTAAGGTTTGGGACATGGAACTGTATACACTGAGGCATTAAACGATACACACACAACTTAATTTGGGACGCCACCTGATTATCTTGTACGGTACGTATTCATTGATTCCTCTTACATTTTTTTGAGTAAGTGCACGATTTACTGTGGTGCTAATATATGACTGCATTTTGTCGTGGTTTGGTTCAAGTTATTTGTGCAAACGAGGACATGCACTTGGCTGCACGCTTTTTAAATGTTACAGAAAAGTTTTCTATCAGTTTTGTAACCACTTTCCCAGTGCAGCACTGGCCTGGAACCTCTCCGGGTATCATAGGGCACAAGGTAGGGGGGGAGAACACCCTGAATGGGATGGTAGTTTATCACAGGGCATAAATTGGCTGAAATGCATGCCTTTGAACTGCAGGAGGATACTTGCACAACTGTGTGCAGCAATAACATGCAAGCTTCAAACACAGAATGGGTGGGGGGGATTTGAACCCCCAACCCTGGAGATGTAACAGTTAGTCACGGAGTCACCACCTAGGAAGGTTTCTGGGACTGCATTGATTCAAATGATAGACAGTATTTGGCTTAAATATTGATCCAAAACCCCATTCAAACAAATGAAGATTCTCAAAGGTTATCCTTTAACGTTGTCAAAGGCGAGAGACTCTGGGGCAGTTGTTCTGGGTATAAAAAATTCCAACTCGCTTTCAAAGAAACTTCTAATTCAATATCAGGATCATTTTAATTTGCTTAATTATAATGAGTGATTAAACAATGTAAGATCTTAGGCGAATGCAAGTATTAATCATTTAATCGTTCAAATCATTATCTAGACCATGAAAACAGAGGATACGATGAGCTTGAAAGAAACACAAAGAAGAGACCCATTAGAGAAAGTGCACCTCTGTGTAAAACTCACGAGGATCCGATTGCACTATTCCCCTACCCGGAGAAAGAGGGGGCTGAAAGAAGAGGAAATGTTTTATACTCAGATGGACATTTACCCAGGCATCTCAGGTTTAGAAGTCTCAATAGAGTTCAGTAGCAATTTGCAATTTAAACTGTTGCCATTTTAAACCGCTTTTTTTTTAAACCAGCAAAGTTGCTCCTTTAACCACGAAGTCACTGGTGCGGTGTGGTGAAAAAAACGTTTTAACAAGATACAAATACTTGCAAAACAACGGTGAGTACGGATTTTTTCTGCTCGCACACATGCTTTTACAGGTATTACCGTCACGATGCAAAGCTCCCGCCGTAAAGATAATGTGAAGCGAAGGTCGGACTGCTGAGTGAAGGGGGATGAGGCGAAGCCAGATCGCGGTTAGGCGACGTGTCTGTTAGCGCAGCTCGTCCGCCTCCGGTTCCCGAGCGCTGACTTGAGCGGGCGAACAGTAGAGGTCAGCTGACTACAGTCAGCATTCAAAGAACGAGAACGAAATAATTAGCATTGCAGAAAGGTCACTGTACAGACTGTCAGAGCTGCAGCTGATATAAATAACTACAGAGACTCTTTTATACTTATCTGAATAGTATATAGTAGGTCAAGGTCACCGATTGCAATTGTTATGCCACTGAGTAGGCTAACAGACTAACTCAATAACTAAAAAATTATGGGATTATAGGAATTATGAAATAGATATAGTGGTGTTGCTCTGATATATTCTAGGTATAGCTGTCGCGTTCATTTATATTCTAATTGTTTTCATTCAATGGCTACAAATAATGCAGAAGAGTGATTCAGTGGGTAATGCTGGCCCTGGCCACCGGCAGGGTTGCTGGTTTGAATCCCGCCTCAGCTCTGAATGAGTCACATGGCATTACAGAGTGCTGTCCCTACATGCCTCCAATCCTCTAATCCATCATATTTCATGATGACTGCTGGCTTACCTCTCACACTGTCCATTACCGTGTTCCACCCATCTAGTCTTTGACTGATATGGACCTTTTGTGAGAGACCCACCCTCGGCAAACTTAGCACTTACTTAGCCTCACTATTGTTTATTGTTTATAGCCGGGGGGGTCATTGAATTAGAATGAACTAAGATTAATAATTAATATTAAAAATGACCCTCTGAAGGAAGTAATTTTTCTATTTTGTTTGACTGGTCCACCTCTCCAGTCTATGCTTTTCTGACACGCTTCAAGACAGAGCCTCTAGCGTGAGGGTCAGCAGCTAAGGCCTAATCGCACTCATGATTTTGTTTTGCTTTGTTTCAGAAGATGTCTGACTTCGACCAGATTCTGAAGTACTGGCCCGCCGTTGAGAAGGACTACAGAGGAGTTGGCGGCGAGGTTCTGACCCGGTCAGTCATCGGGTTTCACTGGTCCTCAGCAATCTGTCTTCCATGCATAAAATTTGTCGGGAGTGTGAATATTTCCATGTAGATCATAGGTTTTTTTTTCTTGGCTGATAAGTATGTTGTAAATAGACCAAACCAGATTAAACACAGTTACATATCAGGGAGGTTTAAAGGCTTTATCCTGATGAAGCATTTTCTTCCCGGAATCAGCTTTAATATCTCCGTCACCCGCCCCCATAACATTATTGCTCACGGAGACGTGGTACTTCATCAGTAAATATTACCTGGCCTGCTGCTTTGCCGCCTCTGACTGCCATTTACAAAGAGCTAACCAGCAAAGGAGCCGCTAACTTTGTAAATCTCACTCCAGTCTCTTCAAGGAGTATCCCGACACGCAGAAGCTGTTCCCCAAGTTCGCGGGGCTCTCACAAAGCGAGCTGGCCGGCAACGCGGCAGTGGCAGCCCACGGAGAGATCGTGCTGAAGAAGCTGGCGGAGCTGTTGAATGCCAGGGGGAATCACGGCCCCATCCTTAAGCCGCTGGCAACCAACCATGCCAAGACACACAAAATCCCTCTCAACAACTTCAAGGTGGGGGCTCTTACACAGCTGGTACTTCTCTCACAGTGGCACAGGATTTCTTTTTATCCAATTGGAAACAACTTTTATCCCAATACAGATTCACAGCTTAGTTATGTTCTCCTTACACCCGTGTAGACAGCAGAAAGAGAATAAGAACTTGACTCAAGGACGACACAAAGATTATAATCAGAGGTGGAGATTTCCGGTCCAGAGAGTACGAATCCAGGCCAAGATTTTGTTTCAACATCTGTTAGGCGTGCAGATTATTTGTCCCTATTTTAAATTGGAGCGAGCGTGGAGCGATTTGACTGCAGCGGGAGGTCATTTTAGTGGAGCGAGGAGCGGTGTTGAGCGGAGCGGCGTAGTGCTAATCAGAGTGTAGGAGCAGGAGGAGCCAACAGCCTCGTGAGCGAGGAGCAGAAATTATCACCGCTCCACTCCGCTCACATGCTCTGGTCTGTGACTCTTTATTCTCAACCGGTTGGTTGAAACAAAATCTTGGTCTGGATTTGTACTCTCTGGACCTGAAATCTCCACCTCTGATTATAATCTTCCCCATAGTGCTGACAGTGAAGGTCATGTGCAGTGAGCTGGTGTGTGTGTGTGTGTGTCTGTCTGCCACACTGACCCCTCTCTGCTGGTCCATTTCAGCTGATCACCGAGGTCCTTGCGAAGGTGATGGCTGAGAGAGCCGGGATGGATGCAGCTGGACAAACGGCCCTGCGGAACGTGATGGGAGTGGTCATCGCGGACATGGACTCTGTCTACAAGGAAGTCGGTTTCCAGGGTTAAAGAAAAAAACCCCACCATAAACAGAATTGCAGACTTTGTGAAAATTAATAGCAACTTACAATAGCGCTTAATCGTCTAATAGGCATAAATGATAAATGACTCAGGCACCACACTATATGGTAACTGTACTGCAAGGCTATTAACTAAGAGATGGTAAGAACATGTTTAATGCTAGTAGCTATTATTCCGGGTGAAAGACTCAGAGGGGAGAAAGATTGTCTGAACGGAGACTTGACTTGCTTTTACATTTCTAACGGGGCCTTATATAGACAACAATTTATTACTTTCACTATTTCTTCTAACGCAACCTTTCCTCTTGATTCTAGCTATGTAAGCTTGATTGCTGTTTTCATAAAGAATCAACTTATTTTTGCTGTGTTCTGAGGATCACAATTAAAGGGAAATTATATACATCATTTGCAAAACTGTGTCAGTCTTTACTGCCTCACATTGGTGCCACTCCTTTGTTATTTACGGAAGGTCTTGTCCAAGGCCCATGACACGAAGCCATTTCACCACAGAGTAAACAATGAGGCTGTTTACAGGAAGTGCGCTGACAGTATGCGCACGTAGGAACTTGAGCTTGACGGCAGACGGATGCAGCCGTCAGCCAACAGGAATTCCGAGAAGATTCAAAAACGGGGTATCGCTTCCCATGTGAATCTGCTCGCCCGGGCAGACCCAGTCTGCTCCTGCCCCAGGATTTTAAAAGCGACATGTGAGTTCGGTAATCATAGGAAGCAGGCCGTGACACCGCTGAGGGCCATTCGAGTTCAAGCGACACTTGAAGTATTATCAACACACCCCACTTCTCACATAAGAAGTACTGTCTGTGCGGGACCCTTATATACACCAGCGAGGCACGTCTACCAGCGGCAGATAAAATAAAGAGTGGGTGGGTAGGGGCTGCATTTGCTCCATGACATAAGTGTAAATTACCATTCAGACAGCCGGGGCCTGGGTCCTGCTGGCCTGGTCCTTGTACATCGAGCATCCCCCATCTGTCATATTATGTGGGGTCTATTCTGGTCCACATCGCCCTTGCTCTTTATTTTTGATACTTGTCCCATCTCGTCCATGAGGTATTTAAATACCGCCCTTTTAATTTTAATCCGCCTCCCCCCCCATGAAATTCGCTCACATCCAGTGCCATTTCCCTCCTGATCTCAGGCAGCTATTTAATGCTAAACTCTTAAATGCTAAAACCGCAGAAAAGGTGCCCATGGCAGACTCCCACGCCCCGACTGTAAAGTGATCTAAGTCACTTCAGTGGACGATTTCCCTCCTTGGAAAAAGTAGACTCCCTCGGCACCGAGAAGGCATCGCCTGTCCTTTCAGCCATTTCAATGGCTCGGGGCACATGAAACCCAACCTGGGTCTCCTCCTACCGCCGTGCAGGCTGTGGACGTGACTTACTGCACAACAGCAACTCGCATACAACAGGTCTTATGCAGGTAGAGACACTGAGACTAGATCAAAACTTACTGATGTCAGTGATAATGATGTTTCTCCTGTTACCGCCACTGCAGACAAAACTAATAAGAATAATAACAAACAACATCTATTCTACTTGAATACATAAATGACTTAAATGTATTTTCTTTAATATTACGTTTTTACTTGCATTATTATTAATATGAAAATGTGAGGTATGAAGGGTCATGTTTTTGGTTCTGGTATAATGATGTTTGCATTGGTGGTGTGAAATTCCTACTTGCATGCTTCTTGCAGACCGTTGAGTAAGTCCTGGTGACAATGAGGACAGGATAAGTAAGGTAAATAGCAATAAATAGCGAGCCAACATTAACAACAGCTTAACTTTACATGCTTACACTGTATGCGCATGAAACATGCAGTTTGGCTTCATAGTGAAAAAGCAATACTCCTTTCTCATTTAGCCATAAAAGACTTATTTTGTGGCACAGGTGTCCAGACTGACTATTTTAGCTTTGAGTGACGGGCAAGACTGGTCATAGATGAACCGGAGTAACTTCAGCATGACTGCCCCACAGCTGATGGTATACAGTGTTCTGGAACTGATCACGCTTCTGAGATCTGAGACTTTTTACAATGCCGCTCCGGGCTTGAAGGGTGTGTCACTCCACAAAGCATTTTCTTGTCTTGGCACTGCTAACATGGGGTGTTTGGGAGCACGAGACGGAGAGGACAGGAAGGAACGGAGAGGCAGGGCAGGACAGGAAGGAGCGGACTTAGTAGGAAGGAGCTACTAAGAAGTTTTAAAACAATTTAGTACAAAGGTTGAGATGCTTGTCATGTATGGATCACCATAATACATAGAGAGCATATATACATAGTACCAGTCAAAGGTTTTTGTACACGATGAAATTTTACTCACGTAACATTTATTAAAAATACACTTCATATATTTTTGCTAACAAATAAATTCACAGTGTGTTCACCATTTCACCTTTATTGGCAAGAGAAGGTCATATCTTTCATTTATAAAAATAACCTCTTCTACAAGTTTGATGGCATCCTTTCTGCTAGGAACATTAGATACTGCTCTGTTTCGTGGATCAAACAGTTAAGTTGTGCATTTAAATGAAGCCTAGAATTTTCCTTTAAATCAGAACTAGATAAGATTTGAACAATTCTGTGCTATTAGATAAGTTCTCCCCAAACGAGCTTGATGGGCCGAATGGCCTCCTCTCGTTTGTAAATGTCTTATGTTCTTAATTTGACTCTGCCATCATCACACAACCAGTTACCAAGAGGTCAGACATGCACTGTTACATACTCTTTGCATCGTATAAAGGAAACTTGTTTTATTTGACTTATATTTTCATTTATATTTGTTCACTCAACTTTCCAATGCTTAACAAAAATTTAAATCTGCAGTTTATGAAATAAATGGAAAAATGGCAAGAACCTGTAGTGTGCAAAAACATACTGTATTTCTATATAAATAAATGAATAAATACATATTTCAATAATTAAATAAACATGTCCTTTTATGTTTAAATAATTCAATAAATGATATATTTCATAATTATGTGTGTCTTTTGTATATTCTTTAAATTGTATTGTTGGGTTGGGTTTTCTGTTGAGGCAAAATATAGAAAACGTTTGTTTCTTCCCTTTTCGGGAGCTCCTTTTTGTATCTTTCTCTCTGTTATCCAAATAAAAAGACCTTGAATAAATTGTATTGTTATTAATGTTGTGATTCTCAATAGACAGTTATTATTTAAAAATATTATTATACATAATGAAAATGTGACTACTTAAATATTCTATTTCACAATAAAGTTCAACTTTTCACTTTGATTAGTTTTTCAAGCCAGCCATTCATTTCATAATGCTTCTTTTCATAATAATGGTGCGCTGGCTTGTGACGGGATCAAGTGCTCCTTACATGTTTTCAACATGACTGAAGTCAGAACTAGTTGCATTACAGATATATCAAATATATGGAACGCCACCGGGATATAAACCGCGAGAGAGACAATGTGTCTCAACACGGCATTTTAACCCCCTAGACCTCTGCAAAAATGCCCGTCTTCAAGGACTTCGGCCAGTGATGTTCCTAAAACTTGTATTTATTTAAAGCTTCGTTAGAACATATGCGGTCAGCTCTGCACATGTCAGAGCACGTAACACACAACAGTAATGAGCCTTTTGACCTTTCATGTATTACAGTCATGAGTTGATGATGTGCAACTGACTAAACCCAATGTGATATGTTTTGCGTATATATCCACGGCATTTGATATATGATCTATGTCAGAAGGCATGTCAGTGCAAAATGCGTGACTGTATAAACTGCCTCGTATACAGCAAGGTATTTTTCCCTACAACACCAAAAAAATTAATTTAAATATGCTGGGAAGTTAATAATACACATTACCTTTGTGCTTCAATAGGAAAGTATTAGCCTGGGTATATATTAGAACGTTTTGGTACGTACATTTGACCATATTGACGTACATGTTTACATGGGTTTTTTAAGCGTGTATTTTTATGCTCCTTAAACATAGGCATTTACCATATCTAGAGGGTAATAAATACCACATGGAGATGTACAGAGGGGAAAAATGCCGCGTGGAGATGAATTCTGGGTCGCCGTTTACGCCCCAACAGTGTTTCATAGGGGCAATGGGACTTGGTATGACAAGGCCTCTTACATGTGTCTGCTTTGCTAATCTATACTTTACTAATCTACACTTTGCTAACCATCTTACATGTGTCTGCTTTGCTAATCTATACTTTACTAATCTACACTTTGCTAATCATCTTACATGTGTTTGCTTTTGCTAAACTACTGACCTCTTTCTCGTCCTCTATGGCTTCAGAGGTCTTTTCTAAACTACTTTGCATATCTGCTCGGCTTAAAAATGGATCGCAAAAGTTCAGTCCCAACCCACTCAAAGTGACTGACAGACAGCACTTTTATTTTGTGTCATAGCATTATGAAATTATGAACTGGGGGCAGTGGTGGCTTAATGGTTAGGGACGCACACTTGTGCTCAAAAGATTGTTGGTTCGAATCCCTGACCAGCAACGTACTACCCCCCAAGTGCTGCTCCCTGGTGGCTGAATTAGCTGCCCCCTGCTATGTCACGAAAGTCACATATAGGTTAAATGCAGAGGACACATTTTGTTGTTGTGTGTCAACAATGACAATTAAGCTCTAAAGTCTAAATAAAAAGTTAGTTTGGAAAACCCATCCATTTTCTGTAACCGCGTATCCTGTTCAAGGTTGCGGGAAGTCCGGATCTCAGAGGCTACGGGAGATGCAAGGTGGGGAGCAACAGAATGGGGCCCCAACCCATCACCGCGTACAATCGCAAAGCATTCAGTCACACACACACACCCGTGGGCCATTTACTAACTGGAATTAACTTCAGAATGTCTTTGGACCGTGGGGGGGGGAAGCAGAGTAGTTCTGAAAACCTGTCATTTAGAAATACATCACTGTGAAAAGCTGAACTTTATTGAGAAATATAATTTGAATTATTTAAGAACATAGGAAATTTACAAACGAGCCATTCAGCCATCAAGCTCAATTGGGGAGATCTTAACTAACAGCTCAGAGTTGTTAAAATCTTATCCAGCTCTGATTTAAAGGAAGCCAGGGTTTTAGCTTGCGCTACACTTACAGGAAGACTATCCCATACTCTAAATACACACTGTGTACTTCTGTGTTTCTCAAATTCAAATAGTCACATTTGGGAAATAATATTTTATTATGATGAATGTCTAATGAAAACCACATTATTACGAAATACATTTCAAAGACTATACGCAGAACACAAACGTCATTATGAAATATAATACTTTTTATTGAATTATTTAAAAATAAAAGGACACATTTAATTGTTGAAAAAATTCTTTATTCACTTATTAATTTATAGATATATTTATTTCATTTTGAGTATTATGCCGTCCCATAGTTGTATTGTAGAACTGAGGCAGGACAGATGGGTCAGGAAGCCAGTAAATTGCACAATGTTTTTGCATACTTGTCCGAAGATCAAATCAAATCAAAATAAAGTTTATTTATCGGACGCACAACATCACAACGCACAGCAGTGGATGCAGGCAAAGAGATGAGTTTTTGGTACTTGTCCAGCACGCCACCCACTGCGCCCTTTGCGTCCAGCTGTAGTATTTCTCTGTCAGTCGGCTGGGACTGTTATGCAAATGCATATTTGGCACATTGGCTCCAACTGTTACCTAAAAGCTGCTCAACACCTCCTAAGATGGCAGTTCGTTCCCTCCACCCCTATATGTGTGTTGGGCTTGTATCCCATTCAAGGTGTATCCCAGTCTGCCCCATGCTGCTTGGGAAAGGCTTCTGGACACCCCCCCCTGAAAGTCTGACCAGCCTAAGTGGGAGGTATGAAATGCCGTATGCAGAACCAAAGGAACGCTTGTCACGAGACCCCAGCAACAGTCCGGGTGATATGGCTTATAGAGAATGCAGCTCTTATAAAGAGCCTTTTGGAGAAACTCGGGGCGGATGCTGTTCTGAATTGAACTGACAATAATTGTAATGATGGACACGTGTATTTGGCAAATAGAGTGAATAACAGATCTTTCCGGTGAGCTTTATCTCTGCATTACTAAGGAAAACTGGGATTTTATGGGACACAGGAAGATGATGGGAATTTCTTTTCTGATTTATACATAATAACCATCATTACCAGAGTCCATATTAAGAAATATTTAAGAAAATTTTTTGAGAAAGTTCTATTTAAGGCAATTCATTATTTAAATGCAGCAAACATGATTTTGACTAGCTCCAGAGACCACCACTGCTCCTACCACGCAGGAAAATGCATTGCAAGAGCCCTGGAGTGTAATATGTTCAAACTGTTTTATTCTTGTCATCGTTCCCATTTAGGTGACACGCTGGTGCAGGTTCTTGCACAACACAAGCTTTTACCGTGTTTCCATTTATTTCATAAACTGCAGATTTTTTATTCTTGTTAAACATTGAAAAGTCGAATGGAGAACAATAAATGAAAATATAAGGTCAAATAAAACAAGTTTCCTTTATAACATGGAAAGAGTTTGTAACGGTGATGCCTGACATCCTATTAACTGGTTGTGTGATGATGGCAGTCAGATTCTAGTCGGTTCTTTAACTTTAAATGCACTAATTAACAGTCTCATCCCAAGAAACAGAGCAGTATGTGATGTCCCATGTAGAAAGTTTGCCTCAGATTTTCTCTGCTGTTATAACATGCAGAGGCTACTTTGATTTATGAAATATGACCCTTTCTTCCTAATAAAGGTACTCAAATTGTGAACATAATGTAAATGTATTTGTTAGCAAAGAATATTGAGTGTATTTTTGGTAAATGTTAAGTGAGTAACTAGAAAATGTAGAAAATCTGTGTGCAAAAACTACTACTGAAATCATTACTTCATTCGTGGTTCTTTATGCTCATACATTTCTCATGTATGATCACAACAGAAAAATCCCATAATTAAACATAAGAGCAGATAACGCTGAACGTCTGCCGCCCTTCATCAGGATTTAGCCTTAAATTTCATTTGCTTGCATTGATACACAGGAGCTCTCACTATTATTTCAAAGCTGACGTGCTTCTGACACACAATACTCTTCATCTCACTTTCCATCATATTGTCCCATCACCTGATTCTGGTATCATCTGATTGCTTGATTATACCCTACTGACACGAGCGTTAGGGGACCTTCAAGTTAAACGACATTTTAACTGAAAAACAAACTCGTCCGAAGGACGTAATCAGCTCTTACATCATCAGGAAGATGGCTACCCTTGCGGGTGATACTCTGACTGTTCCTACCATGGCACAGCTATGAGAGTTGGACAAAGTAAAGAGGAAGTATTTGGTGACCTCATCTGCTTTGTAGCATTAGTGGTAAAGCACCATTCCAGACCTCTCCCTCTGACACATCCGGAACTGTCCATCTGTCGTGCAGTGTGGGGTCTATTCTAGTTGTCACCTTGCTTGCCCTCCATTCTTAAGGCCTGTCCGGCCCCTCCCACAAACAGGTCAGCCACTGGTCAGCTTGTCTAAACCTCCTCCCCGCCACCAGCCTCCTTACTTTAAACTACTTTTCTGGCACTACCACTGGAAAGGCGTAATGGCTGAAAATGCTTACAAACACTTGCAAAGCTACAGTAAACAAAAGGCATAAATCTCCCCTCACACTGGATTAATGTCGCAATGGATTTATTGGCTAGTTGAATGCACTGATCTGAACTGTTTCTTGGAAAGTCTCGACCTCTTGTGCACATTCCCGCCCCGTTTCTGATTCCAGCTCTCTGTAGTGCACGCACCATTTTCCCTTCAGGACCGTTTTATGCATTCCAGATCTACACCCACCATCTCTCATCCCAACCCCTCCCCTTCGTCCCCGCGGCCCTCTTATCTCTCTATGCAGACGTGACACAATACACACCAGCCAAACTGCTCTGTACTTTCTGCACCATACCATGCAAATTTATATTAGACCATGTGACACAGCTGTGTCCACTCGTGACTGTAAGCTGGGTTTTGAGTAACACTGCCTTTCACAGCATTCAAGCCACAAAATCTCAATTATAATACAGCCTAGACATACAATCTGCTTTACTCAAAACAACCCACAGCTGTACTGTGTGCCGCGGCAAATTTTCACACAGAAAAACACAACAGGCTTCAAAATACAAAGAATATTTCCTCATATTTCAGCACGTGGGTTAATTCAGTTCAAAGACAAGCTCATGCAAACTCAAAGCCACCCTGAAACCTCACGCTTTATGGATATCGCTGCCGTTATTCAGCTGTGCCAGGGTGTGAGTGTATTAATAGGATTGTCTGGGTCTGACACTGTGGACATGACAAACAGCAAAAGCCTGCAGATAGACCCTGACTGTGTTTCTCATTTGACCATTCAGGGGCAAAGGACAGAAGGTCGAAGGTCAGCTTTGAGGAGCATTGAAATTGCACATCAAAACACACCAAATGAACTGGCTTTCAGTTACACGTTTGAAAAGAGGTTCATGCCGCCTCAGAACTTGCCCTTTTTTATAAGAAAAAATATGAAGCAACCATTTTTCTTCTTGATTCTCCTGGGAGTTAATAAAGACAGCATCTACAGTTTCTTAGTTAATTTTATCTTTAGCAAATACTGTAGGATCTTCACTGAAATCTATTTAAAGTCCAACAATAGAACCTTTCCCCATGGGAATTGAGCCTGCATCTTCTTGGTGACACACTTAGATCCTTTTCCACCCTTCTATACTGGCGGCAGGATGCAGCGCAATGTTTGCACAGGTCTGCATTATCGTCTTCCGTGCAGCCCCCGTGCAGACCACTGTGCAGGCTCCCCCCGTCCAGCTGTGAAGCTCATTACTCATTGCGAGGCAAATGGCAGGAAACAAGGGACTTGTGGAGTCCCTGCAGGCCACAGCTGAACGTGCAAAAGCACATGGACAGACCCACCAAGCTCTTTGGTGTGAGTGCTATCCTCATCTCTTAACCCCTTTCTTTCTCTTGGAAACAAACGATCATGCACATCAAAAACAAACAAAAAAAACCAAACTTGAGATTCTGAAGGGAGTTACCAGTTTCGTACTTCTGCGGTTTTCGTGAAATGGGCTTCCCAGCAGTTCAAATTCATCACATCACCTAATAAGCTTCAGTTGATCATAAATTTGACTATAACAAAGAGAAGTTGGAAAATGTACAATAAAAAAAAACATATATTTCTTGAAGGGAGATGGATCACCTTCACAGAAATTGGCCTGAAGCTAAATTCTCACTTACAGTCTTAACTATTCAAATCCCCGGTTCAGATTTTCAAATTTCTGCTGCACCCCCCCATCCACCAACCCCACCACCACCGCCCTGATGTGCACGTTCAGCTATCTCCAAACTCGCGTGCGCCGACACGCCACTGTTTCCTTCACCCACGCCACTCCCAGCCCCCGACCGGGCTGACGCCATGTGGTACGTGCAGACAGCGGAGCAGCACAGTTCTCCCTCCTCGCGCCGTCCAGCTGGTCAGTAGGCACATACTGAATGATTTAGACTTGAAACATGTTGGATTCCGGTCCAAAGCGGTTGCTGATTAAAAGGCCATTATAGGACAACTACTACTTACCCGTGGCCAACTTTAAACATATATAGGGCCAAATGAAAAAAAAAATATATATATATATATATATTTTATTCACCGTTTTAAATAAATTGTTTTTGAGCTGGAATCCTAAGGAACTTCATGTTAGATTTATCTTACCTTTAACTATTCATTTAATTCATATATCCAGTTGCAACCCAGCAGATGAATATAAATAATTAATATACATTTAAATATTAAACCAAAAAATACTACCAAATTTTTTATGCAAGTTTGTCATACGCACGTACACTTTAATCACACAAATATTCAATTTATTCACATACATTTATGGAGTTGCTTTACATAAACCAGGCGCAGTAACTGTCCTGCAAGTACGTGTCACTGCGCACGCAGCCTCCCTCAGTAAACGGCCGTGTGCACTTTGGAACCCGATTTGGCAACAGGATAGACCCCAGCAAGATCCAAGGGCAACGTGAAGGTCACTCCAGGAAGGTTAGGGAGAAGGAGGCAGCAAGAGCTACTCTGCCAGTATTTTGGGATATTTCGCTCGGGAGACTTTGCCATAACCAAAGTTTTCCGAATTCTCTGTCCAGAGAGTAACAGAAAAATGGGTTATAGTAAACAGAAAGGCGGTTTTTACAAGTCCAGCAAGTACGGAGGTGGACACCCTTTGGGCTAAACTGCTATTGCACTCCTGCAAAGGAGACTGAAGCGTAAACTACAACTGACAACACAACAAAAAGTGGTACTGATAAAGAGGGAGAAGAAAATCTTCATATAACCTAGAAAAAAAAACTCATCTGAAATTAAAAGGTGACTGACTGCGCCACCTGGTGTCGGCACAATGAAAATGACATTTGCCTTTTTTAGATGTGGCTTTTAAAAGGGATGATGGAAAATTTTTTTGAAATCACAATTTAAAATTCAGACGAAATACAGTATTTACAACTCAAGCAGGGAGCAGGTAAAAATAATGTCACAAACCCTCATAAGGTTTCCAGGGAAAAACAGCCCCACGTCACTGAACCGCCACCATATTTTACAGTTGGGATAAGGTTCTTTTCATTATAGTCAACCTTGTTTTTATGCCAAATGCACCTTGAATGTTTATTGCCAAAAAGCTCCATCTATGCTCAGACCATAGAACACGGTTCCTTTCAAAGTTGTAGCAATCCACGAACTCCAGGTGCTTAAGTTTGTGGTTAACATAGAAAAGGCTTCTTTCTGCCATTCCTCCCAAATAATGTTAGCATGAACGTGGTGTCAGATGGTAGTTTTAACACGTGGCAACCCCAAGATTTTACTTTCTCTTGTAATTCACCAGCAATGAACTCTGGGGATTTTCTTTTTGCCTCTTACAAACCTCCGCACTCCATGTGAGGGCAAAATAAACTTGGGTCCTCTTCCAGGCAGGTTTGTAACAATAGAAATGGGCATTTTTAGGCGAGTAGCTATTCTTTTATACCGATTCCCTGACTTACGAAGGTCAACAGACTCCTCCCTCATTTGGCTTGTGTATTCTCTTATCTTTCCAGTGTTCATGAATAACTAAGAGAATTTGGCCTCCTCCTTACCTCATATTTGTACCCCACTTAATCAGGAAGTCATGGACTACACCTTGAAGATCCCTACACACCCCAATCAACTCAAAGAATACAATTTACATGGGAAACACTTCAGTTACGTTGCGTTCAATATAATTTCCAGAGGTGCCAATAATTGTGGCACGTGATTTTATTAAAAATATTTCTTGGGGAAGGATTTGTTTGTCTTTGAATAAATTTACATCAGTGGAAGGTTGGATTTTTCTCATTTTTCCCAGTGTGAAATGATGCTACTTCACCAAAGGGTGGATTTTTTCTAACCCTTTTTACAAACCTTTACAAGGGGTGCCAATAATTGTGGAGGGCGCTGTATATAATCAAATGGCAGGCAGGCAGCCTTAGCTGGTAATCAGGTCATCTTGCAGTCAATAAAAGCAGGTCAAAAGTTTACTGGGACCAGTGGACAGGAAAACTGGAAAACTCACAGCAATATTTCAGCATGGCCATTTAACTTGTGGCCAACCAACTGCCAATGAGATCCAGGCGACCAGCGTCACCGTCAGCTTCTAGCTCTTCACGGTGACTCTAAGCACGCTCAGTCCTGAACGCTGCCGTCTGAGTCCAGGGGCACTGTGCAGCGGGTGAGACTGGAGAGGTACAAGCCGGTCACCGTGGGAACCAAGCCTGCAGACACCCTCAGTATTTTCAGCACTCTCTGAGCGGCAGTGCACACTCCCTCTCTCGTCTGCACAAGGAGGACCGGAGTGGAAAAGGGAGAGAAAAATCACACTGCATTAATGTGGAAACAGGAGGAGAAAACACAAAGGTCAGCCATTTAAGGACAAGGGGAGTCGATGCTGTTTTGTCGTTCCAGCAAAGTACACAACCTGCAGTGCCTTCAGAGAATCCAGGTATCACTGCAACATATAAGTTATAAGATATAGGATAAGATATAAGATATATAAGATATGATATATGATATGATATGCATCTGTTAAGCACCAGTGTTCCAGGAGTACCAGATAAATGCCCTGACTGCACTCAGGACCCAAGCTTGTCTATCTGTCTGTCTCTCTCTCCAAGGAGAGCAAGCTAGTGCATGCAAAAAGAAGAATTTCAATGTACCTGTACTCATACAAAATGGCAAATATCGTATTTCCTCAGATAAAAACCAGGATTCAGTTAAAAACAGAGTTTCATATAACAGTCTGAGGTGTGGTCCACATGAACAAATAAAGGCTGGGCCGCAAATATAGGCCGGGGGGGAGAGGTGGGGCAAGGGAGGATAAACATTCGTAAGCACATTTCTATGGAGGGTGTTTTGCAATACTATTCAATAAACAAACATCATTGAAATTCACATTTTAATTATTTAAATAATTTAAATGACACTAGCAACCATCAGCTGTCAGTCACCCATCAAACTCAGTGGGTGAGCTCTCAAAGTTTACATCTCATCAGTTACACTGCAAACTAAGTCACAACAGATCGATCTCATCTAGTCGACTGAATTCACATTTAAATCCGCATATCACTCTATTCGTTCCTGATGCTATATTACATCCTAACTTCCCAAAATCTAAAATAGATTCTCCTAACTTTAAGAT
>JABFEB020000998.1:0-15186 GCA_019775895.2 Stomatorhinus ivindoensis
CATAACAATTGGCTAATAATCAGTATTAAATAATAATCAATTAAAATTTAATTAATTGAACATATTGGTGGAGATATGAAACTTTTCATTGAGCTAATAATTTTTCCTACAGTTGCTATCAGGGGTGTACTTATGGTTAGAAAAGTATGGCGTGTCCAGACATAAACATGTGTTTTTATGTTAGTCTTGCTTCCCAGTAGGATAGGAAACAACAGTGTAGCATGCTTTATTAGCATATAGCCTACTTTCCAATTATCTGTTTCAGCATAAGGCCTCTACTTAGGGTTAGCAAAGTGAAGCTTTGTTTTTGAAGCTTGATGAAGATGTGTTTTTATGACAGTTCTGCTCTCCCATAGGATAGGAATCCACAGTTTAGCATGCTTTAGAAATATATTTCCTACTTTCCAACATCTTGTAATTTCGCCTAAGGCCCCAAATTGGGGTTTGAAAAACATTTTCAGGCATCAAAATGCCTGTTTATGGCAAGTCTGAGCCCCTGATGGATGATAAACCACAATTTAGCATGCTTTAAATTTCATAAATCATATACAAAGATGCTAACTTTAGAGGTTAGCACCCAAAATCCCTTTATTTGTCCACTAGGTGGCACTGTAGAACCATAGCAAAAAATTGTTATTTTTGTCATCACACTGCTTAACACTTAGCATTTCTGGCATTAACACTCCTGGAATTACATTTAACAAATCTCATTGAGGTTACCCTAATAATAAAATACAGTATTTAACTTAGCAAATGTGGTAAGGGTTACCCTAATAAACAGATCAGTAATTAATCTTAGCAAATGTGGCATTAACAATTCAAGAATTACACTTTGCAAATCTGGTTACAGTCAGCCCAATGAAAAAATCATTAAGTATACTCAGCAAATCTGGTATTAATAATTCATGAATTGCACTTCACAAATCTGGTTAGGGTTGAACAATTTCAGTACTTAAGCTAGCAAATGTGGTTAGTGTCACGCGCAGGGTTGCAGCGTGCCTGGATGCAAGCGGCGTCGGGCAGGCAAGACGACGAGAGGCAGGAATATCTAAAATAGCAGAGTTTATTAACGAAAAACACGGGTAAAGGCCACGAGACATCACAATGACGGATCTGGGGTTACTAACTCGACGCGGACTAAATACACAAGACTGACAGGAAACAGATGATCATGAGCACACGAATTAACAACAGGTGGTTTCCAATCAGGGTTTGCACACGAGGAGAGAGGGGGTGTGGCACACACGGGGCTCGTACGGGCAGGGTATGACAGAACCCCCCTCTAAGGCGCGAACTCCGGGCGCGCCCCAGGGAAGGGACGGACGAGAAGCGGGCAGACAGGACCTAGAAGACAAAACCAAAAACAGGTTAACGGGGAACAGCGGGACGGGGAACAGGACCGAGACACAGAACAAGCACAGGGGCAACAACCAGGACATAAAACCACAAAGGACAGGGAACGCAGGACCAGACGTGCAGGACAGCTGGACAGCTGGAGCATGCAAGCTGGAGGATTCGGCAGGGGAGCAGGCGGGCGTTGGCTTGGCAGGCGCACGGGGGGGCGTTGGCTCAACAGGAGTGCAGGGGGGCGTCGGCTCGGGCGGGATACAGGCGGGTGACTCAGCAAGAGAACGGGGAGGCACTTCCTCACCCTTTCGCCTTTTCTTTTTCCTCCGCGTTGCCTTCGGGGTCCTCCCGGGAGCGGAGATCTGCAAGCCCGAGGGCGATAATCATCTCCATCTCCGGGTCTTCTTCTGGTAACTCCGGGGGACAGAGGTAAGCTCGCCCAACCGGAATCGAGAATTCCGGCCCCTGTTCTTCTGGGTTTTCCAGCGCGTCTGTCTGCTCCCGTAGCAGGGCGACGCGCTGGACTAGCTCCCAAAGGTTGTCCCTCACCTTCTCGAAAGGGTAGCTGCTGCCGGGGGGAGGAGTCCTCATCAGAAGGTCCGAACTTTCGCAGACTAACCGCGTTGCTTGTGGGTCTGCCCGGACCTCCGAAACTTTCCCCCAATGAAGCACCTCCTGAAGTAGACCGAGGCGGATGGCTTCGGTTTCCTTCTGTGCTTCTTCGCTGAGATCCGTCATTCTGTCACGCGCAGGGTTGCAGCGTGCCTGGATGCAAGCGGCGTCGGGCAGGCAAGACGATAAGAGGCAGGAATATGCAAAATAGCAGGGTTTATTAACGAAAAACACGGGTAAAAGCCACGAGACATCACAATGACGGATCTGGGGTTACTAACGCGGACTAAATACACAAGACTGACAGGAAACAGATGATCATGAGCACACGAATTAACAACAGGTGGTTTCCAATCAGGGTTTGCACACAAGGAGCGAGGGGGTGTGGCACACACGGGGCACGTACGGGCAGGGTATGATAGTTAGGGTTAGCCTAATAAATAAATCAGGAATTACACTTAGCAAATCTGGAAATGGCAACTCCGTAATTTTACTTAACAAATGTGGTCAAGGTTAGCTTAATGCTCAAATGCATAACTTAGCAAAAAAACGGAAATCAGAAATTGCTAAGTAGGACGAAGCCGAAAAAGACACGTCGCAGATCCGAAACTGATGTCAGTAAGTCGAACTCAGAAAACACACATCGCAAATCCGAAATCGCTAAGCTAGTAAGATTAAACCTGAAGACGTCACAAATCTGGAATTGCAAAGTTAATAAGATGATTAAATCTCACCCACCAATTAAACAACAAAAGCTTTTATTTAAACATTGAACATCAAGCTCAATAATTAACATCAAAATACTGGCAGGTCAACTTCAAAACACACAGGTTTTTTTAATTTAAACAGCCACTGCAACTTAAAGAAAAAAGATCTTTAGCAGCATCTGGCTAAATATCTTCAATTATTCTCACATAATCCTGCCTGAAACAAAAACAATGACAACCACAACAGTAACATAATACTTATTACACTAATTATTTGTCAATGTTAAATGTGACTTGATTACTGTTGCAGTAACTTTATTAGGTCCCTGTAGTTGTCAACCCTCATTCTCAGCACTTTGCAGGATAACAGCAGGTCACGGTTGTTTAATAGATTTGTATTTCTCTGAAAAAAAACAGCATTCTGTTGGTTTATGTTCATCAGCATCAATAACGAAAGTGACAGATTATACTTACGATGTCTGGAGTACTCTTTTTGTTCCAGTGATTGTGGAATTTTTCACGAACCATTGCTTTCAGTGACTCAAGCCTTCTTCTGTATCTGAGTCTCTGAAATATTGCAACATAGACAGCATGTCTCTCATAGCAACATACGTGTATGTCTGCCACACCCGTTTAAAAAGCTAAACAGTGCCTCACCTTTCCCTCAATGTCCTCCACATATTTCGGGAGTGGACTGGGAAGCTGTCACGAGAAAGAGAACATAGATTGCAACTTCTGTGTAGGTAATTTCTCCTCTTGTCCTGTTTCTATTGCTTCATCAACATCATGTGACAGGGAGGCAGGAGTTGTTGTAAAGACACGCATCATGTTAGCATCATAATTACTATTTGTACACTCACCGATAACTGACAATTACCTGTTTCTGACTGACGCTCACATGCCCTGCCTGGCTCTGAAACCTGATTTGGTTGATCTTCTGCAGTAGGCTGCAGCTCTGACGTACCGCTAACTCTCCCCTCACACTCATTTTCGTCAGAGTCGTCAAACACCTGGTGTCTCGTTGTTGTATATGACGTACTGGTTGTACTTGGCTGCACATTAACCTTTTTTTTCCCCATGGCCTGTGCGTCATTCAACAGACTCTGAACCCGCTGGACATCATGGATGTCTGGCTCAGCAATGTAAAAACATTCTGCAGTTTCAACGCTGTGGCATGCTGCTTCTTGGGCAGGTTTCTCTGTATCTGTAAACAAGATAGATGAACTTATGAGACTACGGCAATAATACACTAAACCATTTACCATCACTTTTAATTTAGACTCACACAAGTCAACACAGCGGAGTGGATTTCTGAAAGACCAAACTCCTGGGGCATCCCACAATCTAAGCATGTATTCCTTACGAGCTCGGAGAGCTTATTCAGCGGCTCTCCGAACGACAAAAACAATACCATCTTTGGATTATAACGGTACCCCGGCAGTTTAGGTCTCAGTTTGGTGAAATCTTGAAACCAGGAGTGCTCCCTAGCATTTAGGGCAATTTTTGCCCTCCCAAATGTGGCAGAAGTCTTGTGGTTGGAGATCTTTGAAAATGGGAAAATGTGTTACTCGGCATGGTTGAAAACAGCTGGTGAATGTAGTTAAAACATACATGACTTCCATGAACATGTTACGCAATTTAAAAATTACATTAAATTTCTACTTATGTAGCACCTTTCATAATGTAGCTGTCCCAAGGAACTTTACATGAGTGTGTCACAATCCAAAAATGAGCAGAATATCAATGAATTCTTTGATACTGACTTTGATAACATATTGATCTCCCATGACCCCACACTCCGTCATCGTCAGGTTTATGACAACATAACATGGTGCCCGGTGCAGGCAAACACACAGGCTGCTAATGCACCTATGGCCTTGTTACAAATACTAATGGCACTCGGGTATTCAGAGAGTGCATCTGAATGCAAAATAGACCAAGGTATTTACAACACATTGGCAAGCATCTTTTTACATTAAATGAACTACAATTTTTAGAAATTAGTGATCAGTGGTCATTGTTTACACACTACAACATACACTATACAACAACTAAATGTGTCGTCTGCATTTAACCAATATATAACATCATGACATAGCATGGGGCAGCTAATTTGGCAAACGCAGCCCCTCACTAGCAGAAATTATGCAGTTGAGATTATTACATTTTGGGAATTCACAGGGGTCGCAGGCTGCCGACTTACCAAGACAATTGGGAATGCGGCACCGTAGCTCTGTGATGAGCTCACAGAGTTGTTCCCGGGCAGGCATCCTTTTTGTTTTTGCACCTTCAACTGCCTGCCAGTGCCCTATTATTTTTTTCCCTAATGCCTCTCTCTGCAACTTTAAATGCCGGTGCAGGACCTGTAGATTATTTTTCCCGAGGTGGATAGCTGGTTGACCGTTGCTCGATGATAAATTTGAAAAATTTGCAGACTGCAAGTACATAGGTTCTGCAGGTGGTGACTGGATTTTTCAGCCAAATTTGTGACACTGCTGGGGGATGATCACTTGAAGAACCCCACATAAAATTGACAAACCCCTTAACATAGCCCAATTCTTGTTTTGTGATTTTTAATCTTTGTGCAACCGACCCGAAATAATGATTCTTCATACTTTGGCAGCACTTCATCAAGAAGAAAGAAACAATTAAAATGACTTCAGGACATCATAATCAACGTCATGATCATCATTATTAATAATAATAATCATCACTTTATTAATCCCCATAGGGAAAATGTCTTTACGCCTCCTTGCGCTTTCTAATTAAGCTGTCTACAAAGGGCAGCCACCCATAGCGGTGCCCAGGGAGCTGGGAGTTACGGGTCTTGCTTAAGGACCTGCAGATGTGCTGAGGCTGGGTTTGAACTGATGACCTTATGATTAGAAGCACACAAACGTAGCCCACTGAGCCATAATATACTTGCCATCAAGGAAGATCTTATGCTTTGCTTCACTTACTTCACCTGAATTGTCCTTCTGCCCCTCGTATTTTTCTAAACGGCTCTCCAGCTCTTGAATTCGGTCTTTCATGATTTGCATTTCATTTTGTTCCTCCTTTCCTTTGTTTCTGTGCTTTTCAACTTCATTCCTCGCAGCAGCACATTTGGTTTTCTCTTTAGCGCTTCCTCAGTCATGTTTTGAGTGAACATGAGGTGCCTGCTGAGCCGAGACAAGTTTTTTGCAGCACACCCATGAATTGGGCATGACAACAAAACACATTTCGTCCGTCTTGGATGAAATGAGAAGCTTATGCTCCTTGTTGCTTCCCACCTGGAGTACATCTCTAAGATGTACAGTGACATTCGTGTACAACACATGGCATATTGGGCAAGCCTGCTTCCTCCGGCCCATGATGTATCCCTCCAAAGAAACTACAATACAAATAGATAGATACTTAAATAGATAGATACTTGTCCTAAAGTAAAGTTGCACCAGTAGCAGAAGACAACTATACATGACAAACAATTTAATCAAAACACAATTAAACCTTAATGTCTATGAACTGCACCATCAATGACCGGTCACCTTAAGACTACAGAATTACATCAGCGATATTATGAACATCTGACGACACCTTAACAATTCTGAACGTAACCTTAACAACTATGAACTGCACCATCAATGACCGATCATCTTAAGAGTACAGAATTACGTCAGCGATATCATGAACATCTGACGACACCTTAATTGTTCCTAGGCAACTTACTCAACTAGAGCCTCTGCCCTGCCATATGTTACTACAAAACTCTGACAGGGCGTTATTGACATTTCCGGAAATTTCACTAATAGAGCTGGCTTCGTAATATAAAAAAAAAATCTAATTTTTTAATGAAAATAATAAAAATTATTTGGTGAGGTCTGCACTGATGATGCTGCACGTGCTTCATCAGGCATGTGTCTAGTATGTCTCCACCGAGTCTTAGACCTGAAACTTCGAAGTAAATGGTGTTCCATTGACTTGCATTGCCTAACTTAGCAAATTCTAAAGCCCACTACAGCTCTGTGGTAAGAGCTGCGCTCATGAAACTTGGCATACACATACAGTAATTCATACACCTACCTGATTTATTTCTTTGAAATTTCAGCCCCCTAGGTCACAGGGTTCAGGAAAAAGACCACCTCAAGTAACCGAATTAAAAGCGAATTAAAATGTAAATGTACAGGTCCACCAAAAATGTTCTGTAAGTGCTGCGCTGATTAAACTTGGCAGATTAATTCATACTTATACCTAGTTTTGCGTGCCAAATTTCAGCCTCCTAGCTCGTACGACTTGGCTGTAACAGCCCGTCAGCTTCGTTTGAGGCGTGGTTTTTTATGTCTGCATTCGCGTGCATCAAACTTAGCAAGTTATTTGTGAATGTGTCTAGTTTGTGTGTGCCAAATTTCAGACCTGTATGTGGTGCGGGTCGGCCATAGGCCGCCCTGAAGCCATACTGTGCATATCCGAACCGTACGGCGCTTTTGCGAAGGTCACCGAAAAGCCACCAAAAGTAAAGCCGCTTGTTTGAAATGAAGATCTGCTAATTAAGGTGATATACATGGAATTGAGGGGCGGACTCTTTAGTTTTAGGAGCACTTTGAATGGTGTTCCTAGGCCATTCCTGGCTGGAGTTATGGGCTGTAAAGTGACAGGTAGGGTGCCTCCATTCACTTGACATTGCCGACCTCACTGATTTTGAGGGCCTATAATATCAGTTCTGTAAGATGTACATCCATGAAACTTTACAGGTGTGGTTGTCAATGTCCCATGTGTGTGCAGCAACAAATCCGGGCCAGCCCGTGCCAGAGAGGCCCAAGTCCCCCCCAGGCCACCATCCCAAGGAAGAGGGCCAGCAACCACGCCCAGGAGGCAGCCGCGCCCCAGATGAAGCAACTAGCCCTTGACCCAGACCGCCCACACAGACACCTCGCAGACACACCTTTCAGTTATACACATAAACCATACACACACTCACACAACATACAGACACATACACAGAGACAAAAAGACATAAGCCCATCCACTCCGGACTACCCTCCGACATGCGAGGGAATGGACGCCACTCCCCAGTGCCAGCCGCAACCCCAGCGCGTCGCCAGCCGAACGACTACCCGAGTGCCCCCCCACCATTGAGGGCAGGGAGCATGGGTGTAGGAAGACCAGCCCACTCTCCACCCTCATGCACCTGTGTGAGAGGTGGAGTGTCGGATGCGTGTATTGGTGCATGTGAGTGTTTGTGGTGTAAGGGATGAGTATGACTGTTGAGAAACTAAGGTGGATGGGGGAAGCGTGGAGGAGAGCTGTTAGTGAACAGCTCTCTTCCCCAACACCCCCCCCCCCGCCAAGACCCACAATGTATATGGCATGAGTAAAATTGAGGGGCGGGCAGCAGTGAAGAGGTGAGTGAGACCACCTCAGCGGCCCCACTCACCACCCTCTGAGTAGTGCCCCCACCCCCCAAGGCCCTGTGTGCATACTGGTATGTGATGACTAAAGTGCAATTAAATCAGGGGGAGGCAGAAGGCCACACAGCACAGTGAAAAAAGCCATGTAAATGGCCCTCCCCACTGTAGCATGCACAACATACACCCACCCCAAGATCCTATATGTGTGCGTGGCATGTTGTTGAATGAGGGGGGAGAGGGGCTGGGATTTATAAGATCAGGAGGCAGATTACTTACCCCTTGCAAAAACAGAGCCAGCTAACCAGCTGGCTCAGTAGGCACCCCAGCCCCCCACCGCCGTGCGGGAAGGAGTAGACCCAGGGCCCCCGGCAACAACACCCCAGAGCACCGCCAGTGCCAAAAGCCCTCCCCCCCCCCACTGTGAAGGGCAGTCCGCACTCAAACACCCACTCACTCGACAACAAAAATGTGGCAGAGTAGCCCAGGTCCGAGACACGCCACCCCCAACACTGCGCAGGCCGGACACCCAGACATGGACCAATCCCCTCCGCCCCTTCCCCAACAGTGCCCAGGCCACCCCAGCGCAGGGTGGCAACCACCGAGGAAACGGCCAGGCCCCCAACCCCATACCCAGGCCCGTCCCAGGGCCAGCCCCCGCCACCACCAGGACTCCAGATCCCACGCCCCATGACCACCAGGCAGCACCCGCCCAAGCCCCCACCCATCACCACCAGCCAGGGCAGATACCCAGACATCACAAGACAGCAGCCACAGCCCCCTAGCTCCAAGAAGCCACTAGATAGCTTGAGGGCCCAGCCCTGCCACCCGTCAAGACCACGAGGAGATGAGATCACAGCCGACCACCCCCCATATAATGGAATTGGTCAGTGTGGACCAGAGAAAATCCAATTCACCTAATTGATTTTTCCAGAAGGTAGCAGACATTGTCACATCCCATTCAAAGTTGGCATGTGACAATTAAACCATATTGATAGATCTTCACATATCCTCTGCCTGAACTTCTGCACCGGTGTACAGGACCATATGTCATGCATGTAGTTACCTGAGCAATGGGTGCATAAGTTTGAGTGTATAAGGCCCATTTGGAACATCCTTTGTCCTGTGAAGTGTATTCTATAGAGAGTTTTGTATTGTACAAGTTGGGACTTTTAAAAGTGTTTAAACATATATGTTTCCAAAAGTTTTGCTCTGGATCGATGGATAGATCTTGCTCCCATTTTGAGGTTGGGAGGGAGATCGAGTCATCTACTTTTGGCAATAACTTACACAATTTTGATAATAATTTGGGAAAAGAGAGATTTAAAAATACCCATGGAGGTATTTCTAAATTAAGCTGGTTAGGATTGAACCTTACCTGAAAAATGGACTTCACTTGCTGATACTCAAGAAATTAACTGTCACTAATTCCATATTTTGAGACAAGTTCATTGAATGGGGTAACTTTACAGTTTTGAATAACATGCTCTAGATTTATAATCCCTTTATTGTACCATAAGGGAAAGTTCAATGCTTTCGTTTTATTTGTATAGATTGGACAAACTGCTCCATCGGGCCCTCTTGAAGGGTGGCATTGATGCTGTAGGTGTAAATCGTGCACGCATGGAACAGCTGTTTAAAGGGGCTCTCCCCAGTGACATGGTGGCTTTGCGGGTGCGTATGACTCATACTCTACTCATACTTTTGAGTGCAGCTCCGGTGAGTTCCCCAGCCGATCGTGTCGCTCAGAATTCTGGTAATCTGGGAGCTGTGAACCCTGTTCCAGAGGGTTCGCCGAGGGCTAACATGTCACAGTTGTCATTGTATTCTAATCTGTCTAGTCTTTTCTGCTGCAAGTGTGGGGAGGATGGCCATTGAAAGCGCAATTGTGCAAATTCAGAGAATCTTAGATTGGTAAATCAGAAACTCATTAAAGGGGCTAGGCCTCAGGGAAACTGGTCAGGAGCCCAGTGAGGGAACGGCATAAGGCTCCCAATAAAAGAACACGTTCCATTCATTGTACGTCCTCAATTAAAGTCAGCCCTCCGCAGTTACCTTTTGGATTGGTGGGGCCTTCTGCTGAGGTGCCTGTTCAGATAGAGGGGATTTACACTAAAGCTCTTCTTGATAGTGGCTCTCAGGTTACCATTCTGTACCGTAGCTTTTATGATACCTATCTGAAACATTTGCTCATACAGCCTTTGGAGAATCTAGAGATTTGGGGTGTAAGTTCTCATAAATACCCATATGATGGATATTTGTCACTCAAGCTTGAGTTTACAGAAGCCATTGTGGGTGTGCACCAGGTGGTGGATACTTTAGCGCTTGTATGCCCTGACCCGCTGGCCAAAGGAGGAATAGCTATTCTGGTGGGCACAAACACAGAGTTAGTGAGGAAGTTGTTTAAGAATTGTCAGGAACATGGAGGAGCGGGGTTTCTCAGTACTCTCAGGGTACACCCTGTGATCAGAAAAGCTTTTGAGTTCTGTAAAGCATCATTGGTTGCCCCTAAAGATCTGGAGAAACGTGGAACTGTGTGGTACACTAAGCATAAACCAGTCATCTTAAAGCCAGAGCAAGTGTTGCAGGTGCCTGGGTTGCCTAAGTTCCCCGGGCCCATGGATGATTCTTTAGTGCTTGTCGATCAAGTGTGTGCTGACCATGACGTGTTTTCGTTAGAGTTGCAGGTGAGGCCTGAGGTTCATCCAATCACGGCTGTGTCCAGCCGGCACATAACTGTCACAATGCAGAACCTTTCTTGCAGAGAGGTTGTGGTGAAGCACGGCAGTCCCCTTGCTCACATATTCCCAGTAGATGTAGTGTCACAGATTCCCTTCTCTGGCAGCATGGAAGGTGTAGGCGAGCTTTCTCCTGCATCTTTTGATTTTGGCGCATCTCACATGCCAGAGAATGCTAAACTGTGCTTGTGTGGGAAAATGATGCAGAAAAGGGAAGTGTTTTCATGTCATGAATGGGATTTGGGCTGTTTGTAGCCGGAACGGTCTTCCATCCCGGCCACACTGCGTTGTGTTCTGGTGAAAGACAAACCACTGGACACTGGTGACTTCCTATTCTGGCTCTTTATTTAGTGTAGGCTTCTGCATAAAATCAATAAAGAGCACAGATGCTGTCTTTATCCTCAACATTCACAAAAAAATACCTCTGCCAGCCAAGCCAAACTCAGACTGACCACATTAGTAATCCAAAAACATTAAGCACAAAACAATTGAATCGTAGATATGTACATAGCAAAATAAAATAACATTGGAGAATCCATGTTTGTTTGTTGCATTTATACTGTCGTTACCATTATCAACTTTTACCCCATGTATAAAATGACCCCATTTCAATTGAAATTCAACATTACTACCATAAAAATAAAATGTAAATGACCTTTTAAAAGTTCGCACATACCGCAAAATACATGAACCATTAGACAGTACACAGGGCATATGGACTATACTGCATTAGCATACAATACATACCAAGTAAAACTGAACGAGTAAGACATTTCTTAACACTGTAACGAAAATACTGCATAAAATCAATAAAGAGCACAGATGCTGTCTTTATCCTCAACATTCACAAAAAAAACCTACCATGAAAAAGAAATCAATTGAGACATGTAGGCAATACGATCGTGAAGATAAAATGGCGACCGCTAAAATGAACCTGCGTCATTCATCGTAGTCGGCTAGTTAGCTATCTTAAGCTCTCTCAAAATACTTCTACAGTATGTAAGATAAACATAAAACAGTATTCGTATGCCTATACAATACAACAATTCCCATGTACACTGAAATCAACATTAAAACACACAAATTTCCTATTTACGAATGCGCTGCTTCGAACACGTACCTCTGCCAGCCAAGCCAAACTCAGACTGACGAGAGGACGCGAATTCTGTAGTGAACAGCACTTTCTACATCCGATAGAGGGCACTCTAACATAACATATCACATAGGTGATAACCACAAGCTAACTGGGAAATGACAGAAATATATAAAAGATTTTGTTGAAATAAACCCACACCATTCAACTTATCCAGCCCTCTTGAATTTCACCAAAATCATGAATACTCAAAGGATGATGCAGAAAGAAAACATCAATAATCCAAAAAAACAATGTTCACATTCACCTGGTCCAAGGAAACCTGGGGCTTCTATTACCCATACACAGCATATTAAGCTACTTACAAAGGTAAGTTGAAAGAAAACAATAGTTGATCAGGCTACTGCCTCTTCTAGTGGATATTGCACCTTTTACACCATATCATACCTTGGCACACATCACCAATATGAACACCTTATACTTCAATTCAAAGTGACTATACTTCATAAAATCAACCATTATATACTGCTGATACCATCTGAGTCTCTAAAACAAAGTAAGTAAAGACAGTGTCCTTCTTGTAGACCCATCTACAAACTCCTTTTTGAGTGGTTTTTGTACCATATTCTCAATCAGTCGAATAACTGTTTTAACAGCCCTACCTGCACGTGTCCTCACAATAGGTCTCCCAGGTCCTAGCTCTTGTGTGGGTGCCTGACTAATATTCACTACTGTGGGTGAAATGCTAGGTGGAACTGTCTCATTTATATCATGGACATGAGCTAAAGAGTCGGAGGTAGTGTCATTCATGGGCGGATCAGGGAACACACCGGGACCAGGTAGGTCTCTCACAGGTAAGGCTTCCAATCTTCCCTCTTGATTCCTCTCACTCTCAGGCTGAAATCCCGTGGGTGTCAGCTGGTCAGGGCCTCTAAGTGAGGGGTGTGGTATCTGATCCTCTATCTCAGACTGTAGACTCCCAACTAACATCCGGCAACGTGTCTAACCACGTATGCGTGCGGTCTCCAGATACTTCTACTGCCAGGCCACTCAAAGTATCAACAGGTGAAAGCAAGGACTCACTGTCAGCATCTGGAGGACCTGTATCCGACTCGTTACTGGCCTGCTGTGGAACAGGTAAGAAACTCACATCCAACATCAAGTTTCTGTGAACAACTTTGGTTCTCCCACCTTCATCCTAAACTTTATAAACATGAGTTTGAGGATTCCGGTCTATGACAGTATATATGGTGGGTTCCCACTTATCTGCTAACTTCCTCTTTCCTTTCTCAGCTTTATTTGCCAACAGAATCCTATCACCAACATTCAGGTAAGTACCACGGACTCTTTTGTTGTAAGCTTCAGCTTGATGTTGCTGTTCTTTACTCGCATGTTGTTGAGCAATGCTGGCTGCTTCATGGAGATTTGCCATCAGTTTCTCAGCATAAGTCTTTAAGTCAAGCACTACAGGATCCTTCTGGACCTGTCTAAAGACCATGTCTACTGGGATTCTGAGGACTCGACCATACATTAAATAAAAAGGAGCGTATCCTATCATCTCATGGATGGTGCAATTATAAGCAAAAGTCAGTGTTTGAATCTGCTGAGCTCAATGCTGTTTTGCTGCCAAAGGGAGAGCACACAGCATACTACCGAGCGTCTTATTGAACCTTTCAGTTTGCCCATTTCCCATGGGATGGTATGCGGTTGTGTGTGACTTTGTGATTCCTGTGAGGCTGAATAGTTCGGATATGAGTTTACTTTCAAAATTAGCTCCCTGATCGGAATGTATCCGCTCTGGAACAACCGTATATGCAAAACACATTGTCCCACAGCTTTTTTGCTACCTGCTTTGCAGTTTGATTAACACATGGAAACGTATGAGCCAACTTTGTGAAATGGTCTGTTATGACCAACACATCCACAGATCTTTGTTTACTATCCTCAGCACTCCAAAAATCAATACACACCAACTCCTCAGGTGCAGAAGTGCGAATACTCTCCAGTGGAGCTCGGGCAGCAGGTTCTGGAGTCTTTGCCAGTATGCATCGTTGACAGCATTTCACATACTCCTTAATGTCCCTTTCCATTTGCGGCCAGAAAAAGCATTGTCTGGCAAGATGTACTGTTCTGGCCTGCCCTTGATGCCCTGCGAGGTCATGCACACCAGTAAGAGCCTTGGTCTTCAAACTGGCAGGCAGAAGAAACTGGTACCTTCTCTGTCTGGTTACTGGGTCTTTGACCATCCGGTAGAGGATACCGTCATGTATCTTAAGGTGATGCCACTGTTTGCATAACGACTGACCAGACGGAGTTAACCAACTTCTCTCTCTCCTAGATGGTGGCACTCCCCTCAGCACAAGTGGCAGGACACCCCTGATGATTGGATCCTCTTCCTGGCTGCGCTGCAGATCATCCATGGAGAGGGCTGGCAGGGTGTCTTGTCCTGAGAGTGTTGTCTGAGGTAAGACATTGAGGAACTGTGTTGCTATTAACTCTGCACCCCTTTCCCACTCAAGGTGCGCTTCACAAGCAAACTTTACATCACAGGAGTCCTGGTTACCAGCCAACCTGTCTCGTGAGATGGTCATGGTGCTACTGCTTGAAGCATATACCTGGAGAAGCTGGGATTTGCATTGGAAAACATCTTGGACTTTTTCCTCTTTTGTCCCCTCTGCTTCTGCTAAAAGACTCTCATATAGTTCACTGATCAGCCTTTGACTCACTGACCTGGCAAAAAGATCTCGACTCAGGGCATCAGCCACAATGTTTTTTGTGCGAGGAATGTGCTTGATACCAAATGTATATGGGGACAGCCTTGCCACCCACCGCTGTTCACATGCGTCAAGCTTTGGCTTAGTCAATATGTAATTAAGTGGATTATTGTCGGTCCACACTGTAAATGTGTGACCCTTCGACCAAAGGCTGATTTTCTCGCACACACTCCACTTGAGCGCTAAAAATTCTAGACGATGTGCTGGATATCTCTTTTGTGAACCAGTAAGGGTCTTACTTGCAAAGGCAATCGGACGTGCTTTAGTCTCGCCTTCAGGTATCTGGGACAAAACCGCCACAAGGCCGTAAAGAGATGCATCAATGGACAAAATCAGTGGTTTAGAGAAATCTGGATGTGTAAGGACTGCAAAGTTTAAAAGCCTTTCTTTGAGGCTGAGGAAAGCGGAGTCACACTCATCGGTCCAGTCAGAAGGTTTAAGCTTTCTGAAGACACCAGGGGCCTCATTTATCAACCGTTCTTACGCACAGATTTGTGCGTATTTTTTGCGTGAGAACATTTTCACGCAAAG
>JABFEB020000999.1:0-15172 GCA_019775895.2 Stomatorhinus ivindoensis
AACTCAGTGTATCAATAAAATATCCTAATTAAACTTAATAGACATTGTCTTTATAGTGTATTTGTTTCCAAAATAACGAACACTTGTTTTTAATGGTCATTTTCATGGAGAAATCAAGTGTGTTGTCTAATTTCATAAGGGGGGCTAATAATTTTGGCCTCAACAGTATAAAGGAAAACTGCCTTTGGCAGGATAAAATGACAGAACCAAAAAGTATTGATGAGCTTCCTTCTGTTCATGCTGAATGTATGTCAGAGCGTGGCTCCCTCATCGATCAATGAAGGAATAAACTGATGACTTGCAACTACTCAGTGTCTCTGGTGTGAATCTCTTCTCATCAACGGACCGGAAGGAGTTGCAACTACTCCAACAGTGTGTATGCAAGTTTTTGGGATAACCTGTAGGTCAGCTATTTAAACCCAGGTGTGAGGACTCTTCAGCCAATCAGTCCTCTAATTAGTAATCTAATTAGGGAGTTCCAGCGAAAACCCACATACACACTGGCCCTTTGCGACCACCCCTGGCTTGGTATATCCTGCTGCTTGCAGTTGCTCCTGTTTTAAGGTTTTCTCTTTAGTACCGCTTGCAGTCAACCAGGTATGTGTCCTTCCTTTTTTTTGATGGGATATTTGGGTAATTTGGGCATTTTTAATAACACGTTTGCATTTGTAGTGGATCGTGGTTCGGTTGAGTGTTCCTGGATCAACGTGAGCCAAGCAACCGGCTGGATACTAAGCCACTACAATTGCTGCTATTTTGTTTTTCTTTTTATTTTGGTTATTATTGCTTATTTATGGAAGCCCGTTTCCGCCACTGGGAAAAAAAGAATATAAAATTTAAGTCAAAGTTTCTAGCTTTAATAACTTTTCACCGAAGTAAGGTGGGCGTTTTTAATGACAGATCACCAATGTCTGTGCTACCATCAGTTGCAATACTATACGGCGAATGCTTCATAAGATCCCTAGTGCTCTGTTCATCATTCAAGACAAGTGTTCTTACTGTGGCTTCCATTTTGGTCCTGACACAGTCATATTGCTTGGCAGTTATCAGGGAACATCTTTTTAATCCTTAGAACCCAACAAATGCAAAACGCATTGATTTTCATACTCAACCTCTAGCTTGTAATTTTGGATCGGTATAATGCACAGACAAGAATCGCATATCTTTGGAATCGAGATGGACACCCGGATCCAGTAAATTAAGTTGCAATGTTTCTAAAGTATGCCAGAGTATTCTGTGGAATGAGGCATATATCTTAAAGTGTTGCGCGTAGTGTCATGTGCTGTGTTTCCTGGATGTCCAAAATAAACCCCGTTTTCACCCCGAATTCCTGCCTGCCTCTCACCGTCAACACCCGCACCGGACGTGACAGTATGTATGTTTTTTTTTTTGGAGGAGCAACTGGATATCCGAATTTCCCCTTTGAAAACATGCATGCTTGGGGCAAAAATTAAGAATGCGCTGGTATGAAACTAGCAAAACCACTTTGTGTCCACGAGCGCAAAATAGGACCCAAAATTCTAATCTATCAAAATTCTACCATAAAACTTGTTGCCATTAACAAAGAGAATTTAAGTGTTTTCTTCTTCTTTAAAATGTCACTGCATGGTACACTGGTTTGACGTTCCATTACGATTAAAGTTTGCGTAAGTTTGGGGTGTGTGAGTTGGGTGAAATGCAACATGCTTTTCTCATTAAGGAGACAGTGTGACACAGATAAGCCCCACCTCCTCATGACATCACCCACTAAGCTACAGTACTAGCATTAGTGCTACAACTTAAAGTAAGCATAAGCCCTGGAATGGTAACACTGTGACTCTGATGGGCATTACATACATGTCTGCATAAAATGCACTTGACACATTACTGGTAGAGATAATATACATCTGGTTAACAGATCTATGCCAGCTGTGGACACGCCCCAACCACTGTGAGTGTTTTGACAATCTGGTCACATGCCAGACGGTGTAATTGGAAAGTCAAACTTTTCACATTTTATAAGTGGATAATAAGTCGTGCACTAAATGGAAGTCTCCAAAGACACGAATTTTGTCTAATAAGAAAGGTTGTGGAGCACAATGGCCTGGCACAAGTTGGTGAAACTGTCATAATTCTAAAGAAGGAGGTGTTTCTGGTAGCTGACTAAGGAAAGGCTGGGGTTTATGAGACAATGGTGAACAGCATATGAGAAGCTGGGAGGGAAAACCCTGTTTGTGATAGTTTGAGCTAGTAATTTGCAGTACTTAAGGTCATTATAGGATATCACAGGTACATTGGCATAACCATTGTCAGGACAAGCAACATGTAACAATAGCAGAAGAGGCAATTAATCAAATACATAACCATCATATACGCACAAGAATAAAAAAAGTGCTCTAGAACAGCTACATGCAATGGATTTGTAATGCAAGCAAATGGTAATTCCACAAGCTATTTCATGCCTGCATAATGCAAGTCTTATAAACAATTAAGAAATTAATCATGATGTAAACTGTGTGAACAGTATATGAGTATCTCTTAGGTTTAATGTCACTGTCTCCCTCCAAACTCAGTAATGCCTTTATTGACCTGACCCTTCTGCAATGGAAAACCGAAGCAAATTAGAACCACACTCACGTCTCTCTTCACAGTACTGCTTGGGTATGGCTTGGTTCCTGTATGCCAGTGGAAAAGCTCTGTAAGTGGTATATCTACTGCAATAAAAGCTCTGTTGGAATTAACTCTAGTGTTACGTCTGTATATGTTGCTATGTATGTCTATCCATTTCTCTTTAGATCCCATTCCCATTCCACTGTTCAGTTGCTCCAGTTCCAGGATCCCATCTCTCCATCTAAACGCAGTGCCAAAAGTGGACAAACTGCTTTCATTGCCTCGTTTCTGTTTCGCGCCTCTTATCCACCAAGACTATAAAAGTGGCTCCGCAACCCCACTTGAGAGCTTTTTATTGCTCTCGCTCTTTATTCCTTCTGAGTCTTGTATTTCATTTCCAGCGTGTTACAATCTTGTTTAGCGTCGGTCTTGTTTTCTTTTGTTTATGGAAGTCTTAACTGAGGCTCACTTAGTTCACTTGTTTTATTTCTTGTTTTGGCCTCTGCCACTTCTGAAGTTCACTGTGGTTTTTCATATTTATCTCACTATATCAAAACATATTCAAAAATTACCAGATCCCAAGTATAACTGTACCGTCATTTATTCCTTTCTCTCTACATATTACCAGTTGTTTTCTCTGCTTATGTCTTGACCCTAGATCAGGATGTATCTAATCATTGTACTAAAACTACATTAATTCTGGTCTGAATCATCAGTATTCATTTAAATGAATCTATTTGCACCCAAGTAAAATAGGCACATGAGATATATTCACCCATTTATCCCCAGCCTCTTCCCTCCCTGTTCTGTGACTCCACAAAAAATACATACATTGTGTTGCCTGCATGGTTGTGTGTCACTTCAACAGGTGAAGGTACCATAGTATACATAGGATACAAATTTAAAAGACAAGGTACATTAAACACAAAATGTAACCTTGTTCCAGTAATGGTTAGCTAGTCAAAGGCGCACAGTAATCTTACTAACTAACATTACCACTGGTTACGGGGCATAAAATTCATTTTCCACAATGTGGGATAATTTCCCTCTTATGTGTACCACATGGGGAGGAACTTTAGATTTTCATGTGTGGGGAGGGGGGTCCAGTAAAAAAAAAAAAAAAAACTACATGGATTCAATAGCAATTTTTAATGGAATAGCATTTTAGGCTTCTGACACCAGGTGCGTATGGGATCTGCCTAATTAAAATTGTTAAACAAAATAATTAATGGTTTGTTAAATCACAGAAAAAGGAATGTACTGCATTATTAAAAGACACAGTTTTCAATAACAATTAAACAGAAGCTTTCATCACTATCTGCATTATGATTATTAGTATAAATCATGATTTAATGAGTCAATGGGTGTATTTGTTATTTGTCTAAATAGCAAGATCCGTTCTTGGTTGAATAACCTATTGACCAATCGCTCTTATTGCATGTAAAGCACCCTAAGATGAACCTCCAATTTTTATATATCCTATTTTAAATACCCAAAGAAAAACAGTACATTATGTCTCAAATTGTATGTGCCTGTATACCTTTTAGACTGGCAGTCTAGATAGTGTTTTTAATTGTACTGGTCTGAATGTTCATTTAATAATAAATAATTGATACTTTATTGTCCCTGTGGGGAAAATGTTTTTACACCTCCCACAACTTGCTCTTTGTAGAGTAAATTGTTCATGAAGGGCAGCCACCTGTAGTAGCACCCAGGGAGCTGGGGGTGAAGGGTCTTGCTCAAGGACACACTGAAGTTGGGTTTGAACTAGCAACCTTCTGATTACAGGCACACAGGCTTAGCCCACTGAGCTGCACACTGCCCCTTACCTTAGATCTGTAGGAAAATGTACCCCGCTAAAGTGAGCTGGGATGTCCATTGACTGGTCACTATTCATGGAAATACAGCTATTTTCAGGTGTGTCAACTCTCTCCATCAGGACCCTGTGGACAACAAAAGGAAGTAAACCTTTCAGGTAACCTCATCTTCTTATTGTTGTTGATATACCTGACATAATGTGCAGTCTGTCCCATCAAACTAGCTGATATCTGCATTTCAGGTTTTTTGTTTGTGCACGTGCTTGTATGCCATTAGATTGGCAGTCTTGATATTTTTTTGTAAATAGTATTGGTCTGAATGTTCATTTACCTTTGATCTGTAGGAAAATGTCCCCCGCTAAAGAGAGGTGAGATGTCCATTGACTGGGTACTGTTCATGGAAATCCGATTATTTTCTGGTGAGTCTACTCTCTCCATCAGGACCCTGTGGACAACAAAAGGAAGTAAACCTTTCAGATAACCTCATCTTATTGTTGTTGATATACCTGACATAATGTGCAGTCTGTCCCATTAAACTAGCTGATATCTGCATTTCAGGGCTTTTGTGTTTCTGCCTTATATACTCATGTACTTTGTCAATAAATGTAATTCTTGATATAAACAAGCAGAGTTACATTTCATTTTACCCCTTCTCAAAATTATATGTTCATTAACTTATAGCCCAAAAACAGAAAACAAATACAATTTGTCACAGTGAGTGCTCATCCAATGAAGAAAATAAAATATGGTTCTCCAGTATGAATTAACATTTCAGGTAACATCATCCTATTTTTGTTCATAAAAATGACATTATATGGGCACCATCCCATGAAGTACACTGAAGTCTGCTGTACTTCTGTCCTGAATTCATACACTGATAATAAATGTCACTCATTATATAAATAGTGTGATGTGACAGCTTTCTGCAAAACTGTCAAGCACCACCAGGAGGTGGTCAGTATCACACAGTCCAAACATATTGTCCTCCTCTGTGAGGTTTAAAGCAGCTCATGCAGGGAAGAAGCCCAGGGAGAGATGAAATTAATTTTTGAATGTTCGCATGTCATGAGTGTCCATTCATTATGCAAAGGGTGTAATAACTGTTCTAATACCTCTATAACAACATGAAATAGAGAAATGTAGTAAAGTGTATGTTGACTTGACTTGACTGCACAACCTTTGGATTTTCAGATTTCTGATATGTACCGTAATCACAAAAAGTCTTGGGATGCTGGACATCATATATAAAGGAAAACTGCCTTTGGTCAGAAAATAATTTAGCATATTATTGCGAAGACTGACACGATACTAATTTTGTTTTTTAAACACCAAGCTGAAGACTCACTCTTGGTCTGCATTACTGTGAAAAATGTCATGGACACCCAGCATGAGAACAAAAATGTTTGTGCAGTGACACTAAGTCTGATATTTGCGATTTTTCCGGGTACTCTTGATTTCATTAACTCGATTAATTGTCGCGACCAGTGTGAGCATATAATACTGCATTCCATTTGCCCTCGGAACTCGGAATCCAAGTTTCGAAGCCAGAAGTGATGTCATGCGTGCTCTTGTTTCGCGGAGATCCGAGAACTATCTCGGACAGCACAGAGGATCCCTAGTTCAGAATCTAAGTTGGCTGCGCCCTTTATCAACAGAAGGGAAAGTTGTAGTTTTATCCAGTTTAAGCACTACTTCCCATTTGTGAATCTCTCCTTCCCACATCGTGGATGCAGAAGCCTGCCACTGAAGGACCTGCTCAGTGTCGTTAGTCTCCTGTATGGGGTGGGAGACGTTATCCAACAGGGATGACAGCTTAGCCACCATTCTCCTGTCACTTATAACCCCCACTAGGTCCAGAGAGCATCCTAGAACAGTCTGGCCTTCCAGATCAGCCTGTTTGTCTCTTTCTGTCCCCAGCAGAGATGCTGCTGCCCCAGCAGACCTCACCGTAAAAGACGGCTGATGCCACTCCAGAGTCATAAAAGGTCCTCAGGAGCGGCCCCTGCCCTCCAAAAGACCTAAGCCTCCGCATCAGCTACAGCCTGCTCTGCCCTTTATTGTAGAGTGCATGTGTAATGAGTCCGGGCCAGTTTATTGTTCAGATGGATACCAAGGTACTGTAGCTCTACACAGCCTCAATGTCCATACCCTGGATGTTCAGTGGTTGAAGTGGAGGATGTTTGTGCCTGTGGAAGTCTACCACCAGCTCCTTGATTTTTCCAGTGTTCACCTGGAGATAGTTCTGCTGGCACCAGTCCACAAAGTCCCAGGGCAGTTCTCTATACTCCTTGTCATCCCCATCAGTGATAAGGCTGACTATGACAGAGTCATCAGAGGACTTTTGCAAGAAGCAGTTAGAGGAGTTGTAGGAGAAGTCTGCAGTGTAGATGCTGAAGGGGAACGTTGCCCGGGCCCCGGTGCTGCAGACTACCGTGTCCGACACACAGTCCTGAGTTCTCACATACTGCGGTCGGTTAGTGAAGTAGTTCAGGATCCATGTAGTGAGGTGATGGTCCACATTATACTACTACTCATGATGTAATCCTAATGTTAATAAATTAACTGATCCGATTTCAAATGCAACAGTAGTGGAAAGCCTATGTGGCAGCAAGTCAAGATGAAATATAAAAACATCCTGTCAAGTGGTAGGGCTATGTATTTATATTTCTACTCATTATGAAAGATTTATTGTGTCTAGCATGTTCCTACGTTTTACAGCTAATAAGAAAAAGGTGTATGTTCATAGGAGACTTAATAGAAGGTGAGCCATTGTTTAACAAACAACTGACTTACAGCAGGACAAAACAGAAGCATATGTGTCGTGAGAAAATGACTAGGAACCTGTCACCTCGGTTAAGTTAACTGAATATGAAGCTTTCTGGTATTAACTCTCTGGAGTGGATGGCATCCTTTGCAATGCAGAGTATCTCTTGTGTATTTCAGTTCATAACTCGCTGAAATCTTATTATAGAAACATGAAAAATAATGTTGCCTAAATCCGTAATCTGTCTTCTTTTCAAAACGCCCATTGTCAGAAGTATTAAAGTTTTTTAAATTAGGTTAAATCAGTATAAAAGTAAATCATGTCACCTTAATTTGTTTTACCGGCATCGAGGGCGTGTAGTACCATTGTCACCTGAAGATCGCTATTCACATTCTAAATAGCCGCATTAACGTGTATTCAAATCGCATTCGCATGGTAATTTGATGAGCAACGCAACGATGAAACGCGATCCAGATACATCCTCATCAGCACCATAAAGGGGATGTAGCCAGGTGTCAATGGCTCATTCATACACATGCAAGTTGCTAAATATTTAATGAAAGGAGCCAGAAACTTTGCTGATCAGATATCTGGGATCAAAACAAACTTCCACTATTGCTTACTATGTACTTTTATGATGTTTCTGCAAGTGTTCCAAACGGCATTTTACAATGTCTATACTTTGATGTCAAAATTACAAATTCACAAAAAATCTGACAGTTTCAAAGTACAGTAAGATTAAGATGAGTTTAATGCCAAAACAAATATAAGAAATAATTTTCCATGAATTAAGTTTATGATATTTGATGAAATGTGTGACCCCTAACCCTACACTCCAGAGGGTTAATAACTTTTAACAGAAGGTGGGCGTTTTTAATGACAGAATTGTGATCTCCAGCACACAGACAATGATTATTTTTGCACTTCTAACCATTTTGTGATTTGTGCCAAATCGTGTCACAATTCTGTCATTAAAAATGCCCCACTTTACTTCCATTAAACAATACGGCAAACAGTATACTTGCTCAGATGTTCAGCATCACCTATGGAATACATAAACTGGCCACTGGCAAAATATCACAGTGCAAAACATATGGTCTGCTCGATCGTGAGGGCATTGCTACGGAAGTGGAATTAAAGATCTCTGAACCGATCAGTTGACAAAAGTAATGAATTACCTTTCATTTTGGCAGTCTCTAAAAACCCTCGCTCAACGGAGAGAGCCCCTCACGATTTGCGGGCTATTGTCATATGAATCATCCAGATATGCCGGCATTGTCTTTGGGAGAATTGTAGTTGGAGGGGCAGTGCTCATAAAGGGCTGCCTTACGCATAATCCTCAACTTAACCAAGAACATAAACTGTTCAGAGCAGGTTTGAGACTTAGCGTAAATTGCCATAGCAGCATGCCTTGAGTAAAACCTACCTACCTTTCATAGTATGGCTTAATCGTAAACTTACACCACATGTCATCAAGTTACTCGCAAAGTTACCCTGATAAGCCAGTAACTGTACTTCATAGTACAGGCACCTGGTGGGCACGGTGTAATCCACACAGAAATTAATGTAGTCCGTAATGCAGGTCACAAGGCTATCGATGTCCTCCCCATGGTCATCACAATGCACTTCCCACACAGTATACTCAAAACAGTCCTTTTGAGCCTCCTTGCTCTCCTCCGACCATCTCTATATTGAGCTGGTGACTGCTGGCTCCCTGCGCACTAAGGGCTCATACACAGGGACAAGGTGCACCAGGTTGTGATCTGATCTTCCCAGGAGAGGGAGAGCTGATGAACTGTATGCCTCTTTTGTGTTGGCATACATTCTGTCCAGTGTTTTATCATCTCTGGTGGGGCATGTCACATACTGGGTGAAGGTAAGCAGTGTGGAGTCCAGTTATGCATGATTAAAGTCAATTAAAGTAACCCGTTATTAAAAACAGGGCTTGTAAAAATTGTGTCTGCAGACTGCTGACTACAGAGTGAAGTGTCACAGGCTGCCTCCACATTGGCTGAGGGGGAGACATACGCCATTATCGTGATAATCGTGAGAATTCCCTGGGGAGGTAATGTGGTCGCTTGGTAACGGCTAACAGCTCAATGTCTGTACTGCATAGTTGTTCTTTCACATATACACTATATGGTAGACAGGGCATTTTTTAAAATCAGCGTGAGAGATGAGGTAGGACAGAATTTAAAGTCCAAAGAAAGTGTCTGGTGCTAAGAGTAGTGTGAAGCAGTGTAGTTAGGTCCTGGCAAGTGAAGGGAGCTGAGGGTTGTTCAGCAGTCAAACAGGCTGGAGAAAGAAACTTGCATTGTCTGGCTAAGTTAGTCTGGATGTTCTGGTACCTTCTGCCAGTTAGTTGGAGGGTAAACAGGACTTTCTATGGTGGCCTTGTAGAAGGTGATGAGGGTGGAGGGAGATAATCTGGAGGTGTTGAGAGTCCAGATGAGGTCATCAGCCAGGTGCACACCAAGGAATTTGGTGCTCTTGATTTTCACCACCATGGAGCCCTCAATGTAGAGGAGGTTTGGGGCAGTGCACTTCCTGAAGTCAACAATCACCATAAAATCTCCATTTGATCTGTATTAAGGGAATATTACTGACTTTGCACAAGCCAGACAGCTGTTTCACTGTTCCTGATGAGGCTCGCCCCTGTGGTGTTATCAGCAAACTTCATGATGCAGTTGAAGCTGTGCTTTGTAGAGCATTCGTGAGTCAGAAACAGGAACAGGAGGAGGCTGAGCATTCAGCCCAGGGGTGTTCTGATGATCAGTGAGATGATGTGGGAGACGTTCTTTGAGATGTGAGCTTTCTGCCGTCTTCCATTTAGAGTGTCCAGGACACAGTTGCACGGGGAGATGTTGAAGCCCAGCAGGTACCATAAATTTGTAATGTTAGTGGATTGATGTGATTTATAATTGCACCGTGTTTGCAGAATGAACAATTCCATTTGTTTTAGCTGCTGCACAGGTATTTTATAAACTTTGCAAAATAATGATCATTTCATTTCTAAACACAGTATCTCTGCAGACTAAGCAGTTACCCTACACACAGTTTCATGTAATTAAACTCGACAATTTGCCATGTTGTTGCATTTCATTCAGCTATGGATTTCAGAAATGACTTCCAGTATCAGGAACAAGAAAGATTTCCCTCCTGGGGCATGACTCAGATAGTCTAACTGGTGCCAAACTACCATCCAGAGGTGATATTATGCATTTGTATCCGCATAAAATTCAAATCAGGAAAAACAAGCACCAGGCAGCAATGGTGACAGTGCATGAGGTAGAGCCTCTTTAGAACAAAGCAAGGACACTGATGCACCCTCAACAGTATGCTATCAAAAAACTGTAAGAGTTCGTTAAGCAATAGGGGGGTCTAAAGAAAAATAAAGAATATTAACAATCGGAAAAACTTCAGTGTGTGAGCATAGTGTAAATGCAATCCAAATTATGTGATTTTTTGTACAAATTACTATTATACCACAAACACTTAACATTAAGCGATGAGAGCTGAAATTTTCAAAAGTCGAAAAAAAGGGATACCCGGAAAAAATGGAAACGGTAGGTAAATAAGAAGTACAGAATCTCGTAAAAGAATGTAATAATGCTTATAAATCTGGTGACACTGTAGCTAACAGAATTGCTAGGCCAAACTTGAAAATGGGCATAAAAAAGTACAAAGGCATCCACAGAGCGCTTCAACAGCACTGACAGCATCAAGGCTATCACTGACCACAAGAATAACTCTGCCTGCCTTCAGAATGTCAGACTGTCCAACGAGTGCAACACCTCCTGTGTTTGCTTTGAAACTGGCAGCAAGGTAATGAGCACAAGAATCCCACCCACAGGGGATGATTAGGATCTCACCCTGACCACACGTGGGTTCCTGAGTTCTCCCCAAACAAGCCTGTTGGGCCGAATGACCACCTCTCATTTGCAAATTTCTTGTGTTGTACAGTGCATGCTGAGGAGGATTAATCCACGAAAAGCTGCAAGACCAGACAAATCATTCCAAAAATGACTACTGTTTGGTTGCCCTGACACCTAGAATAATAAAATGCTTTGAAATGTTAATCCTCTCCCACATCAAAGTCATCCCTGCCTCACTGGATTAATATCAGTTTGCATTCAGAGTTAATAGATCCATAGAGGACACCACCTCTCTAGGTCTTCACACTGTCCTGACTCACCTGGAGTGAAGACATAGGTGAGGATGCTAATTGTGTACTACAGCTCTGCTTTCAAAACTGTCATCCTCAGCAAGCTCACTTCCAAACTCCACCAGCTAGGCCTCAGCTTACCACTGTGTGAATGGATCCTAAGCTCCCTGTCAGAGAGTACTTAGGTGGTAAGACTGGGCTCCCACCTGTCCATCCACAAGGATATGTAATGAACACCATCCTCAACTCCCTCTTTACCCATGATTGTGTCCCTACATACTACTGCACCATAGAGAGCATAACATACTGTATTTGTGTGTGGTATCCCAACTGCACAGCAGCTAACATGAAAGCTCTTCAGCAGGTCATCTCCGGTTCACAGAAGATGATTGAGACACAGCTCCCAGCCCTGGCAGACATCAAGTCATGCCACTTCAAGAAAGCTACCAGCAGCTGCAAAGACCCTACATAGCCTTGTCATCATCTGTTTGAACTGGCTCCATCTGGCAGATGTTATAAGGCCTTCTATGCCCACACCTCCAGACTGAGGAATAGCTTTTTCCCCCGGGCTATAACTGCTCTGAATCATCTGACAAGCTCCCCCCATAATCTTCCTGATTGCCTAGCGACAACTGTGTTACCATCAACCCCAAGTACATTAGGACTAATACATTGATTCACACACTAAATTTATTGATGGGCACTTTATATTGTCCTCTCCTTGGATTGCCACCTTATTGTGATGGAGGGGTTTGCATGCTTCTCTGACCCTGGGGACTATGTTGTCGGGGGCCCCTGGTAGGGTTTCCCAAGGCAAAAGGTCCCGCGGGAGGAGCCAGACAAACAGCAATCCAAAAGAACCCTATGATAAAAGTATTCTAGCAAAGTCCTGTTTCCTTCGCTTGGACTATGGTCACCTAGGCCCCACCCTGGAGCCAGGCCTGGGGGAGGGGCCCGTTGGCGAGCACCTGGTGGCCGGGCCTTGGCGGGTAGGGCCTGGCCAGGCATTGCCCCAAAGTGGCACACGGGACTGTCCCTTGGTGAGCCCACCACCCGCAAGAAGAATGTCAGGGGTTCGGTGCATTTTGGATTGGGTAGCGGCCAAGGGAGGCCCTGGTGGTTGATTCCCAGATGACAAAACTGGCTTTTGGGACATGGAATGACACCTCTCTGGTGGGGAATGAGCCTGAGCTTGTGCATGAGGGTGAGAGATATCGACTAGATATAGTCGGGTTCACTTCAATGCATAGTGTGGGTTCTGGAACCAATCTCCTGGAGAGGGGCTGGATGCTCTTTTCTTCTGGAGTTGCGGCAGGTGAGCGATGCTGGGCTGGGGTGAGGTTACTGGTGGACTATTTACTACTGGTGAACAAGAGTGCTGTCTCCCTATGCCTTCGGGTTGGAGATAGGTCTCTGACTGTCATCGGTGCTTATGCGCCGAATGACGGTTCAGAGTACCCGGCCTTCTTGTATTCCCTTAGTGGTATGCTGGTTAGCACACCAGGAGGGGATTCCATTGATTTGGTGGGGGAATTCAATACTCATGTGGGCAATGACAGTGTGACTTGGAGAGGGGTGATTTAGAGGAATGGCCTCCCTGATCTGAATCCGAGTGATGTTCCGTTGTTGGACTTCGGTGCAATGCATGTCCAAAATTTGTCCATAACAAACACCATGTTCAAGCATAAGGGTGTCCATAAGTGGACATGGCACAAACATGTCTGGGGCTACAGGTTGATGATCCATTTCATAATCGTATCACCAGATCTGCGGCCTTGTCTTGGACACTCGGGTAAAGAGAGGGGTAGAGCTGTCAACTGATCACCACCTAGTGCTGAGTTGTCTCAGGTGGCGGGGGAGGAAGCTGGTCAGACCTGATAGGCCCAAGCGCATAGTGAGGGCCTGCTGAGAACATCTGGCAGAGGCTCCTATTTGCTGGAGCTTTAACTCGGAATTCTGCCGGAGGTGCAACTGCATACTAAGGGAGATTGGGGACATTGAGTCTGAATGGACAGTGTTCCGGACCTCCATTGTGGAAGTGGCCATATAGAGCTGTGGCTGCAGGGCGGTCGGTGATGGTGGACACCAGAGGTGAGGGGGACTGTCAAGCTGAAGAAGGAGGCTTACCGGGAATTATTAGCCTGGGGGTCTCCGGAGGCAGCTAATGGGTATCAGCACGCTAGGCGGAATGTGGCTCGAGCGGTCGCAGAAGCAAAAACACGGGTGCGTGGAGGTCAGGGACAGTGCCACTGTATTGGCAGACCGGGGTGGTGGTCCCCTTATTTAAGAAAGGGGACCAGATGGTGTGTTCCAACTACAAGGGAATCACACTTCTCAGCCTTCCTGGGAAAATCTATTCAGGGTACTGGAGAGGAGGGCGAGATCGATAGTCAAATCTCAGATTCAGGAGGAACAATGTGGTTTTCGTCCTGGCCGTGGAACACTAGACCAGTTTTATACCCTTGTAAGGGTACTGTAGGGGGCCTGGGAGTTTGCCTATCCAGTCTACATGTGTTTTGTGGATTTGGAAAAAGCTTACGAATGGATTCCTGGAGGTGCTCTGTGGGGGGTGTTTCGGGAGTATGGAGTCCAGGGTCCACTGTTGTGGGCGATTTGGTCCCTGTATGAACGGCGCAGAAGCTTGGTCCGCATTGCCAGAAATAAGTCGGACGTGTTCCCAGTGCCCTTTGTCATCGGCCCAGGTTATAATTTTTGTGGACAGGATTTCTAGGCGCAGCCAGGGTGTTGAGGGTGTCCAGTTTGGTGGCCTCAGGATTGCCTTGCTGCTTTTTGCAGACGATGTCGTCCTGTTAGCTTCATCTGCTGGGAATCTCCAGTGTGCACTGGGGCGGTTCGCAGCTGAGTGTGAAGCGGTGGGGATGAGGATTAGCACCTCCAAGTCTGAGACCATGGTTCTCAGCTGGAAATGGATGGATTGCCCTCTTCAGGTCAGGGAAGAGGTACTGCCTCATGTGGAGGAGTTCAAGTATCTTGGGGTCTTGTTCACGAGTGAGGGTAGGTGAGTTCGGGAGCTGGACAGACAAATCGGAGCGGCATCTACAGTTTTGCAGGCGCTTAACCAGTTCGTCATGGCTAAGAAAGAACTGAGCTGAAAAGCAAAGCTCTCAATCTATTGGTCCATCTTCGTCCCTACCCTCACCTATGGTCATGAGCTATGGGTAATGACTGAAAGAATGAGATCGCGAATACAGGTGGCCGAAATGAGGTTTCTCTGCAGGGTGTCTGGGTTCTCCCTTAGGGATAGGGTGAGAAGCTTGGATATCCGGGAGTCTCAGAGTAGAACCACTGCTTCTCACATTGAAAGGAGCTAGTTGAGGTGGTTTGGACATCTGGTGCGAATGCCTACTGGGCGGCTACCCGGAGAGGGTTTCCGTGCATGTCCTACAGGGAGGAGGCCCTGGGGCAAACCCAGGACATGCTGGAGGGATTACATCTCTCGGCTGGCCTGGGAATGCCTTAGCATCCTCCACGAGGAGCTAGTAGAGGTAGATGGGGAGAGGGAGGTCTGGGTATCTCTCCTGAAACTGCTACCCCCGTGACCCGAACCTCAGACAAGCAGTAGGTAATGGATGGATGGACACTGTTCATTCTGTCAGTACTGTGTGAATTACTTTATTTATACTGTGCACACTGTCTTTTACCATTTATATGCATTACGATTAATCACCTTACACATTTTTACATTTTACATTTATTCCTGTATTACCATTTTATTATTTTTTACTATGTGACATTTTAGTTTGCTATTGTACTGTGTTTTGAGATCTACAGAAGTTACTTGTGCATGTGAGTGCTTTCTCTTGCCAGTGAACTTTA
>JABFEB020001000.1:4723-15244 GCA_019775895.2 Stomatorhinus ivindoensis
CTAACCCTAACCCTAACCCTTCAAGTCATGTAGGAAATATCATAAATACAAGACGAGAGCACACAAAGAATACTACAAAGTCGTATTTACCAGTAGGAAACTCGGGATTTTCTTTAAGCCCCAATTATGTTCCTGAGTTGGAAGCGTCTCATTGCAATAATCATGCCAGAGGCAATGGATAGCTCTATTGTGTAAGGCGAATTATTTTGTAGGTAGTAAATTTTACATACGTGTCACTGCAGAACTCTGAATTCTGAATGTTGAGGAGATGGTTATTAAACGGTGTATCGCGAAATAAATTTGTTTTTCGCCTGATATGTAGCTACTACCTGCTGAGCAAGCGATTACAAGAATTTAAATTAAGGCTGCGAATGCATTTTGGTGTTTGAGGAATAAGAAATACGGCAAAACAAAGCGTAGCTTTCTTATCGTCTCCATTTTCCTCCACTTGAACATGGGAAATCATAATTATGATATGACGCAACTCCCTAGTCAGATCTTCCGAGTAGGACTTGAATGCAGCATTCAGACTGGACAGGGCGGGTCACGCGATGCGGTAGCACGTTTTTAAGGGGACAGTACATGAACACACACAGGGAAAAGTTATTAACACTTTGATTAAGTATGAACTAAATTTAAAAAATGACAAAGTAACAGACATGGGCAGGATTATGTCGATTAATTTTAGGTTAATTGTCCAGTCCTAGTACTGCATGAATATTACAGTACTGTACTTTATGCCTTGCCTCTCCCCTATAACTGTCAGGATATGCCCAAATTGACCTGCGCCCAGTGGTCCCGATCCCAATGTAAATGTGAGTTGACAGATACCTGTGCAGGGTAACATAAGACCAACAGATGCAAGCCAATTCCTTGCAGTAGAACATGGATGCAGGTAATATGCTTACATCACATCTTAGGCCAACCTGCTTTGTTGAACAACCATAACAAATGGCTTTAAAAAAAAATCTTTGCAATCTGCACTCTTACCGTGACACGGGACTGGCACTTGGTGTGGAAACGGACGTAGTGGGAGCAGTGGATGAGACCTAAAGAAAAGCATGATAAATCACAAAATGACTTCTCTTCACGATATTGTTTTCTATGACAATTACCCCTTTTGCATGTAGACACCTGTTTTCATGCCTAGACAGAAATATATTTTGAACAGTATTCAGTCCTATCAAAAACATAAATTAAAAAGCAAAGGCACTGGGAAATCACTTTAGATAATTTTAGTCCAATTAAACAACAACATTTTCTAATTTCTTTATTGGATGCGGATTTGGATATTTTAGCTATTCACTGACCACCTAAAACGGCAATATTAAGCATCCCCAAATGACTGTTTAATTTTAACTCACCACTAGGTGGTGATGTGACATAAAAACTAATCGCAATTCACACAAACTCATAAGGCATAGTGCAATCTGGCACTGCAGTGTCATCTTCTTCAGCAGAGAGAAAACTTGTTTTATGAGAATCAATGATTTGACGAAAACTGAAATGTTTATTATGTTATTAAAATAAGGAAACACCAGCTACCAAACCATCCGAAAATGCTTAGCCCGAATACAATGAGCTTTACGGTAGTAAATTTGTTTTAAAATCAAGATAGCTAAGGTAAAAATTAAATTGAGTTTTTAGATCAAGAGATATTGAGTAGATGGTCTATCATATGTCTTAGTGGATGTCAATGTAGTGACACTCTCTAACCCCGGTCAGTAAATTTTGTCGCCTCCCCTCATCCCAAGTTGGCAATATATGTGTATATAAACACACGGCATTACCGTAATACCAGCCAAGCATTCGCCAGCACCACCCCCCCCCCCTGCCAGATGACAGGGTTGTCAACTTCTCTCGCAACTGATGTTACTCCAACCCTTTCTGACTTTCACGCTCACACAACAATTCTTACGGCAAATCTATATTATTACATTATAAACCTAAAATTAGCCTCATCGAAAGCGCTGGGGTAGTTTGTCAACAGACAAATGACAATTAATAAAACTGTTACATACATGTAAATGCGTGTGCAGACTTTTCTCGAATTGAAAATCTCACGCCAGCCAGCTAACCAAAGTTGGCAACCCTGAATCAATATGAGTTTTCAATTATGAACGGACGCTTTACGCAAGTTGACTTTTTACTGAGAGGCAGCATCTCTGCTCTGTTGTTCTTTGGACGAGCCATTTTTCACTTAGATACTACCATCTAGCACTGCTTTAATTATGGTGCGATTTATCTCAAAATTCGATCAGTCCTAGATCTTCGTCCATACAATGTCTCTGCAAAGTCTGAAAAAGAATTGTCAAATACTTTTTGTCTGCAGCAACAAATTGGTCCCAAAACCATATCTATTCCCCTTCAAGGTAATTCAATTATTGGTGTGTCACAGACCTCACTACCCAGCAAGCCAAGAAATTTTAAGAACTTAGTTTTTAGTTAATTTAACTAAAACTAACTTAAGTAACTAAGACTAAAACTGTATGTAATGTAATGTAATGTGCCTTAAAAAAATGAAAGAACCAAATCTTTTAACAAGATCTTGGCCATCTGTAAATAAAATATAAACACCCAGCCCATAGCTTTCCTACGCAGATCTCAAGACTCTATCCACACTTTGAGGTTTGCCATACACTAAAAACACAAATTTTAATAATTTTCCTAGAAAATACCTCCTAGTAATTTTGCTGACGCCATTTCTTTTTTTGCCATTTCAAATTAAACATGCAATTGCTGTTATTATATTGCAGTTACAGTCCTGTCTCACTTGTCTATTGCAGCAATTCTTCAAAATACCATTTTAAATGAGAAAAAACCTTTAATACAGATTACTGCACGTGACACCCTGCTGATCGGCAGATTTTCTCACAAACTCACCTCAGGTTTTTTGACATTCTCTTTGGATTGATTGGCAGCTCCAAATTTCTTGACCAGTCGAGCAATTTTGGCCTAAAAAATCATGAGCATAAAACACATAAATGAGAAGCAAAGCATCAATGTTCAAACAGCACACAGCATACAGCTGCCAGTCCAAAGAACTGAAAAACAGTCTTCAGTATCCCTATGCTGGGGTATTAGGGGTATGGGGTATGCTGGATCACAGCTAGTAACTAATACGCTGAAATTATATAAGCATATTATATACAAGGCGAATGTATTTTTTTGCCACTGAAGTCCGAAACAAATTAGAAAAGTGTTTTTGTTAAATATTTCAGCTAATTCACTGTTCAAAGGACCTATGACAAACTTTTTGTGTGTAAAACCTTTCGACAATAGAAAAAGTACCAGCGTAATGGCTCGTATAAAGGTTTTAACTGGCAGAATGCATAGGGTGGCACGGTGCTCATCCTCTCTCTAAGATGATTAGGCTACACAAAGTACGCAGAAGTATGCAGAAGTACGCCCTATCCTGAGGTCTTAGTGCTACGGGCGAGCAAGATGTTGCCAATACCTGCAGTGTGTTGAGAGTGTGCTGATGCTTCGTGGCACAGTCCATCTTCTCCACCCTCTCCCTGAGCTCCTGCAGGCTTCTGTCAAAAACAGTGAGCTGCAAGGCTCGAAGCTGTTCCTCTACGAGCTGCTGCACCACCTGCATACAGGAGGAAGAAACTGCTTCAGCAAAGACGTGGGTGGGGAAGAATTATACGGTGTATTTCGGTTCATTGGAATACAAATGAAGTTTCCTCTACCAGTCGTAAACACACCTTCTCAAGTTTTATTCGGCGGCCTGCATCTGCGCTGATTTTCAGCTCCAGTTGGGCCTCAAGTTCCTCGCCATCGACCTTCTGCCTCTTGCCTCCTCTTTCTACCACATCCAGCTCTCCATCAGTTGACGCGTCTTTGGGCAAGACACGCTTCAATCCGACCTGGACTCCTTCGCAGTCCTCACCTGCCAGTTGAATGATGGTGTGACTGAGTTACGAGCAGGCAGACTATTGAGGTTATACAATTCAAGAGATTCAAGAGTTGTAGAAGCTGTGTTTGACATGCTACAGAATCAGACACTCAGTATATAAATAAACATGCAAGTATCTACTTGCAAGCACTGTTTCGCACATCACAAATTTTGATTCTGACGAAAATCTAAGCTTCACAAAAATAAAAAAAAAAGGGCAACTAGCAGGTAGAACTTGCTTAGAGACTTAACCTTGCTTACAACACTTAAATCAAATGTTCAGAGGGTCAACAGGTGAACCACTGAGTGACGTGAACTCTTTTATATACCTGAAGCCAACGGTGTGGGCGAGGAGGTGGAAACATGGGGAGCAGCACTACTCTGTCCTGAGCCACTCGTCTCAGTGTTCACCTCCATTTTCTCCACTTTTTGCTCTTCTTCAGTCACTTCCTTCTCTTTGGTTTCATCCCTTTCTGCTTGGTTTTCATCCTCTTCACTAAGGACCAGAAATCCCTCCTTCACCTCCTGATCAGGCTCAGGTGTGTGGGATGAAGATGGTGAGGGGGTGTTCAAAGGGAGGCTGCTAGTTTTTTCATCTTCAAGAGGATCTGTTGCCAAGGGGGGTTCGGTAACCATGGGCTTCTTGGATAATTTTTTGTCCTTTGTGGTTTGTTTTTCTCGTGTCTTCCGAGTTGAATCTGTGAGGCCTACATAAGGAGCCTTAGATGGTTTATCAGGCTTGGCGTGGCCATTCTGAAATGAACGGTATCGGGGAAGTCAATTTCATAATTATATAACATTACTAAAATACTAATTTACAAGGCCCCTCCCAGCAAGTCATTCTTCTAACCAACTGTTTTCACCCCCCTATTAAAAACAGCAACAAACCTTCTTGTTGTTGAGTGATGTCGCTGCTTCTCCTTCTTTCTTTAGCTCCCCCTTTTCAGTCTTCTCATCCCTCTTCCCATTTTCGCTAACAGCGGGAGCCTCCTTATGCGGCTCCTCTTTCTCTCCATCTTTTGATGACCGTGGTAGAGTTGAGGTCAGGGGAGACTGGGCCTTGGTCTCTGAAGAATGGCAGGGTGGGGAGGGGGATAGAGAGAGCGAGAGTGCTAGGGGAGAGGGGGAGCGAGATGTGGGGAAGGCAGCATGACTTGTTTTTGGGCCGCCGTCAGTGGGACTCTGTCCCTCTTTCTCAGAGCCTGGGTCATCTTCCCCTCTATGGTTTCCATTCACCAGAGGTGGTGAGGGATGGCAGCTGCTGCTTGTAGTAACAGTCGAAGAGGAAGGAAGGGAATTATGCAAGAATTCCAGTTGCTGCCGATCACTGATTTTCATCGTTTTTCGTGCTCGAAACACTTTCTTTTGGGGCTCCTCAGCTACTGCAACTTCCATTTTATTCACCTGGTTGAAGAGAGAAAGCAGGTCGCCTGTCATTCCACGTAACCAGAATTCACACGATACGGCAGCACTATGCACAGAACTAGAGAGCAAACCGTGTTGTTTTGCCGATCAATATATAAGCCAAAAGATATATATAGATATATTTTATAAATAAACTGGTGTAATTTTAGATTGCCAACACCAGGGGGAGTCAAAATACATTGAATGTTACACTGGGTCTTTCTAGAAGCTTCTTTTTCAAACACGCCCCAGAACACACTGTGAAATTTTTATTAGCCCTACATAAGTGAATTAATTTAGTAAGTAAGCATACTAAAAATTTATTCCAATTACTCAAGAACAAAATTAAGTTGAAACAGAGTCAAGGTTAGCCAGAGAATATGAAACAGGTTAGGGAAAAACAAATTTATACTCTTGTTCAGCTGCATGTCAGAGTAAAATGTAAAATTATCCGTCAATAAGCCTCATGAACTCAAACCCCTGCTAAATACATATGAAAGCACTGCAGAACAGCCACACCTACAGCTCACAACTCCTCCCTCTTATACATTCCCCTATGCTCTCATTGGCTATTTCCATCCAGCAAATCAGAGGGGCTAGCTGCAAAATTCACCCAGCAACAAAGGGCAGATATTACGTAATGTTCACGTGTGTTCTCTAGCCCAGAGCTCGTGAGCTGTAGTCCGAGATGGCAATGGCATCTTGAGGGCCGTGCTTAAGACAAACACAAAATCCCCTAAAATCAAATCGATCAGACTGGTTTACCTCCCCAGAGAGATTTTGTAGACAAGCCAGAAAATTTGCTGAACCACAGTCTTACAAGACACAAGTCTTGTTTCGTATATTGTTAGCACTTCTCATACCTTCACTAAAATGCGAAGAGTTTAGCTAGTTATACTACTTGTGTCTCCACAGTACATACAGGCATTAGAATAGGTGTGTAACAGTGTGGTGTGCAATGATCATAGGAATAGCAAACACTTGTCAACAAAATCCGACTTCAGACGATGTCATGCAAAACTGTTCTAATTAAACCCAGCTTAGCAAACTGGATTGGTGAGAAATTAAAGGACTTAACATGAGACTGCCCAGTATCATTCTCCGATGTAGCACTATTAGAAATAAGACTAGAATCCATTCTGGAATTAATCTGGAATATGTAGATGAACACCTACAGGTAGCCAAATCCCTAAGGACCAAAACTGCAAGAGAGAAGTGAGAATTACAGCAAAACATCCATTGTGAGCCAGGAGGAGGGAGGATAAAATGCAGTTCTGATACATAAGTAGCAAATCCATTGAATGCGAAAATGGTCTTCCCTTTTCTGAATTTAATCGATAATGCACAGTATTTTTTTTGGTTAAATATAGGAGGACTAAGTGAAGCAGAGGATTACACTTCTGTAAGCCACCCCTGGAAAAACCTCAAAAATCATCATGCCTATTTTAAGGAATATCAAACAGCAAAATGTAGACCTACACTCGTAACAAAAATGATGTCGAGTTATGAGCCTTACACTTCAGCATAGCACCTAACCTGTATTTTGCAAAATGTATAGCTACAAAAAAGGATGAACTATAAGAAATAAACATACTTTGAGTAATCCCATCTGCCTGATAGCAAAACCTGCAGTAGGATCATCCGAGTCCACAAACCCCAGTCAGCAGTTCCCTCTATACAGTTTCCCTTAATTCCCAGGCTCTCGAAACCAGCGTTATTCCATGTCACCCAAGAAAATATCAACAGAAGCACCATTAAAGAATAGCTAATAAAAGAGGCAAAAATAAGTAAATACGAAAGAGCCTGAGTGTCACTTTGAATGTGGAATTGGATTTGTTTCGTTTTGTAATACAGCCAACCAAAGTACCACAGCAAGGTCGAGCGACGACTATGGAGCACAGTCCCAAAATGCCCTTTACCACTGTCAGCCCCCTCCCCACACATATTAGAGGATCTAACATTGTATGAATATGTTTATACCTATATTAATATGCTTAGTTCTTTTTGCTTAAGAATTCTTAAAAAATCATTTATGTATTAACATTAAATCATTCAAAATAAGTACATGCCGAGTACATTGTAAATATACACACACAGACACACAATGGGTTATTCATACTGGGTGTGACTGAACTAGCAACTGTTCAATTGCAATTGCTGCACCTGGCTTATAAAACATCTTTAACACTAATTAAATTATCAACGAAAATAAATTAGGGATATAACCAGACCAGTTGGATGCTTATAAAAATAGAATTTTTTCATTTTCAAGTGTCGTTAAACCTCACCTCTACTTATATCCACTGGTAGGGTAGGTCATTATACTGTACTGGTGGCTCTATTTATCATTGTAGATGGGGGGGGGGGGGGTAAACAACACGTATTCAGGGAACAGTAAGGAATACGCAGCATAGCTACTGCGGTACGAAGTCTACTGTGCAGATATATTGGACATGCTAGCTAACCGTAAACCATAGTGATTGTGATTCTGAGCACAGAGCTAATGTAAGGAATAAGCCTCCAACACATTTGTCTCAGGTTTTCCCCTTCAGAGTAGTGTGTGTGGGGGTAGGGAGGGACAGAAGAAGTGAAGGTCACTATGTCAGGAGAGGCCAAGCGCTTTCAAGGACCATCGGTATTAAAATATAAATAAGTTGTTGCAAGTGAAAATACAGAACAGTTCAAAAATGGATACACCAGCTCAAGCAGCAACTGCTCCTCAAACCCGAAACATCATATCCTGCTGGCACACAATCTTCCAGCCAAACTTGACCAGATCAATCATCCAAATTACATTCTCCTCTCTTCCAACTCAGTAGTTGTCAACTGGTCGATTGCGATCGACAGGTCAATATTTAAGACATTCCTAGTTGATTGTGACAATATTTCAGTCATCTTGATAACACCCCACCCCCACTTTGCGGCGCATACTGAGCCCACCCCCCCACACATTAGCTCTCCAGACTACTCTCTTTGTAGAAGTAGCTCTTACTGAAAGAAAGGTTGGAGGTCGCTGTTCTAATCTATATCATCAACCATTCAAGACTATTACTTTATATGATCACAGGCAAACATGGAAACAAAAAAAAATCTGATATATAGCTTGTTTCAGAAAGGAAGCAAAGCTTTTGTTTGTTTTGTTTGGTCTCCTTAACTCCATTTGAAACATACATTTATTTTGCCAGATACCATTTAAGAAGTACGCGATTCCAACTAATGGACTTTCTACCACTACCTTTAACAAGGAAAACAGAATACTATTGAACATTACCCAAAATCAAACACAAACTCTCGGTCATTCTACATCTTCAACAAAAAAGTACAAGTAAAGTCCAAAGTACTCATATGACTGTACTAAAGGGAACACATTTACTTTTAGATCAAGACCGAAGTAGTCAAATCACCCATAATTCCATCTAGTTCAATTAGTAAATACTTTCATTTGAATTAAAGGAACAAAAAAGCATGTCTAATTTTTGCTTAAGATTCCTTAAGAAATAAAAATATGTATTAACTTTAAATCATATGACATAAGCATAATGTTGCATAGCAAATTGGAAAATAACATATCCAGTTTTTCGACATTCCCTAACAGAAAACAGATCATATCATCATCATTATCATCATCATCATCAATTGATCGTATAATTAAGACAAATACCACATTTTTTGCATGCCTGTATATAGTGGTACGTGCAGTAAGAATCAAATTGACTGCTGTCGGTAAGTATGTAGAACTGAGATTTTCATTGTCAGTTCGACAAATGGGGAGATAAATTCTAAAAGCCTTGTGGTCAACAAAGGAACTTACAATGGCTGGAGAGCATGGCTTAGACAGGGTTGTACCAAATATTGTTTGGTGGGAGACCATTCTGAATAATCCAAGATGAAGCCATACAAGACATTTTGGAAGTAAAACAAGCACACCCTCCAGGAAAGATTCATTCGTACTACGCAGAGAGCTATGCAGAAAATCTTATATACCTGTTTGCGTGTTCACAATGCCACACTCACAACAGTATTTTCAACCCCCAAAGCAGACACACAAATGGACACACATTTCAAGCCTTTATCACACTGAATACCAGACTTACTGCTAACTTATCACAAGTGCTGCCAAACACACACACATACACGAACCCCCCTAACTTTGTTACAACATAGTAAGGAAAATATTTATTAAAAAACACACAAGTGCAGACTTGTGCACACCCATCCCCCTCTTTGTAAAAGAGACTGAGTGGAAAATTACAGTTGAGCATGGACTGTACCATTTACGACAAAGGATGGGGGGGTGGGGGATTTCTCAACTGTCTAACTGACAGAAGTGAAGTTGATATGTTACTCTTTATTACTCAAAGGTAAAGAACAAGATCACATGCACAACATTCAGATATTTCCATTTGCCATTAAACGCATTTCTAGATGCTTCTAAAATACAAAATGAGCTGTAATTTTACACTCCTTCCAGTTAAAGTCTGCATAAATCTTCACTTACCAGAAACTTTCAGGGCAAAAATAAACTGACAAAAATATTAATAGAACTTCAAATAACATCCTTTCTCCCAGTGTGCCACATCTGCTAAACTGCTACACATCGCTATCTATGATTTCGGAAATAGATGAAAAATGCACTGAACAATCAGAAGGTCTGCATGAGTCTCATAGAAAGAAAAAAATTATTCAGTATATAAATACTCAGTGGTAATGTGAGAAGGCATACTGAAGACTGAGTAAGCTCTCTGGATTCTGAAAGTCTGGTTTAATGGTTGCACTGTTAAATTAAGTAATATACAGATTAATTTGATAACTAATGAAGTAATGAATTTATATATGTAATGTATAAAACAAAATCAATATATATTTCGATTGGTCAGGGCAGGAACCAGCCCTGGATGTGATGCCAGCCCACTGCACATCATGCAAACTCACTTACACATATGGTCAATTCAGGCACTCCAAATCACTTCAGTTGCATGTTTTTTGGGCTATGGGAGGAATCCGGAGAATCTAGCATAAACCCTCAGACACATGGGGAAAACATACAAAACGGCGCGCACACGCACATGCACACACACACATACACAGCGACCCAATGCATCAATGTGCTGTCCTCAAAACTAGGCCTGGACAATGTGCACTGCAAATATCGACAGTGCATCTTTTGCACATGATTGTCACATCAAAAGTACCACGAGTCAGCGTCACATCAAAAG
>JABFEB020001000.1:15344-28261 GCA_019775895.2 Stomatorhinus ivindoensis
GTCACATCAAAAGTACCACGAGTCAGCGTCACATCAAAAGAACCACGAGTCAGCGTCACATCAAAAGAACCACGAGTCAGCGTCACATCAAAAGAACCATGAGTCAACTGATTTGAGACCACCAATGTTATATGCCAAAACATCTTTATTGGGATACAGGAAACAAAAAAAATTAAGGTCTTAATGTTGAAATGGAATGAACATTATCTGGTACATGTGGAAAATAAGGTCTAAATTTTACTGCCAATGCATGTGCATGAGGTCTGCATGCACTCTTCAGATAAATCAGAATCTTACTCAACCTTGCTGTTTGACTCACTCACTGAAATTTCTCACAAATGCGCCATATTAACAAAAATGATTGAGGAGAAAAGCAAACTGGTTACCAAAAAACAATTGTCTTCAGCTCTATGGAAATATTTTGGATTCCACAGAGACCACAGTGAGCAAAAGCAAGTAACTTGTCAGCACTGCTTTGTGTGTTGGCACAACGCTTGGCAACACCAACAACTTATTGGCGGACACAATTGGTAGATTAACTATAGCCAAAAAGAAGTTCTTTTGGGTATTTTTTCCCCTTTCATAAACATTGCAAAATTTATTGCAAAACTTTGAAATATCATAACGAGACCTTGTTCCAACATCATATCAATATCATTCAAATTTACTGAATATATTCATTAAAAATATGACTATGTAATGTATTATTTATCAACAAGATGTGGCCAAGCGACAGTAAGTCTTCATTTTAGTGACAATTACCGGAACTGTCGAACGTAAATTAAACTAAATTTATGTCAAAAGGATGACAAAGGCTGGCTACTGCAAGAGGCTGAACGGCACATAGCTAGCAGTTATCTATGGCTAACTTCGCATTATTGGGTCTGTGAATGGCTTCTTTAAATATGTGGTTGCACTGCAGTCATGTTCTTAAATTTTCTGCGAGTTCTGCGATGACTGCATTTTCATTCACTTTTAACGTGAAATGCTCCCACAGAACTGCGGCCTTCGCTCTTTATCTGGTCCCTCATCTGCTATGCTCAGTCTTCCTTCTGCCATAATACTGAGTAATCAAGGTGGCACGGTGAGTAGGAGTAATCATGACAGGTCTATTAAAGGGATGATGCCAATCTGCATAACTAATATTTTAGTAACCACTGAAATATTACTGGCTTGCTGGATTTTGATAAATGTGATGAATGGGTCGCAAAAAGTAAAAATCAATAAATAAATAAAATAAATAAATATATAGTTTAGAAATGATTAAATGTATTTATCTAAGCTCAAAACATCTGATGGTTTGATGCCAGGGCGGGGTGATATGGCAAAATATTTTATCGCGATAATTGTTTTCATATCCGTGTCGAGATCGATAATTATCATGATATAAGTCAAGGTATTTCTCTTCTTAAAAGGCTCCATTTAGTTTGAAATCCCCTAAGCATTCCATTTAAACAGATTCAGAACATGAAAAAGTTGAGAATTTGAATACACTCTAAACATATATCTAATTTAAATAAATAAATCACAGAAAAATAAACTCATAAGCTGGACCACTAGGAAATGCAGATGGTATGGTTTGTTGCTGGATTTTTACTCACTTGCTCACCAATATGGGCCCACAATTTGTTCCATTTTCCTTCAGATTGAAAGTGGAAACCCAAATGAACTTTAAGAGCTTGCATTCTGTATCTTCTTTTGGCGGACAATTAGAGATGCACCGATCCGATGTTCGGATGGTATCAGCACCAGTCCAGACCTATTTGACGGATCAGGTATCGGCCATAAGAACATAAGAAAAATAAGAATTTTACAAACGAGATGAGGCCATTCGGCCCATCAAGCTCGTTTGGGGAGAACTTATCTAATAGCTCAGAGTTGTTAAAATCTTATCTACTTCTGATTTAAAGGAACCCAGGGTTTTAGCTTGCACTACACTTACAGGAAGACTATTCCAGCCTCTAACTACACGCTGTGCAAAGAAGTGCTTCCTCAAATTCATTAAAAAATGTTCTCCCATTAATTTCCACTTATGGCCACAAGTTCCAGTATTTAAACAAATATTGAAATAGCCACTTGGCTGAACAGCATCCAAACCTGTTACAATCTTATATACCTGGATCATGTCCCCCCTTAGTCTCCTTTGCTCGAGGCTGAACAGATTAAGCTCAGCTAACCTCTCCTCATAAGACATTCCTCTAAGACCAGGATTCATTCTCGTAGCCCTACATTGCACCTTTTCTAAGGCAGCAATGTCCTTAAGGTATGGTGACCAAACCTGCACACAATATTCTAGGTGGGGTCTCACCAAGGAATTATATAATCATAGCATCAGCTCCCAACTCCACACACCTAGAGATGTAACCCATACGTGACAGATTCATGTCCGATGGTTGCTTATTTAGATTTTGCCAGTCTAAAAAGATAGATTTAACATGAAATACAAACTATTTGTACAGTCAATTGCACGACAGCTTTTTCCCCATTTCAGATGTGCTTTTTGCAGCATTCAAGCTGAACGCTAACACTGCCTCTCAGTCTTTTGCTACTCGGTGGGTGTGAGTGCAGCGACTTCCGCCTGCTGTGACGTCATGCGCATACCATTTTGCAGCAAGAGAAGCATAAAAACAGTGGAATCTGTGCTTATTCGTTTAAAAATAACGCATAATTATATATATTTATTACATTAAAATATTAAAGTAAAGGGCTCATATCAGAATCTGTATCAGTATTGACAGTTGTGAATCAGATTGGAGCAGAAAAAATATGGATCGGCCTATCCCTAATGGCAGTGCTCAGACTGGTGAAAAGTTTTCAGTATCTCCAGTTTTAGTTGGCACAAGTTTTTGGTGGAGTTATTAATATACAGCACCTGTTTACCTTAGGGTGAACAGATGAATCCATGTGAGGGAGGGCACTTTGAGCTACTTCAGGTTTCACAAACTACTTTAAAACTGAAAGGTTCCTAAGCTTGGCTAAATTGGTTCCTGTGCTTTGACTTGTTTCCTTGACAGAAAGACTCACCCAGCTGTTTCACATTAACATTCAAGACACATGCATGATTATACAGGACTGACTAATCAGCACACAGCAACAACTTAGTGCTTAAATGAAATCCAGGTCCGTTTCAATGAAATGGTACTTTACAAATACTGTCCTAGCTCAAACGTGTCCTCCCTGACATGGATTATCCGATCACCGTAGTTTACGGACAATATGTCCTTTTTAAAAAGATGTTGTAGCTAAACCGTCACTTTCTACACCAAAGTTTCCCCTGAGGAAGGACATTGCAAAACAGTAGCAAGTGACATGCTTTGCCAAATCAACCTTGCTGTGCAATTGCTGGGCATAGATTGTCCATCATTTCTGTTTAGTGGTAGGCTGATGATATGATCATATGTAATGTTCCTTATCGATATTTTATCGATAATTTTCATTTTATCGTTTAAATGTTTTATGACGATAAGTCGACAAATCGTTTATATCGCTCAGCCCTAGTTGGCACCCCATTCTGGGTTATTCCCTGCCTTGGGAAGTAGTTTCCAGTATAGGCTCCAGTCACCTGCAAAACTGCATAGGACAAACAAGTACAGAATAAGGATGGATGGATGGATGATGGATAAAAGCGGTGCTTTTCTGCCTTATGTTTTTTCCATCAAGAGCATGCTGTATTGCTGTCGAAGTTGCCAACAATGAGATCCCCAGGGGTTAATTCAATTCTGTGGCATTAAATTAGTTCTCCAGCACCAATAGATGTTCAAAAAAGAACACACAGCCAATTGGCTGCCCAAGGCACAACACTTCAGCATGATGCAGCTACTACTCCTGTAGCTTTTTTCCAGAAATTTCTCCTCCGGTTGCATATATACCTCACCTTATCATAACCACAAAAATGATATCAAATATAATGTCTAACGTAACTGTCCCAGTATAAAGCCAAAGCCCAAACACCACTCCCCTGTCTCAAATGATGAATGCTAATCCACCATCAAACAGCTTCGCTGAAGAATTATTCTGCGATGTCATTGTGTGATGGTAACGATGAAGAGACTGCTAAAGCTGTGAGAGCAGTATTTTCAATTAAATTGCTCTCTCACACCAAGGCCCAAATTGGCATGAACCAAGCCTAACCTCATTAAAAAATATAGCCAAATCAAGCACACAAGTTTTGAGAAAGAATGAGAGATAGGAGTCACTTTAACACCACATTTCAGTTTCCCTGTACTTCTGGAACACAAAAGTCATTCCAACATAAGTCATTCCAGCCTGCTTCCTATGCAAGATACATTCTATTCCTCAAATTTTATAATGCTCAAATAAGGAAATAAAATTCACTCTATCCTTCTCAACCAATTCCAGTATCTCTGTAAACACAATTAGTCCAACAAAAATCAAACAAGCCCAATGGTCAACAAAACAAAATCTTGCCTTTTTTCCTGTTTGTTTCATACACACATTCATTTTAAAGCGGATCTTGGTTCCAAGGAAACCAAAACAAGAATTTAAGATCCTGAATCCTGATGTATGGATTTTAAATGTAACTTCATTATGGTGTGTAGCTAAAATCACTGCATTTTGAAACCAGAACCAATCCAAAGTAGGCAAGACAGGAAGTAGACTGCTAATGATTAATAAGGCTGTTGTGTTCTAGTTAAGACTCCAGACCTATGGCCTAAAACTTTCAGGTTCCTCTCCCACAACTACTGTAACATAAAGGTAGATACCTATCTGTTCTTATAAATTAAAACTAAAATAAAACAAACAATCTAAAACTATACATGTACATATGCATATGATATCTTAATGAACTGTCCTATTTAATCTCAAACAAGAATAATGAAAATCAAAAACATTTCTGCTATTAATGAGGTTCTAGCTTAGAAGTCTACCCACAGTTTAATGCAAATGAATATACAGTATTGTTCAAAGTCATATAATTCTTAAATTCACAGATTACAAACGATTACAATTTTCAGTATAAGACCCATCACTTCGTCTCCAATTAACATAGCATTGCAGTTCAAAACTGCAAATTCTCACGCCTGCTTATTTCTGGAAGTTCTGTATATCCATAAGGGTTTTATTTTCAGATCGAATAGTCAAAATGTAAAATTATATAAAATTAAGAGATATGCTGAAAACATCAGAGGATCAACAAATTTGATATCTACATAAAAACATGAACTCTGGGAAACAAATTAAGATCACTGTTTTATATATGCAGAACAATGATCTGTTTTTTGACTTAGAAGCAAAACATTCAAAACAACATGATACAAATGTTTGTAAAATTTCCTAAGCAAATAGGTAATTGACAGGGAGTTTTGCAGTCTGTGCATGTTCGCTCCTCCGAGTCATTTGTTCTCAATTTTCAGCTAAAAAAAATAAATGGAAGCGTGACTAGTGCGAACGAAGAAACATGACAAATGTGTAGAGAAAGATGGTGTCGTGGGGGAGGGGACACGAAAAGGACAGGACTGTACCAAATAAGAGTAATACAAAGGTTTCAATAATCACATACACAGACATGGATAAATCCAGACTGTAAAAAAGTAACTAACAAAAAAAATACAGTTCAATGGTCTGTAAAGGAGTATATATGCCCACTGCTGAATTGAAAATGAATCCAAAATACAAGACCATCAACTACAGACATTTGAATAAATATACATGGACTTATAGCTTATTTAAAATTACAAGTTGACATGCAGCCTCCTTTATTTACAAACACACATGTGGAAACCAAACCCTTCCAAAGAATTGACAATGAGTCAACCAACAACAGTTCCAAATGCCCATACACCAACAGTGAACAGTGGGTGGGAAATGCTAAGCTGCTAAACATGGACTGTACCAATAAGAAGGCAGGCCACACTGTGAGAGGGGGTTAGGACTTTATATAATCCAGACTTGTTTGATCTACAAATGCAGCAAATTAATGTCTTAATCTCTAATTTATGAATATCGTAAATGTTTGGAAGTTAAAATTAGTGCTTATCTGCACGTCTAAACAAACCAAAAAATTAAAATACAGCAACTATTTTAGGAAAGCATAAAAACTCATCTGCCAATTTTGATGGCATCACTCAAAGCAGGAATTGCACTGCCCTACCACAAAACCTAGAGCCTAGGCCTTTTCACTCAATGGTTCTGCTCATTTCGGTCATAAATTCAAACACCAAATCAGACCACACACTCTCTCTAATACTATTGTAGAGTTCGCTGACTTGGACATCATAGACCAGTTAGTTTTCTGCATGATATTTAGTACGGTAGTACTGCTGCATGTGGTAGCAGTGATAGCTCACTCCCTGACAGTACTCCCCATTCTGGCGTTCTCATACCTTACAAAATCTAGAAATACACCCTATTCCAAACCACATCCTGGTGAGGGTCAGAAGGGCCCAGGAGTCTAACCCAGGATACACCCTAGATGGGATGCAAATAGCTTTAAATCTACTTTTATCATTAGCCATTTAAGAAGAAACAATTCTGTCCTTTTAAATTAAGCTTGTTGAACAAAAATTAAAAATATGCTTCATCTTTCTCAGAGCCTGCTACAGATTATATCCGCCACATAGTTGAAGCAGTGCAATTAAAGTTAAATTTAAAACATTTCCAGCTCACGATAATTGCCAGCACAGCCTAATAATCTTTAAGGTTTTCTTTGCCCAAATTAAAGAAAATTCAAACATATTGTAGGATTCCGATTCCCCTATTCACTTCATGTTGTAAGTTATAATTCAACAATAGTTGAGAGGTATTATTAATGACATTATATTCACAGTCTATATGCATAATGCCACTGTCTTTCCTATACTATATTGATATCATATGCAACTGCAACCGGTCTAATTTAGAAAACAGGTGGCCGAAGCACACACAACACAATAAAAGAAATTCTATTATACTAAGGTTTCAGAGCTGCTCCTGAACACTAAGAACTACCAGTCTGTTTATTGTGTCTGTCAGCCAATCAGGAAGCAAGGGCAAGTAAACCGGTTTAATCTGGTTCAGTCCTGTCCAAGCCTGCTGCATTACTCACATTTTTGGGAGGGGGAGGGGGGACTGCAGTATAATTTTCTTGAGGTACTCTCCTGTATTTATTTCTCAATCTCAAGTATAATTTGAAAAATGACTCAACTTATTTAAATTTCCCCTAAATATGAAACATAACAGGCAATAAAAACATCAGAAGACCTACCCGTATCTTTATGCATAATAAGCAATAAAAAAACGATACACTAACAGTAATTTTACTAAAGACTTGATTAACAAAAAGGAAATAACTAATGCAGGTCACAGACAGAAACAACCACAGTGCTTATAATATAAAATCTTTGCATTGCATTTTCCCTAGCTGTAATTTATTACACAAAATATTTTCGTTAACGTTAAATTATTCGGTTTTGTGACTGAACAAGTTTTTAAATATATAAATACAAACTACTGCTAGGAATACAGTTTGTAGTAGTGTATAATAAAATACATTATACAGTACTTCTATACTCAAGGGTGACCTCAAACATGAAGAGATGCTGAAGAAATGCATCTTTCAAATTCTGACAATACACAAATGAGGTGAACGTCTTGATCAAGTAAGAAAAACTGAAAGACAAATTGCTGAACGATGTATGAAATAGCCCGGAAGTGTACATTACTATACAGATAGCTAGCCAGGAATTCTTAACACAATACATTAAGAGATTTTATTCATCTATATTTGCCTTTTCTGTGATTGTTCCTCAAAATGAATTCATTTACAAATTAAAACACAGAAACCAGTAGCTCTGAAAATATGACCAACAGTGCTTGTGGCCAGTTATGCTATGCAAATAAACGATTTTGCAGCTATTCACATTACAAGCTGCCTTCTTCGTTTACACTATTCTGTTCACTCTTTGATAGAAGTCATAGGTGCCAGTTGTATTTTTTTAAAACAGGCCTAACAGTTATAACTGCAGTGGCATCACTGGTGCATTGCAGCTAGAAAATACTACAGCTGCAGTTTTGCGGTTGATATAAATAGCCATGTGCCAATCACCCTGTTACTCTCTCGAGCAACGTTACCAGTGATACAGCATAATTATAAACTAATTTTATTTTCTCATTAGTGTGACTGGGGAAGGATTCCATATGCGTCGTTATGTTGTAATGGTACATATGTTGTAATGGTACAAACACTCAGGTCTACATTCCTGGCATGCATTGGTCACCCAGTGCAGTGCGATAGCAAGCGAAATATCAGCCTGATTCCACTATGAAGAATAGATACCATTTACTACAAATAGAAGATCTTGATAATATAATTTAAGAGGGGATTAAGAGGCAGACCAAAAAGGTGGGAAAATTTTAGCGTGATTTTCGCAGTGCCCCAACGCCCCGCTAAAAGATTAGTACCGTGTTGTCATCTCTAATACTGCATTTCGTTAAATGATTGCATCTTTCTACATTTTATCTCCTTGTCTGCCTGTTTGAATAAATGTTTCAACTATGAGTGCGCATGCACACAGAAGGTTAGCAGTGAAAGGTTTCTCCGCACTGCCATTTTAGTGCTCAACCACAGCAGTGCCCATCCCCCACCCCTGTTCTTGCTGGCTGACGGCACCTGGACTCATTCCCTGCAGAGACTCAAAATGGCCACCAGTGCTGCTGAAGGCAGCCAGGCTTGATCCCCAGCAGCTGCGCGCTGCACTGAGGGGCTCAGCCACTGGCAAGACAAGCTGACTATAGTTCACTGGAGAAGTGTGAAGACCAGAGTAAAGATTTGTTTAGCGTTGCAGTTCTGCGCAACTGGGTTGTTCTCCCATCCACAACTGTAATGGCAGAAATATAGCCAAAACAATATGTAGACTATAACATTTAGTTATTTCAATACAAAAGTTGCCCACCTTTGCGGGTTAATTCATACTTTGTCTCATTCTAGACTCATTTCGTGAAAGGGAGCGTTTCGTGTGTTTACTGAAGCTATTCATAGGACCCCAGGATTTGTTGTTGATTTTTTCATACTTGAGTCTGGTCCTTAAAGGAATTGGATTAATGTGAAGTGATCACCAATCCTTGAGGGGAGGACAGACATTTCCCAGGATCCCTTGTGTCAACAACCACAACTGTAGCTATTCCGTTAAGAGTTCTTTTGCAACCCCTGCTCTTATGCAAGCTCATAACTGATTAATTCACACCACTGACTTTACAGATAATTTGATCCTAAGTAACAAGCAGAAAGACAGAGGACTATTATCTACGAACTGGTAATTAACCAGCGAGAAACATTCATGTATCCAGCAGGCCTAGCAAGCCTAACAGACAGTCCATAGGCTCAGCCATCTCATGAAATTTGGGAAAAAGATTGTGGGGAAAACAGACAAACTTCTTGCTGCACAACAGAAAGGAAAGTTGTGTTATTCTGCAACACCACTGAAAACACCTCCTTATAACAGTGCATTAAAAGTTACCCCATAAGGACGATATTTAAAAATAAAAAATATATTAGAAAACTTGCAGTGAATGTCAACCCACCAAAGGAGGGCACTTTGTAATTGCTAACAAAATCAAGCATTTTATTTTCCACATTTATAAAAGGCAAGATTTACTGTAAATGGTTTGGAAATGCTTGGAAACTTCACTTGGTGTGATCAATGATAAGTGAAATACCAGGGCCTGTATCAAAGTCCATCTAAGCAGGACTTCATTTAATTATCCGACTAAATCTCGTTCAGCAGTGTGTGGGATGGTCAACGAACATTTCTGGGTACAAATGACCTGTTACTGTAACCCCGTAATACAGAACTTAGACTAAATCCTAAGCCACACATACTGCTGGGCATACAGATTTCAGTTATGAAACAAGAAACTGCATCAGGTAGAGCAAAGCCACAAACATGTCTTGTATAACAAAGCAGTTAGTCGCAGTGTGACATATATGAATGCAGTGGAACATGTCAGCACCTGTGCCCCTGCAGTCCAGACCCACTGGAACAGCAGTGCAGATGTCAGCAGTTACCATGACAACCGGAATGAGAAAAATGCAGAGCTCTCAGTTTTAGATTGGCATTTAGATGAGTCATGCAGTGTGCACTGCATCCAGTGGGAATGCTTCACAAAACCACCCCCACACCCAGGCATTGTGGGTTAAATGTGTGAGGCAAGCCTATCAGAGGGTGGGGTGATTCTCAGTAGGCCATTGAATCCATCATGCTTAAAGTAGACATTTAAAAATAACTGGACAATAAACCGTTTCTGTATACACAGAAACCACTGGTAAAAACCAGCACAAGTATCACGCATCAAATGTAAAATTATTAAATTAAATAAAATGTCAAGGAAGGTCATTGAAGTAGAGCAGAAGAACCAGGCAAGCGATGATCAAATGCTGACCTTCCAGTGGCTCACCCAAGACAGAGAATACCAGCATGCAAGTATCTCCACCATAATCAGGGTATATTTGAAGCTTTAATACACCAAATGTTCAAGGCACTGAATATGTTAGCCATGACAGCTAAATGTTGCAATCTCCAGGTGTTGATTCCTGGGAGTAGAAAAAAGGTTGAAGAGCAGTCAGGCCCAAAGGCACTGAGATCTGCTGTCAGATGTGAAGAACCCATAACATTGTCCTCATTGCTACAAAAGGATGTTACTGTCATCAACAAAAATTAGTATAGTTTTTCTCCACTAAAAACAGTTGAATTTTATACCTGAAGCATACACCAGACTAACAACTTTACAGTCATAAACATACCAGAAGGAAGTGAACCTTGATGTGTACCAAGAGGGAAAAAACAGCCATAGTTCATTTTGAAAACAGCTCATAGGACAATAAGGAAGACCGTGATGGCTGTAGTCTGGCTCCCATGGCTTCCAGAATACACCAAACTGTAAACCAATCAGCTTACAGAGTGACTGTAGGCATAACAACATGCTGTCCTCTCAAGTACCGTTTTCACAAAACTTACGATTGTGATAGACGACCAACATGAAGCATGGAATGTTGACCATTATACACTGGCAAATAAAGAATTCATAATCTCAAAAAACCAAAACAAAAAAGTTTAATGGATGAATTGCACAAATGGAAGGTACACAGAATAGATAAAGGACAATAGTGATGAAAGCGTAAATAGTTTCTTATTAACCAATAACCATATGAAACAAACTAGACTTGAAAACCTTAGGACCCATGGGCGAACCATTTATCTTCAAGCAGGCCACCATAGAAACACAAACTCTTCTAACATTCTCTTCACACCTTTATTCCCATAGCAAATTCACCAGGGAAAAGCAATTCAAGGAGAAAAAAAGATCAATTCAGTGTCCAAAAAAATATATATATAAATTTATTTACTAAAATACACAACTCATCACAGCGCGAGAACACAGAGTGATGTTGTACCAATAAAAAAAACTCGAAATTTCATTAATATACATTAAGCAGAAAATACACAAAACTCACCGTTCTGCCGCGTATAGCCAGTAAACGAGGATTATCCGCTTGTGTCTTTCTTTCCTAAGGTTTTGCTAGCTTCACGTTGTGTCAATATGTTCAGCTCAGTGAATCAGCTGACTAAGTACCATCAACGCGAGGGTGATGTAGTCACACACACAGGAATGGTGTCGCCAAAGACTACAACACAAGGCCTCTCTCCGTCAGCGCGCCTTCGCTCTGGGCAGCCAACAGTCAGACTAACTCTCCCCCTCTCTTCCTCTCTCCCGCACAAAGCAGCAAGGCAGTTGGGGGCAGGGCTTAGAGGGAGAGGAAGGGGGGGGGGGAATGCGCACGAGGGAGAGACTAAATAAGCACCTCCCACCAGCTGTCTCATGTTACAAACACGCTACAGCCAGACACCAAATTAACTGGGTCTTCTTTCCCTTTTTTAGTTTGGAGATTTTACATTTAAGAGACATGTGATGATTCATGCCTGTAAGCACCGCCTGGTATCCCTCATTTTATTGCAGCTTTAAGATACACCAATAAAAAGATGCCTCATTACAGGGAGTTACATGGGATTTTTAGTTTTGAGTTATTTAGTAACTGAAAAATATGTGCATTTGTTTTGCAGTTAGAGTATTCCGAATACCCTCCTCTGTCCCTTCTCCAAACCCTCTCTCCCCTGCCATCTCCTGGAAGAACGATTGTCTGTCATGTCCCAATTAATCATTTAAACAGAAAACATACACAGGGAATGAAGTACAAATAAAAGCAAATATAAAGTACACCGACAAGCCTCAATTTCAAGTACAATGTATATACCCTGATATACCTGCGAATCATCAGTTACTTCTAATTACATTTTTCAGTTCACAGTTCAAATTTTTACTGATTTACCGGACAGCCTGTCTTTTTCTTTTTACCCACCACCCCATTTTTCACCTTCCTCCATCTCCGTGCTTCATCTCAGGCCCATTTTCTCCATGTCATACACATGCTCTTCGAAGAAAGAGAGCCTACTGCTCTAATTACATTCTGTGGCTAAGCTGGCGTCTCCACCCAAAGCATGCAGCTTTCACCCATTTATAAAGCTGATTCGAGGTATTCAGGTTAAGGACTCTGTTTAGGAACCATACGGTAGGATCCCCGCCGGGACGTAATCAGACAACCTTCAGGTATGAAGTCCACCATGCTACCTGCTGCCTTCCAGCTTTAGCCACCTGTGTGATTAAAGGGTCATTTGAGTGCCATCTGTTCCATTGTTGTGTAAACGTCAGAGTAACAACACAGACAAAAACACACATTAAATGTCCACCCCCCAAACCAAAAACGGAACAGTCTGTGGTGCTTGTAGGTAACTTGCCTAACGGCACATCAGATCACAGAAAATGCGAGTGAAAATTCAAGTCAGGTGACACAGATACCCTGTGTACATACATGTATACTCATATATATACACATACATACACACACACACACACACACACACACA
>JABFEB020001001.1:0-15029 GCA_019775895.2 Stomatorhinus ivindoensis
TTACAGTCCTCCGTTCGTATGTCTGAAAGTTTGTAAGTTGAAAGTTCATAAGTAGAGGAGCAACTCTATATACACTTTCATGTCTTTTTATGGAAATAAATTGATTTATTAAAGGCAAATCTTGACTTGGACAAATATTCGGCTCCATCGGGGGCTGAACCTTGAATGAAGGTCTTTGCTGTTCTTTAACGCCGATCAGCTCAGAGTGAAAACTTCGTTGTTACGCAAGATGCAATCAAGACAAAATATTTTGTTATACTGCATAGTTAAATGTGTTGATGTACTTGTTCGTCACTAAAGTTTCATTACATTTATAACAGTAGCCTATCCTACCGTAAAGCGTGGGTACTCTTTAATAAATTTTAACCCCAATTTTTATGACAGAATCCAAGCTATTCAGTTCTACTTTTATCGAGCATTTGGCCCATTTACACAGTCCACTTCTGCTTGTCTAGTTTGTAAAACACCGATATGAAAATAAACTTTTACCATGAAAATGGCCCTCATGTATATGGCACATTTCCCGCTTTTTTATTATATATTTTTTGTACTTTTTAATTTTTGTGAGAGATCTCAGTCTGCACTTGCTTTCCAAAGAAGATGTAAAAACCCACAGAAGTTTAATTTACTGATGTCAAGCATCTCGGCGCTTTGCGATGTTTTATGTTGCGTTGTGATGCGGGCAGCATGGAGTTTGGGGCTGGGAGACACCCAGGAGCCGGTCTATCTCAACGCTCAACACGCGCGATACACATTCACATACACACAGTGGGCGATATAGAGGCACCAGTTCACAAAACTACAAGGACCAGGGTTCGAACTGAAGGGGGGTAAATCCTGTACAAGAGCTAATGGAGAGATAATAGGGGGTGGGGTCCCTCGTAAAAAAGCGATCTTACACACAGTGGTGCACCTAGCCAAATTGGGACCCTAAGTGATATTTTCTTCTTGCCCCCTCAAATTCCCCACTACGCCCTCCCTGAGTCCTCTGCATTAGTACTGTTTAGCAAAACTTTTATTTAAACATTATGTAAGTAAATAGTTAGCAAACTTTCTACGCAGACCTGCGCAGCACGTGCTGCTTCTTCATGCTTTAATTTTTTGTTCTCCATCGCTATGCTCTTTATTGGTGTTGATCTGAAGCGATCTCTCTCGCTCGCTCGCTAATCGGGCCCCCATCCAGGGGCGTAAATCGTGGGAGGCTGATTTTGTCCCCACCAAAATGTTGAAACTAAACCTACGCCCTTGCCCCCGGATTGATTACGGGCCCCAAGCGGAGAAGCGTTTTCTGACCGCCTGCTAAGGACCCGCTAACACCCGATCACTGGCAAGGACTGCGGGGTTCGGATCCACAGGAAACCGGGTACACACACAGCGGAGGTGTGACAGAAATAAAACCTTGATGGCTGTATCCACTAACAGCACCCAGTACCCCAGGGTTAGATTATGGCATTTATATCAGTTCACAACGTGTCATGCTTTGTTTAAATTATGCTATACCTATTATTCCCGTGCTTTAGAACACTGCACACTAACATCGGAGCAGTTAATCGTGTCTTTGAAGTAAAAAAAATAAACTGAAGTGTGGTTTAAATTTAGGAACTGGACCACGGTTCTCTGCAATATAATCCGATTTTGTTTGAAGGACAGAGATATGGTAATCTGAACTCGTATTCTCTTAACTTTACCCAATGACGACACTTCTCAAATACACAGCACAGAGAAAGATAACAAAGGACGGCGAAAAAACCCTGTATTAATATCATGTATACAGTACATAAATAAAAACGTAAAGAGGAACTCTGTCTCGTTTACAGGAGATGGCTTTTATTACGCGGCGCTTACGTATTTTCCCATGAATATAGTAGAGATAAATATATAGTAAGTATTTAATCAATATGGAAATAGTTACGTCTATATTTTAGCAGTATTCAGAAATTATCGTGGTTAAGGTATTTAATGTTTTTTAAAAATCGTTAAAATATGTCAGACACTTGAAACAGTACGAATATAAAATGATAAAATTGTCAGACAAAAACTGATTTAAGATCAGTATGTGACAGGGTAATTTCTAAAGTTACTATATTCATACATAAAAGTTAAATTAATTATTTAAAATATTTAACATTAAACGCGTTTCGTTTTTTTTTACTTTTAACATAGCGAATCGATCAATAAAACGCAGAATATAACAATTAGTATTCTAATTTTCGTTTAACAAAATATATAGCACGTTTCTGGAAATGATGGGCTAATAGATAAAACCAATTTAAGCGCAGGATACATAAGCCATAACTCGAATCTTCTCAGTTGTAAATGTTTTAAGAACAAATTTCTAACAATTATATAACTGGCAAAGCCAGTGCTGCTAAAAATTCACAACACGTTAAATCAGAGCTGAATATTAACTAAAACAAAGGCTTCATTTAAAAAAATATTAAACGGCGCGTGTAAAATATTAGATTTTCCATATGAAAGGATAACAGTTTTGAATTTAACAAGCTGCAACCATCGCATTGGATGCAGCATTAACAGGCTACTTGGCATTTGTTTCCTTCTTTTTGCTGAAGGTATGCGTAAACATTTTTATAGTTTTTTTGTTTAAAAAAAAACATATACAGACAAAACGACCGATGGGCTTTCGCCCCCACACAAAACAAAAAGAAAGCAGGAACCAGAGACTAGATCTTACGTTGGGGATTACCAGAAGATGAACAAACATCTGATGCCTCACTCGAGTGTACATAACTTATGTGTTTCGACAAAAATATTTTCTTATCGTTGAAGCTACGCTAGTACCACTGCTAACATATAGACAGCAGATCATAGCATGCAGGCTGCATTAATGGATACAGACATGCCGCGCAGCCCGGCTCCCCGAGGTCGCGGTGGGACTGGGGGGGGGGCGGTAGGCTTTGGCGAGGTTAAAGGTTACTTTTGCCTTCTGGCTCGTTTTCGGGTTTGAGAGGGAAAAGGACGCGGCGTGAGCTGGCGACCTGTGTCTGTGGTAAATTTAACTATCTACGTACAATTGATCGCTTAAGCAATGCTTTTTGGGAGAGGAATGTTAAAATAGCCACGCGTCAAATTAATCCTCCACGTATCGAAAGAAAACCAAACTGCATTTGCAATTTCACTCACGCCAGCGCTCATTGATTTTTTTAAACCCGAAGAGCAGACAAAGTGTTTTGTCTCTGTGCTGATTTTGAACAAATCTCATGTTTTATTGCCTTCGTCTCGTGTATGAGGTACAGTATGACATTCTCTTCAGCTTAAACCTTTTAGTCTAATAAATAAAGTTCATGTTTATATGAGACCGTTCTGAATAAGTTCGATCACTTAAGGTACAGTTTCAGGTTAAGCGAATCAGCCCGGCAGTTTACTTTATAAATGTTTGGTGTTGCAACTTTTCCTCTGTTAGAAGCGCTTGATTTAGTCGTTTTCTTAGCTTAATGTTCAGGAGGAAAGTTCACCTTATTATTCCTAAAGTGTATTTCCAGCAAATGTTTTGTGGGCGGTAAACGTGCGCGCTTACAGGCTGCAGCTTTATCGTGCCTATAGGGCTCCGAAGTCGCCGGCTTGGCTGCGTGGGGGTCTCATTGCCCCCGGGTGAAAGTGCTCTGATGAGTCTTACCGCATGGCCATGACTTCTCGGAGGCTTATCAACGGTAACTAACCTTATAATCTTAGTCTTTTTTGTTGTTTACTGTATAATCTGGCTTCAAATGCAACAGTGTATCCCATCTGTGCCGTGTGTGTGTGTGTATTTGCGAATTAGATGTGTGTAAGTAGTCTTCCGATCTTTGTAACATTTCTTTTCCTTCATATAATCTTGGTGAATAACGAATCGTTTCCTTCCAGCGAAACCAGGTGTTAACAAAATTCTGCATGTATATAGCGGACAAATGAACATCAAATCAGCATAAGTGAAATGCGACATTTCAGAGGTCATCTGTTCTTTTTAGATGCTGGTTAGTGAGCAGAAAGAGATAGATGCCATTGTGTAGACATACGATTTTAGCTGCATGATGTAACTGGTATTGGTGTCTAACTTCGGCCAAGACGGAAAGCAGTTAAAGGTGGTTTCTACGGGCTTTGCATGGCATCTACACACTAACTTTCCTCATTGTTTGTTTCGATTTACAGGTGTTTTCTTGCTGCCTAACGATTAACGTTTGATGACTGCAATTACACGATTAAGGCCTACTCTATATTCGTGGACATATACGTACTACATGGCTAATTAAACGAAGATATCAGCTGGTTTTAATGTTGTTTAAACACGTTATTTTTTGTTTTATGTAAATGAGTTAAGTAAGTGTATTGTTCAATGAATAGGCTAATTAGTACAGTAAATGTGCAATACGCATTCAAACTTGCACTAAGGCACATGGCGCCATAGTAGTGGCTTACAGGGGCCTTGGAATCGCTGCTGGAGCGCGGGCTCTTCTGGTCGCGGCAGTTGCATTGTGGGAGTTGTGGTTTTCAGCTAACGTTTCCATTGGGAGGATCTCATTGATTGCTGATATTGTATAATATCTGTGGTTAACATCCATCTGTAAAGGCAAAGGTTAATTTCTAGTGCAGTTAATATATTGCAGTTAAGATTCTTACATCCATCTTTAAACTGCTTATGCTCGACAGAGCTACAACGGAGCTGTATCCTCTAAGTATCAGGATTGCAATCCATCACAGGGCCCATACAGCGATGCTCTATGAGCTACGCATGAGGTGGGTGATGCAAATTATCTTGACTTTGTCTTTTGACTGCAGAAGGAAACTGGAGTAACTAAAGGAAGGACATGCAAATGCTATAAACCAAGGCTGTAGATTTAAATCCTGACATGACATTGGACCTCTTCTCCACCCTAGTTAGATTCATATAGTTTTTATTAGTTTTTTTTTTCTCCTGTCCCGCAAGCAGAATAAAGGTCTGAATGCACTGCTATGTCAGACATATTTGCTTCACCATGAGGAGCTCTATAGACTCTGTATTGGCCCCTCATGTTGGTCAATTTCATTTTATTTATTAATTTCATTTTTAGCACATGTAAAATATTGCAGTGGCTGAGCTGACCGAAGAGGAGGGACAGATGGAGTCAAAAAAGAGTGAAAAAGAAAAGGAGGAGAAAGTGAGAGAGATAAGCTAAGGAAGATAGGGGTAAAGTAGGAAGCACATAACAGGCTGCCAACTGCTGCTTCTGTGAAGGAGAGGAAGAAAAGGCAAGGGATGAAGGGATAAATACACAAACAAACAAAAATAAATAATAAAGACAATAAACCAGATATACACACATACAGAATTGTTGTGTGTGCTTAGAGGGTTGTGTGTAAGCGTGTGTTCATGCATGTTCATCTGTGTTGGTGAGGTGTGCGGGCATGTGTGTGTGTGTGTGTTTTCAATATGGAATGATAGCTTCCAGAAGTCTTTCATCCAGTTGATTTGGTCTTTGCCCAGAACGCAGTTTGCCACTAACTTCACAAACTATGCATCCAGTAGCGCGGAGGGTGATGGACGTCCTCACTGGCTGAGGCTGACTTGCGTCCCTCCTGCTAAGGTGCATCTAGTGCAGTTAGTGCGCAGTGTCATGTCTACTGCACTGGGCGCCCCTTCTAGCAGGAGTGACTCTCATTTCTCCTCGCTAGACATTCACAGCCTGTCCTGATGTACAAGAAAAGCCGACCGTTATGGACCAACATAAGCATCTGAGTGCAGTCTGTTTATACAGGTCCAGATTGAGGAGCATGTTGCAACTGATACACTTAGCAGACACCATTGTCCAAAGTGACATGGAGTTGTAGGTGGGATCAGGAAGACCTACTACTCTGCCAACACTGAATTTTGCACTGGCTGATTACAGGCACACTGTACTCATAAAGCATCTTTTTTTTAAACTATGTTAGAAAACTTTGTTGGTTCTACTGGGGCTTGAACCCAGGACCTTCTGCATGTAAGGCAGACATGGTAACCACTACACCACAGAACCAGCTGTGTTTGTGAATGGATGATGCACATGAAGAGCCAGTGGGCAGGCTGGCCCCCCCACCTATGAGCGCGACACTCCCTCAGCCCGGCGCTGCCCCCGCAGCAAGCGATCTTCATGGAGCCCCCCTGCCTCACCTTCCCATCTTCCAGGCGCAGTCAGTTTTGCAGGTTTGCATCCAGCCTGAGATCTCCCTTGCTGTGCAAATCCAAGCAAAACCCACGGTGCCTGGAATACCCCCCCCCACCCTCCCGGTGAGGTAACCAAAGGGAGGGTTATCACTCCAGCCAGTGTGGGAAATGAACACTAATACCCATGTAGCAGCAGTTCTGTGCTGACTTGAGAAACTTTACCAGTGTGATCTGGTACCAGCTTCCCAGGATATGATGGAATGTGCTGCTTCAGGCACTGGCAGGTTTGCAATTCATGGATACGTGCAGGACTGAAGTGCTTTTGTGAGTATGGGGGGGGGGTGTGTGTGGTGGTATCTTAACATCACACGGCATTCATCTCTGATGTGCACGATCGTTCAAATGAAGCCTTCTGTCAACATGCATTTGTCATTTTTCAGCAAAATAAACGCTTTTTCCAAAAATGATGTTTTAAAATGTTTTCTATGTTGGTGCATTTGGAGTTATGATGAAAAGAGACGGGTAAAAAGAAGCGAATTGTCCCGTTTCATAAAGCATTACCATGCCCAACTTGTTAACGTGAAAGATTACTATAAGAGATGAGAGAAAACGGGAGGGCAAAGGGCTGACACGAGCTGGGCTGATTTACTCTGTATACCACAGTTACTGGGTAAAAGCGAAAAATGAGTCATGCTGACACCAGGGGGCAGTGGATGCCTACCAGTTTTAACGCAGCCCAACCGGCCATCGATGCCCGCTCACCCGTTACTGCCGTAATTGAACTTAATGATGATAAAACGCATATTTTTGCACCTGTATATTTGAAAACTCTGTCATTTAACCTTGCTATTGAAACAAAGATTTAATATCCGGCGTGATTAATTGGTAATTTTTTCCTATTTTTATCATGCTTACGGTACACTCAACCGCGTCTACAGTCTGCCACCTGTAACTGCAGTAAGCAAGCCATCACTGTATTCACTGAAGTACTAATTCATACAGAAAGTACATACTTTCCCGCTTAATTTATTCATTCTGATGTGATAATTAACCTTTTTTCTTACTGTTAAAGTTCGCTGCGTGGCGAAGGAACAACGTTTGCCGTTCTTGGCTTTTAGGCCTTTGTGAACGTGATTAAGAAAACCCTAATATTGTTTTGCGTGTTATACTTATTCACAGTAATTTTATTAAACAATGACAGCCCAACGTTTCCATCATTCCCTCTGACTGAAGTCGCTCTCGCCGCAATTTGACGCTAGATGGCGCTGCGAAGGGCTCGGCGCATTTTCTGCCCCGTGAACGTTAAGCCCGATCAGCACCAGAAGGAGGTGCCTGGTGTCCGCAGCGCGGCGAGCAGGCGGGCTGGGCTGGTAGTGCCCGTTACGTGCCACGCGGTGATGAATGCCTGTGTCTTCATATTCAACGTGCGACTCTAGGAAGTTTATGTTAGCATTTAACCTTCCGTCAGCTTGATCTTACGAAGTGTGGAGGATGCGCCCTGCGTGGACAGAGCCGAACTATGGTTACGAGCGGCATCGCAATTTACTGGCAGCCAGCACCCATGCTGACCTCCGCAGAGAAGCATCGCTCAAGTAACTTTCTCTCACACACTTTCATCGGAGGCTAATTTCAGGCGTATTCCTGCGTGATCGCGGCTCCAGCTCCGGCGGATTGAGAGGCGTTGGCCATGGCAGGTGTGCTTCTGTTCAGTGCGCTTTTCCTGCCGCTTGCGCGGACCGCTGGTCCGGTTCCGGGCTGCCAGGAGGTGCGATCCGCCTTCCAGCTGCTCCACCCAAGCGGAAAATGGGCTCCGGAGAGCCCCGTGTCAGGTGAGCGTCCTCCGCTCTACATATCTTTACATTCTTAAATTACGGTGGATGCGGATAACTGTCAGTGCAACATTTCTCAGCGGTGTTAATAGTAGCTGTCGTTTTCACAATTACTCCATAGTAATGGAGTTGGTGTCAAGTGTGATTAAAGTCTTCTTACGTGCTCTTAATACCAAAAGTTTTTAGGCTGCTATGAATGTGTGTTATAGATGTCATTTTCAAGGCTTTTATTTGCTTAATGTAAAACTAAATAAAACCGGTGACATGTCATTTTAATTTCAGCTTCTAATGGCAACATTCACCTGAACATAACTGCATGGCTACACGAATTCTTTACATTATTCGACTGTACTTTCACTGATCACATTAAGCTATCACTACAGTGCATTTCATGCATCCAACTTTTGATCCTGGTCAGTTTTGCGGAGGAGCGTAGAGCTCACGACCAGTGCTGCCAGGTCCAGCAAAAAAATGCAGCCCAAGCTCTGTAAAATCAGCGCAACGGAAGCTGACGCTAGCCTAATATTTGAAATCACTGTATATTGATCACATTCAAATGCTCAACTTTTTAAAACCTCAGTTAAATACCATGACGTCACTTAGACGGACGCATTCTCCTTTCCCAGGGATACCAACTTTGATCAGATGGCTGGAGTGAGATTTTAAATTCGAGACATATGCACATGTATATAACAGTTTTATTACCTTGTAAATAGCCTGTATGTTTTGCAAACTACCCTAACACTTTCATGTAGCTAAGTTTAGGTTTATAGTGGAATAATATAGATATGCTGTAAGATTGCTTGCGTGAGTCTGAAAGCGTGAGTGTCACGCCTGAAGGGTGAGTTGGCAGCCCTGGCTTTCGTGTAGGTCTGTCTCTGACTTTGTCTGGCTAGCGATTCAGCATTGGGATCCACAGATACTACTATCCGCATTTATAATTATTCATTAATTTTTCCTCTTTACAGTTATCATACATTATGAAAATCTGCCCAAAAGCCCGCAACCCGCGACCTCCTAATATTTACAAGCAACTGTATTTTCACAATTGACCGTGACTCTGTGGGAGACCCCAAAGTCCTCGGGCGATTTTTTAAAATCCCAACGGAGAGTGCCTGGGAGCATGTCCCAGACACCACAGGACGTACGATAGGGGTCCGCCCTGGACGAAATGCCAGTCTGGCACATGTACCGACACACTACGGGCAGTTAACGAATTGCATGACTTTCCTGCATAGGAGGACAGACGTACAAACTCCACGCACACACACAAGGAACCGTGGTGGAAATCAGTTTGTAATTTTACATTCAGAGAAGGCTGATATTAATTGAATCTACTTCAGGTTTCACAGGGTTCCGTAACATCACCCCGGCCCCGGGTCTTTCCCCGCCCGGCTGCCCCCCTCCCTCCTACAGCACAGCGGGGCTGTTATTATAGAATGAGCACCTTTCCCGTGTGAAATCCAAAGACTGTAAACTATTACTACACCCCTACCCATATTCTGTGATATATTTTTTTGGTATTTAAGTGCCCTGTCAGGATACCGTTCAGAAAACCGCCTAGTGTCTTTGGAGAACAAGGGCAATTGTGAAGCGCAGATAAATGCGATTGTGCAAAACCGTCAGTGAGTTATGTGCCCAAAGTAATAGCTAATGGCCTTTGATTTTCTCTTCTGGTAAGTGCCGTGTCGAGTTTCTGGGATTTTGTTTCTCACCCCATAACGAGAGAGAATTGGATGGAATTGTCCCTACATCCAGATAGTGGCGGATCATTTCCGAAAGATGCAGTATCTGGTTTCGGGAATCACACGGTGTGTGTGTGTGTCTGTCTGTCTGTGTATGTGTGGGTGGATTACGTTTATATTACGTTGTGGGGAACAAATGTGCCCCACAATGTAATTAAAAACTGTTTTTTACATCGTGGGAACCATTTTTACGTCCCTTCAAAGATATGTGAATACAAATTTAAGGTTAGGGCTGTGTAAGGGTCGCCAAGTTGAGGTTTTGCCCATAGAAATGAATGGAGAGTCCCCACAAAGATATGAATACAAACATATCTCTCTCTCTCTTTGTGTGTGTGTGTGGGTAAACAGATAAACCCAGGGTAATCCATGATTATCTGGACTGACATGTCTTTTAACTTGTAAAATGAACTGGCCAAAACGCTATCTACTAAAGAACTGAGAAAATTATAGATCCAAAGATAGAGCAAACAAAGAGCTTCCGAATGAGTAATGGTCTTACATCTTACATTTATCTAAAATCATTTTAAGAGGTGTAGAAAGTACTCCTTAACCCCCCACCCCCGGAGAATATTTTCATACACACCCCGTCTGACTCATAAATAATAATATCACGGTTACGCTGTAAAATATCTTCCCTCATAGAATTAACCATGCCCATTTTACGCATATTTTATTATTCTCAAAAGCAGTGGAGGATACAATACAAACTTCTTTATAAAGGGCTGTCTTTGAAGCCTTAAATTCTCTGAAGTGGTTCTTATTACCCGGAAGGCACCATTAAGTGCGTTTTATACACGGGCCTGCCGTAATAATATTAATATAATATTACCGCAATGGACCATTTCATTTAGGACTAGACGTTAACTTTTCAAATTAAACATTATCCCTGGTCTATTGTCCATCAAACGGCGAAAAGAAAGGGCTCTGGTGATTTGCACAGTGCCTCCAAGGACTGAGTAGGGCGGAGCATCGCGCTGCCTCTCGGCGTGTGAAGTTCATTTGCAGATATTTTCCCCAGTAAATGGGAGGCGTCACACCACGTCGCTATGGGGGGGCTCCGATCCCTAAAATGAGAGCCCGACCTGTTGCATAAGCTATGTATTTATTACGTAAATTGACAGTATTTACTGCGCCTCAGGGGCATTGAGTTGGAAATGTTAATTGGCTGTTTTTGTGTCGTTATGAGTGACACGCAGGTCAGACTGCCCCACAGCCCCGTTCAGAGCTGCTATTCTAATTGTGAACATTTGCTGATGTTTAATGGCTAACGATAAAATGCCATATAAATGTGCCGGATCCCCGGGGGGACTGTGGACTTCCAGTTATGTTCAGCTGTTAGTTTTTTGTGGCAAAACGGGCCGTGTTGGCAGCGTCAAGTCCTGCCAACGGCGCTACTGGAACTGCAGTGGCGTAAGCGGATTGAATACTGGCCTTATAAGATAGCTGTCTAATTGTCCTCCCTGATACTTCATAAGCTTGCTCTTTCATTCACATTCCCTTTCTCACATATTAATCGCCTTCCAGTCTTCCCGATCTTCTGTCCGTGTTCCCAATCTCTTTGTTCAGTAGCCCTAGAATTGAATTCCGTTCTCCGTAATGTTAATGGTATCAGAGTTATTAAAACCTTTCGGCTTGTCTCGTTATATGATAGGTATTCTATACCCCGAAATAGCTCCGTTTTGGCTCCCAAAATGCGATGCAGATGTTAAGGGGCTACGGGGGACAAGGTGGCATGACATTTCTCAGCAGGCATCGTCGGCGTCGTGCAAGGTTGCGTACAAGTTTGACTTGTTTCTCATCCAGCAGTTTTACTGTTGATGAGATTAGGCTGACGAATTCGGTTCAGTTTTAAGGCAGATTAGAGTTTCCCGATTATTTATTTTCGTATATCGTAGAATTAAATTATTTTTAAATCCCAGCGATTTGCAAAAGCACATTAGCGACCGCGGCGCATTATGGGGTGGGGACGGTTTGAAAGTTTGTGATCCTTTTAATGCAATGTCCACCGTTGGACACTTGAAGGGACGCAGCAGGATGTTTCATTGCAGAAGCAACGCGGGGTTGACGGCCGGGGCTCCGCACTTGAAGAGATTCACAAACATGAGGAAGATCTTTATTGCGTTTCCTGGAGCGGACCTGGATCCCAGGCTGTATGATTTCTTTAGAACCCCTGCGGAGATGAAGGAGATTTTTTCACGTTATCGTTATTATTTCTTAAACAACACAACTGTTTAGCAAACGACTTCATTACGCACCCCCTAGAGCTGCTGTTTCATGCTACTCTTCAACCGAGTATGAAACAACTGGCATTTGCAGCCAAAGCCCGAGACCTGCATATCGGCGAGACACGGAGTCTCCGCTCCACTGGCCGCGATTCTACAACCAATTAGCAGATAGTAAGATCGGTAACATTAACAAACGGATGATGACCTACAGATCCTTACAATGGAGTGTTTCTCTACAGATCGAACCTGAAGTCAGTGTGCGTCAGCTTGTAGCTTAACCAACGAATATAACAATCGCCTGGAGCTAACGTAATGATTGCTGTCTAGTGTCAAGAACAAATAATTAGACTCAGTGCTCACTTTACCACGAACACCTACACAGTGATGGGTAGGGCGCAGTTATATCTTCAGAGCCACTTTGAGTGCAGACGAGTTGTGTGTTCAGTGACTGAACCTGCTGACCTTGCCTATGTGCTGCATGTATGGAGTTTTTGCCACACCGTTACGAGGGTCAGCCTGTTAGTGCTAGCAAGCGGATTTACCTAATAAACTGACCACTGAGCATTGATCCGCAAGGTTACACGGTTACAGAACATCTCTAACCAGAAACTCAATTTTTTAAATTTACAAGAATGCATTAAATAGGAATGTCTTCACTATGGTATATGACCTCACTGGTAAGGCAAATTCACTGTGGCTTTTCAAGGACGTGTACAGTTTGAAATCTTCATCTGGGAATTCAAAGAGGCCAGATTAAACACTAGAGAGGGAAAGAAAACTGAATATGACAAGTTGTGAGGTGGAGGTCTGGTCCGATCACCCCATGTGGTGCGCAGTGTGTAAAGAGTCCGGTGGGCCCTCGGCACAGCCGATATCATGAGGGCTCTCAGTCGCTGGAAGATGTGGGAGGGCTGCAGGATTTGACACGCCACTGAACCTGCAGGCCAGGCTGAAAATTGGAGCAGGGAGAATCTTCTGGAACAAGAACACCGGCTTAACAACGCGCCAAATGGCCAGGGTTCAGTGTAATGTCTTGGGTTTGACAGTCGGTTCTGATGGTTGATTTCTCAACCGTTACAGGACTTTTTAACTGGAATCACTTGCACCTGCATTATAATTGCATTCAAAGGCTTTAAAGTGCAGTTTAATTGCAAACATCCGCTAAGGTTTTTGAACTGGAATGTCTCTTATGGAAGAAACCTATAGACTGTTTAATTGACATAGCTGGTGTCATTCTGTCATTTACAGCTCAGCAGATGTTGTCATAAAATGAATAATTTACATGTATACACTTCATTAATTTATAACGCTGGTCATGTGTGCACAGTTAATTCATCCATCCATTATCTATACCTACCGGGTCGTGGGGGATCCAGAGCCTACCCGGAAGCAATGGGCACGAGGCAGGGAACAACCCTGGATGGGAGGCCAGCCCATGGCAGGGCACACCCACACACCATTCACTTTAGTAACATGCAGAGGCTCCCAATCAGCCTCTGCATGTTTTTGGACTGTGGGGGGAAACCAGAGTACCTGGAGGAAACCCCACGACGACACAGGGAGAACATGCAAACGCCACACACATGGAACCCAGGTGGAGACTCGAACCCAGGTCCCAGAGGTGTGAGGCAACAGTGCTAACCACTGCACCACCATGCCGCCCCTCGCAGTTAATTCTTATTTCCTTAATGTGATCCATCTTGCCAGCTTAGAACTTGTCCATTTCGCCTGCTGCTCCGTTGTGAAGGTTGCTACTTTATTAGGACAATCTACCAGGACCCCCCCCCCCATGTGCTTGCTGGGATCTCCCTCTTATTCAGAAATAATTATGGGGTGGTGGTGGTGGGGGGGGGGGGGTGCTGATCATCCCCCAGACCCACGGAAAGCCGGCCAGAGAGTGCTGATGCCACTGTCGTTTTGGGGCAATTTCAGAAACTTTAAAGTCTTAGCGTCTTTTGTTGGAGTCAGTCCCATAATCTTCGGGATTCCTATTTGTGCTCATTGTTCTTTGTTTAAATGGTTTAGATATTATGCCAGCAAAGGGAAAAATTAGACTCAGTATGGGAGGATGTAATGTTGAAAATATGATGCAACCAGTTTCAACCAGTAATAATGGGCTGAGCGTGTTTACCACTGGTCCTAATGTACTTAAAATGCCTGATGTGTTGCAGACGGGCATGCGGTTTGTCAATAGGGCTAAAGATCATGCTGTAAACTCCCTGGGTTCTTATTTCCACGCTAGGCTGCTGCACTGTCCTGCACTTTGCAAAGGACATCGTCATTTACAGCTGCCTGTCAGGCTCCGTTGATGATTTTCACTTGTCAAGCCTTCCTTGCAGGTATCGATCCTTCTGTTTGCATGCAAAATTGGTTTTTATTGCGTGCTCTGGAACTGAATATTGATATCAGCTTCACAGGCAGCATTCAAGTGTGTGCTGGAGTAGCAGGTGTGTGGTTTGGCTTCAGATTGTCTCTGGGATCTCTGCCTTTCATGTAGCAGAGGCGCTAACAGTGCTGTAAATATGCTTATGTGAGTCTCACTGCTTATTCATTCGAACACTGGAAGCTGCTATTTGCTGCTTACAGGTCTGTCTACAGTTACAGGTCTGCTCAGTTTTTAACAGGTCTACCTAAAATTTCTAACAGGTCTGCCTATGATTACATATCTGTCTACAGTTACACTTGTGGATATACCTACAATTACAGTTACAGGTCTGCTTGCAGTTTCTAACAGGTCTGTCTACAGTTACGGATCTGCCAACAGTTACAGGTATACCTAAAGTTACAGGTCTGCCTACCGTTTCTAACAGGTCTGTTTACAGTTATGGATCTGCTTACAGTTACAGTTACAGGTCTGCTACAGTTTCTATCAGGTCTGCCTACAGTTACAGGTCTGTCCACAGTTACAATTACAGGTCTGCTTACAGTTTCTATCAGGTCTGCCTACAGTTACAGGTCTGTCCACAGTTACAATTACAGGTCTGCTTACAGTTTCTATCAGGTCTGCCTACAGTTACAGGTCTGTCCACAGTTACAATTACAGGTCTGCTTACAGTTTCTATCAGGTCTGCCTACAGTTACAGGTCTGTCCACAGTTACAATTACAGGTCTGCTT
>JABFEB020001002.1:0-15026 GCA_019775895.2 Stomatorhinus ivindoensis
TACACAAGAATTCACCGTTTTCATGTTTTCACACTATTGTGTGGTAATTTTTCTGAATAAAATGTTTCTCAAAATTATCCCCCCTCTGTTTTTTGTGTTAAAAAATAGACATTTGATAACATTGGAATGTTTTTGTAAGAGCTTTTCTTGTGGAAAACCTGATGCGGCCCAGCCTCACCCAGACTCTACCTCCAGCGGCCCCCGGGTAAATTGAGTTTGAGACCCCTGCTGTAGACTATTAAGCCTACAGGCAAAATGCATTTGCTTACTTTCGACGTCGCTTTCTGGTGGGTAAAATTCAGTATTAACATTTCAAAACATTAAAATGATCTTTTCTGGTAATTGCACTGCACTTTGGGGACAATTTTATCATAAGTAATCTATATAAACCCACCCACACACACACACACACAGTGCCCAGATACAGCGTGCACACACATACACTGTGCCCTGTTACAGCGCACACACATTTTATGCTGCTGTCTGGTGGGTAAAATTCAGTACTAACATTTCAAAACATTAAAATTTTATCATATGTGATCTATAAAAAGCCACACAGACACACACATACACAGTGCCCTGTTACAGCATACACACTAATGGTCATTACACTATATTCTTAAACCACATTATTACATCTGTGCTGACTATTGATCTTATACTATATATACAACACCAGTCAAATGTTTTTGAACAGTACAGGTGTTCACCACTTTTCCATTTATTTCATAAATTGCAGATTTTTTATTCTTGTTAAGCACTGAAAAGTTCAGTTCAACTATAAATGAAAATATATAACATAGAAAGAGTATGTAACAGTGCATTTCTGACATCCTGTTAACTGGTTGTGTAATGATTCCATAGTAATGTTTTTGATAATAAAGGTACTCAAATGGTTAACATACTGTAAATTTGTTAGCAAAGAATATTGAGTGTATTTTTGGCAGATGTTAAGTAACTAACATGCAAATATAGGAAATCTCAATGTGTGCAAAAGCTTTTGACTGAGAGTGTATTTAATTCTGTTGTACATTATTTCATTCATGTGCTTCCAATCAGTCATTGCATTGGAGCAGGCATTAATAGCATACATTTGTGCTTATGCACTGCCAGTGCTGCCTCCAGTAGGGATACTGCCCCTGAGCCGACCCTGTTATACACTCACAAGCACTATACAGTGCCTCTGTCTTGTGTTTTCAAAGGTCACTACATTTGGGTGGGCTTGATTTGCACCACTGCCCCACTCATATAAAACATCTACATACTGTACTGTAATTATATGGTGATGTAATTATATAGATAAGCAACAATGTAGTAATCTGGAATTTTTGGAAGCAGGGGCATTGGAAATGGGGGGACAGGGGTAACTCCTCTCCCTTCCCAGAAAATAAATAAATAAATTATTATGAATCTGAATGGGCCAGAGACACCTCTTGACCGGATGTCTTTGAACTGTGGGAGGAAACTGTGAAGGAGATTTACATAAACAGTGGGACAGTATGCAAAATCCATTTGTACACAATGAGCAAGAGGCAGAAATCAAACCCACAAACCTGGCTTTGTAGGGCACCCCTAAGCACCAAAGCACTATGCCATCCTATTAGCATTATTAACTGCATTGAAAATCAGCATCATTTCCCTAGATTCTTCTTCTTTTAGTGGTTTATATTCTTTTAATATTTAAAGAGATAGGTGTTGTTGGTAAAAACGTCCTACTGGGGATGTTTTATTTGCATTTTAGTTCCACTACTTGGGCCAGCTGTAGTCTTGTTACCAAAGAGTCATCCTAAATCACAGCAGACCTTTAAGTAAGTGACCTCATAAGTGACCCTTACTACAAGTCACTTGCCGAGGACGGAACTGAAAGTGACGGCACTGTTGGCAGCAGCCTCTGATCAGGTAGAACATGTATGGCCTGTAACCATCTGACAGGAAACTACAAGCGCAGCTTTTCATTATCTCCACTACCCCAAAGCCTCGGTCACACAGAACAGCTGCAGAAATGCAAGATATATTCACCACTGTGATTATATTTGCCTTAATTGTTACTGAAATACATAAAAACACCTTTATTCCAGTATGTAATTGTTGTGAGTGCTTTACTGCAAATTGGTATCAAACACACTTCTGAGTGGTAATGTACAGGGCATAAAACGTGGCTCTTTAAAGCAAAATTAACACCGTTTCTGCCATTAAGCAGCATGACGGAAGTACGAGGACGAATTGGGCTAGTTGAATTGCAGGTTTTGTGTTTTTCATTTAGATCTGAAGTTGGAGCAGCTGCACTTGTGTGTGAACTCATCTGTCACTCTGACACTCCTTATTCAAAGGTTTTCTTCCAACGGTACATCTGCTGTCAGTTATAGAGAAAAGGGTAATGCTTAGCTACAAATCTCGGGCCATCTTTAAAAATGAATCACAATGCAAAACAATATGTTTACTTTATATATATTCTGCTCATATTTCTCTTTTATTTTATGTTTTTTTCATGTGTTATTCAGGGGTGTAGGAACTGGGCGAACTGCTATTCTTACCCCACCCCCCCACTGTCTGCTTGCTTGGATGAAACAGAACCCATTGCAGGCAGCACAGGGAATGACTATCAAAGGAAGATGTTGTAATGCTTCATTATTTTTATACCAAACATTATACTGTATTATAGATGACAGCTTTAAGTAAAGAGCTACTCAGTGTTCTTATATTGACCTCATTTGTCCAATCAATGGGAAGAAAGACGGCGATAATACTGACCTTGCTTGTGGTTATTTGAGCCACATGACTTTTAATTAAATGCCAGGCACTAATCAGTCACTTGGAAGTTTTGAAAAGGTCATCAAAGCCATGCAGGTTCACGTGTGTGCGTGTTTATGTGTGTGTTTGTGTGTGTGCATGTTTATGTGTCTGTTTGTGTGTGTGTGCGTGTGCTTTGTGTGTGTGTTTGTATGCATGTGTATGACCATTGCCATAACACAAAAATCACGTTATTCTCAAAAAGTATGTCCATGTACACATTTATTTATTGAATGTTATTTATATCAGAATACTTAAAATGAAGCCTTCATATACACTGCTCAAAAATTAGAGGAACACTTTTTAATCAGAGTACAGCATTGAGTCAATTAAACTCCTGGGATATTGATCTAGTCAGTTAAGTAGCAGAGGGGGTTGTTAATCCATTTCAGCTGCTTTGGTGTTAATGTAATTAACAGCAGGTACACTTACGGGACAACAATGAGACGACCCCCGAAACAGGAATGGTTTAACAGGTGGAGGTGACATTTTCCCTCCTCATCTTTCTTTTCTGATGTTTTTTTCACTAGTTTTGCATTTGGCTACGGTCAGTGTCACTACTAGTAGTTTGAGGCGAGACCTGGACACTACAGACGTTGCACAGATAGTCCAGCTCCTCCAAGATGGTGCATCAATATGTGCTATTGCCAGAAGGTTTGCTGTGTCTCCCAGCACAGTCTCAAGGGTTTGGAGGAGACTTCAGGAGACTCCAGGCAGTTATTCTAAAAGAGCTAGACCCATCAGCAGGGCCAGTATCTGCTTTTTTGTGCAAGGAACAGGATGACCACTACCAGAGCCCTGCAAAATGACCTCCAGCAGGTCAGTGGTGTGACTGTCTCTGACCAAACAATCAGAAACAGACTTCATGAGGGTGGCCTGAGGGCCCGACCTCCTCTGGTGGGCCCTGTGCTCACTGCCTGGCACTGTGGAGCTCCATTGGTATTTGCCATAGAATACCATAATTGCCAGATCTGCCACTGGCACACTGTGAGAGCACAGATGAGAGCAGGTTCATCTTGAGCACACGTAACAGACTTGAAAGGGTCTGGAGAAGCGGTTGGAGAATGTTATGCTGCCTGTAACATTGTTCAGCATGACTGGTTTGGTGGTGGGTCACTGATGGTCCGGGGAGGCATATCCATGAAGGGACGCACAAACCTTTACAGGCTAGACAACGGCACCTTGACTGCCCTTAGGTATCGGGATGAAATCCTTGGACCCCTTGTCAGACCCTACACTGGTGCAGTGGGTTCTACTTTTGCACGACAATGCCTGGCCTCATGTGGCGAGACTATGCATTCAGTTCCTGGAAGACGAAGGAATTGATACCATTGACTGGCCTCCACACTTGCCTGACATAAATCCAACAGAACACCTCTGGGACATTATGTTTCAGTCTTTCCGAAGCTACCAGGTTGCACCTCAGACTGTCCAGGAGCTCAATGATGCCCTGGTCCAGATCTGGATGGAGATCCCCCAGGACACCATCCGTCGTCTCATTAGGAGGATGCCCCGACGTTGTCAGGCATGCATACAAGCACGTGGGGCTGTACAAACTACTGAGTACGATTTAGAGTTTTTGTAATGAGATTTCAGCAAAATGGACTAGCCTGCTGCATCGTTGTTTCACTTAGATTTTTGGGGTGTCTTTGAATTCAGCCTCTGTAGTTTGATAATTGTCATTTCCATCGAACAATGTGGCATCCTTTTATTCCTAACACATCACCGAGTCCATATTGGTATTGATATCCAGCATGATTTTTCTTTATTAAGTGTTCCTTTAATTTTTTTGAGCAGCGTTTATATGTCATACATGTTCTAATTCAGTTGTCTAGAAATAAATATATGCTCATTTTTACAATCCTTTTTTCAATAATAGATGTAAGCCACATGACTTCACAAGAATAGCTTCAATACAACACTGCAATCGCAAAATGGCACAGTGGCAAAATGAGGATCTGCCTTCATGTGTAATAATGATGTAATCACACTTTGTTCACATAGCAGATGCTGCGAATACAGTTCTTGATATATGATTCATTAATGCTGAACAAATCGTGTAATTATCAAAGGGGAGATAAAAGATGAAAGTTTGCCTTTTCTAACCGCCTGAAATCACTTTGGTGCCAAGTGGAGTTACATACTGTTCTCATGTTTTAAAATGATTGTTTTCATGACAAATGTTCTCTTTTTGTCTTTCCCAGTAGAATTGTGCTGAATGAAACAAATTAAAAACAAATGTATGATTATTAAATTTTTATGTGTAAGAATTGGGAATGAAAACACTGTCTTCATTCTGTACTCCTTATTCTATTCTCTAAGTGGACTGGATTAAAATGAAACAGAAAACACACAGCTGTTTTTCAGTCAATGTTATGACCATTTTGGTTAATTCATAAGGCTGGTTTGCTACAGCAATTTGTAGAAGACAAGAAATGGGCACAGTCTTCCAATGCTTTAAACCATATATAGCAAAATGTAATGGGACATTCATTTGCTATGATGTCTGTAAAAATAGAATTGAGAGACATTTGGATGATGCACTATCGCCAAGCTGGATGATGATGAAAAACATTCACAGCCTAGGATGGACGCGAACACACATGACTAGAAATGCGGCCATCTTTAGAACTATCTGCAGAGGTGTTTTAATTAAAAAAATTCTCTTTATCTACTGGGCACAGTGTTTCTGTTTTGGAAAACAGATTTTTCCTTTTGTACTGAAGGGTTTATGCTGAATGTCACTTATACGGTGAAGCAGCTGTGAAGACAGACAAAGCTTCCTCTGCAACACTGTGATATATCCAACATGGCAGCACGCTCCCTTTTGAGCTACCAAGGAAAAAGTGTAGCTGTTATCCATGCTATTTCCTGCCGCTCTCAGACTCTCAGAGGTGACACGGTCTCTGTTTGAAATCTAAGGTGCTGCTTTGTGTTCTCAGGATCCAGGTCTGTTATGCTCCTACTCTTTCAGCTCTATGCATGTTAACAATGACGAGTTACGGCGACATAAAATATTTCTTAATTCTGCTCAAGAAAATTCACAGGCCACTTGAACTGAAAATAATTGACAAGTCATGAAATTAATATTTTGATCACTGAGAAAGCATATAAAGCTTATCGTTTTGGGCAATTATGAAAATGACTCTTACCTTCCCCTTTCCCTGAAGGCTGATGAAAAAAAAACAACAAATATCATTATTGGCACATTCAGTCTGAGACTAATTCTGCTGCTTTGAGTTTACTGTAGCCATGATCCTCTCTTGCTTGCCAGGTGATATTAATTAGCATTAGCTAATCAGAGATTAGTATACAGTCTCCTTGATAACATTGGTAGAGCAGGTGTGGTTGCTGGAGGTACTATTGGAGTATCTGGTCTGGACCTGTCTCTGCTTCTTCTGGTGGCAGGGCAGGCAGAAGTAATTTACCATGGAGAAAAAGATCTGCCTGTAGTTTGCCGATACCAGGTTGTAGAGGATGGGGTTGATAACTGAGCTGACATAGAACAGCACATTTGTCGCCATGTAGAAGTAGTGGTAGAAGTCATATAGGCTGCTGTGGGAGAAAGGAGACAGGAAGGGAATGTTGCTTGATCTCATCAATCCATTCAGAAGGTCTATACAAAACCACTTGTCTAGTTAATTTTTTTTTACATAATAGTAGAAACATTAGTTGGTTTGCCACACAACGTATACTGAAACTGCCAGAAAATGCTTTTCCTAATTACTGATTAGTCTCTAACAGTTCTGTGATTTTTTTAAAGTGAATTATTATTTTTTAAATCAATTTGTTTTATTTATTAGAGTTCTAAGCTTTGCGTGTAAAAAGATTTTGGCAAAATTAGCAATCCTACCAAGATTGGCTACTTTCCCAAATTTTCTCTAGTTGGACTGGATGTATTCCCAGGGCCATCAAAGTGACTCTGCAGTGTTTCCTAGACTTATTGGCATCAACAGGGATTTTTATGGTTTTAAATATTTTTTTATATTGTGTCAACTACCTTGCATCTACAAATACTGTATTGTCCCATGGTCACTCACCACAATCTCATTCCCATATGTGATGCTTATTATTGTTGTTTGCATTTTGTGTATAGTACTTGTTTTTTATATGATCTGTATATTGCATTGTTGTGCACTGTTCCTGGCTTGCTCCCGTAGCTTTTGCTTCTGACCCCCTGTGACCCTGAATATAGCTTGAGGGACACCATTGGTCGGAACTGAATTTAACATACTTGGCCAATAAATCTGATTCTGATGAAGTTCCTGTTTCTGACGACCTCAGTCCGCAAACACCACAATCCTTTTCTAACTCTTAAGAGTAAGACAATTAGAAAGATATATGGTCATTTATACAGTAAAAGCAATATTTCCAGCCGAGTATATTAAACCAATGTTCGTGTCAGCATAAGCACAATGAGGTGTTGTAATAGACAGCAATAATACTGTATTCATTCAGTATTTCAATAACAGAAAAAACTTCTTCAATGACATTGAGCTATACTGAAAAAGATCTTAGTGCCAAAAGCATGGGAAGTTTATAACCCACAGCAGTTTGCCCATAGTACAGTGTAGCTGCAATATCTGTAATGCATACCGTTTGAAGGGCCCTCAAATTGTACCCTTGAAAATGACACAACCTCAATTGCTAAAGTAAAAACTTTCAGCTTTACTTTAGGGTTAAAAAAGTTGCTTTGGATAAATCCATCAGCCAAATAGGCAAGCGTAACTCAGCAGAATGGAAAAAATACATTCGTTATTGTGTTCCTTGCTAGTGCATTTGTGTAATCAGGATATGAACATGATGCAATTTTATGTAATTGTCCTCTGCAGACATTAGCTGTATTATTATATTATTAAAAGCTACTTGAGGTAAAAACTAAAACATCTTATATAATTACTCTCAAGTGTCCCTCGGACTTCACAAGCATGCATTCATTTAGTCCGAGTGAAGAACACTTCTTTCTCCCATTATCTGTAAGACTGAATAAAATTTGAAAAACCATGGCAACTGTAAAAGGAAACATATGCAGTCAACACTCTTAGTTGGGAGAATCTGACCAAATCCCATTGCTAACAGCCTTTTAAATTCTGTGCTCCTGTCAGATTGGAATATTGATTAAGTTAGGTACCAGACACATTATGCTCAAGCTCAAGATACTTCTTTTCTGTTTTTTTTTTTAGTTTGTTAGTTTGTTTAGTTTGTTTTTCAATAAGTAACCTATGGATGATGATCTTTAAACATCATATACATACTAACCCGCAACCCTTTACCAAAAACTTGGTAATAAGATGGATGGATAGATCAAAGGAATTTTACAGTATTTCATCTGACATCCACCACTGAGAGTGCATTCCCTTCTCTGAATAGCTTTGCATTTTGCCTTTTTGCACTGACCTGCCGCAGTATTGGTCGTATGGGACACAGTTCACTGTGTAGTGATGTTTGTGGTTCTGCTAGAATTCTAACATAAGTGGTGTGTGATTCCCACTCTTCAGAATACTGTAATATTAGTACATATTGCTGCAATCTGCTCAGGAGCTGAAAAGTCAGTGTAATTACCTACAAGATTTCTGATTAAAATGGTAACTTTGCTTGACCTTTGGATTTGATAATTCTCTCAAAGGGTTCCTCCTAAACAGTGGAGCAAAATAGTACCACATTATGATGTGCAGTGTCACTCTGTTTCAAACATTCCTTGTGACATATGTGATTCGTTTGTTTGTTTCTGAAAACAATCCTGCAGAACGACTCCTTTTACCTAAAAGGCAGGACAGAAAACATCACAGGCCTAGAATATTTCATATGTAAAATAAGTCATTTATGAACAGGTATTCATGAATGCACCTTCACCGATTTGATTTGCAGCACTCACTCTGTCCACTCAGTGACATAGCAGAACATGAGCCGTCTCGTGTGGTAGGGCAGCCAGCACACCACAAACGCGATGACCACAGCGCCTGGCAAGGTAGAGGGCCGCCCAGAGACGTCGCCGAGGGAGAAAGGGAGGGAGGGAGAAGAGAGACAAACAGTGCTGTCACTGCAGGGGGCAAAAAAGACTGAATGAAGAGCTGTATTCAATCTTTTTGCCAAAACATTTTTAAATGTAAGTGTTAATTTCTTAAGAATGCTAGTTTAATCTATCCAGTATTTCTGCTTTATTTGCCTGAAGTGAATTTACAGTAATTGACTGTTTACAGTTTTTTCAAATCATTTTAACACCATGTGCACTTCGAAATACCGATGTCCACTTTCAAAATGCTTCACACTGTGAACTTCACAAACATGCTGTCCTGCCGGGCGGTGCACGGAGCACAGTAAAGGCGCTGGGAGCCAGGTGTTTGGGCAAACACGGAGCAATGCAGCAACACTTGGACTGACATAACAGTGACCGGACTGGGGAAACAAATGGAAACATGGACTAAATACAATGGACTAATGACAATGATCAGGAACAGCTGGTAAACACGGGGAATCCACACAGGGTTAACGAGGGGGTGTGGCACACAAAAGGAGCAGACAATCGGGGCAAGACACATACACCTAAGCTTATCAGTTAACTTTCGGTGCAAAATGCACTAAAACCACCAAAACACTTCACACTTCACCCAAAAGTGACACATGCTGCCAAAGCTATAACACATGCACTCTCTCACAAGATAACTTTGCGCACAAAGTACAATACATGAAAAAACACAAACCAGTTGAAGCGCTGCAAAATGCACATACATATATGATGTGTTGTTGTATCCTATATTTTCACACAATGTTTATTGCAAAATAAAAGAAAAACATATGACATTTCTTACAGTACACATTGTAATACAAACAAATAATACAGTAAATAAATTCAGCTGCACAATACACTGGAAAAGAAAAATACATTATACCCACTTACTGAAAGTACATTACATTCAATACAAAAAAACAACGAATATCTTTGAGGGCCTTATCCAGCTCTGGATGTCCTCCACATCGATGTCCACACACCCAGCAGCCATTGCATCTAAACGCAACATCTGATCATGTGGTCGATGGTCATATACCTTCCATCCCCATTTTAGAAAAAAATCTTTAATGGGGTTTAGGAATGGAGAGTATGGCGGCAAGAATAATGACATCATCCTGGGATGGAGAATAAACCACTCTGTGAGACTGTGACTTGGCCGGAATGATGAAAGGCCACATTGTCCCACACAATCACAAATACTGGTAAATTCTTCTTCTCCCTCCTCTAGGGAGGTAAACACTAAATCCTACAGTAGTGGGTTACAGCAAAGAAAAACTTGCACCGATGCATGAGTTTTTTCCTGGAGACTTTCCTTAAATCACATCACTACAGTAATATACACATCAATCAAATGCCTTCAGTCAGAATGCTCTAAATAGTGTATAGTATCTGTTGCTCTGCCTGAAATTCCTGACAATTGATGCCACTATGGATCTAGGCAGATGGGGCTGAACTCTTAGACCCGCTTCCCTCAGGGACAGACCATGAGTTACAACATGGTCAATTACTGTGGCTCTGATTTCATCAGTAACCATGGTTCTTAGTCTTCCTCTTGCAGCATCCATTTTTCACTAGCTAAAGAAAAATGGCAATGGAAAATGCCAGGCCAAAGATGGCCCCTTTTGTACATATGGCAAATTGGCACTAACCACATGAATTCCTAGATTAACACTGTTTGGGCAATGCACTTGGTAAAGGAACAATTTCGCTAAGACATACCTTCAGAGTCTTTGTTTTTAGGAAACACACCAAATATTTATTTTTTAGAAGATTTTATTCAGAGCAAAATGGCCACAACCTTGCAAATTTTATTACCTTTACGTGTTTTGTAATAAATACAAATGTATAGGGGGGAGGGGTTATTAATATAAACAATTATGATTGCATATTGCCAATAAAATATTTCCCTTAAACTTAATTTTGAACACACTACATATATTTATCATTAATCTGTTAATATTTTAATACTATAATGTAGGTTATATGTACTAATATGTATGTTATTATGATGCAAAGTGCAGATGACAGATATGAACCTGAAACAAACATTTATTTTAAGACAATGAGATATATATATATATATATATATATATATATATATATAAACAAATCAATAAATGTATAAATACTATATAAAAATAAAAATTCACATATACACATTTTAGTACTAAGAGAGCAATAAAAAGAGAGAGTGGAAGAGAGGGGAGGACAAAAAAGGAAGAGAGAGAAAAACAAGAAACACACTAATTAAAGATTTCTTCAAACAAAAAATGTAAATATAGTAAGTATAATTCTAACAAACGCCTTTCCTTTTCATGTACTTCTCAACTGATTCGTTGAAGACATCTTTCTCACTGAAAAGAAGAAAAATTGCTTAACTTTTACAGAATAATTAAAAATAAAACTCTTGATTAAATACGAGTACATAGCTTTGATCTAAAGAAGGGCCTGCAAGGAGCATTTCCTCTGTCTTCTTAAAATCAATATTATGAAGTGCAGAAAGGCTATAGATGGTGCACTGGAATAAAACTCATGATTTATCTACCAAATAATAAGCTCAGCAACTTAATCAAGTGCATTCAAAATTCAAAAATAATTCAACACTTACCTCTGGCATCAATACATCAAGAATGAACTTAATTTAATCCTCGTTCAGCAAAAAAGTAGGGGTCCTGTCAAGGACTCTTTAAGGTATATGAAAGGTATATGGTTTTGCTGTTTATCATCTTCAAAATACACAGGAATGATGTAAGAAAATGGTTTCAGAAACCTTTTCAGATACTTTGATTTCTTCTTGCCCGTTAATATGCCCTATGACAAGGAAGCACACTAATCAGTCATGCACCACATAATAATGCACTCTATAATTTTCAAATTACTGATTGTAATCTTCTCTCTCCTTTCCTTAACTAACCATTCAGTACTTACAGTATGAAAAACATGTTCTTTCATTTTGTACTACAACTAATAGCTGCTGAGGGTGGCAAACAGTGGGATTTCTTGGTACAACAAAAACACATTTATGTTACTTTAATGTGTATCATGGCTACTAAATGCATAATTTGCCTGTGTTAGTTCTTACTTACAACCAGTGAAAGCATTAAAGGAATGATATCTTACATTCTGTTGTTCTTTTGCCACTTGTTTCTTGATAATATAAGGTCCACAGGCTTTGCGTTGCTTGAAGTGCACTTACAGAGCACTACCTCATGTTTTGGGGTGCTATGACTTATTTTAGACGTCCTGGAAACCCTGTATACAGGCTGCAACTCGCCCTGAAGAAGGTCAGTTGCCTCAACAGTCTAAAAGGCAAATCTAAAGCCATGTCTGAGAGAGAAATAAGAGGAACTATAGTTAAGTTTTTACTATTAATTTGATCTGCATGGTAATCTGCACCTTAGAATATATTTTTTCTTCAAAATAATATACTAGCAAATACACATAATAAATTATGAAATATTTTGAGAAATGTAACAATATGTAATGTTTTAATTCAATATGCTTCTGATTTTAAACACATATTTACCTAAATAGGGGGCGGCATGGTGGTGCAGTGGTCAGCCCTGTTGCCTCACACCTCTGGGGCCTGGGTTCGAGTCTCCGCCTGGGTTCCATGTGTGTGTGGAGTTTGCATGTTCTCCCTGTGTCATCGTGGGGTTTCCTCCGGGGACTCCAGTTTCCCCCCACAATCCAAAGACGTGCTGAGGCTAACTGGAGTTGCTAAATTGCCTGTAGGGGTGCTTGTGTGTGGGTGTGCCCTGCCTTGTACCCATTGCTTCCAGGATAGGCTCCAGACCCCCCACGACCCAGTAGGATAAGCTGGTATAGAAAATGGATGGATGGATGGATTTATCTAAATATTCCTAAAGAATTGTGTGTATCCATTAAACCTTTACATGCTTTTATACAGCTGTACAGTCAACTTACCTTTAAAATGCAATGCCTTTTTCACATTCATATGATTCATATGGGCCTCAATTACTGTTTTTTTTCTGGATTCAAAGGTATGACACAGCAGGCAGTGGAAAAAGTCCCTTACAACAAACATGGCATTCTTCTACAGCTGGATGGGAACCAGCCTCACAGATAGATTGTCACACTCCGTCCGTTCAAGCCTCGTGTGTGCCACGCCCCCCTTGCTCCCTATGTTATTTCCCGATTGAAATCACCTGTTGTGCTTCCGTTTGATTGTGACCCGTTGTTTCCGATTAGTTTCCTGTCAGTCTTCTGTATTTAGTCCGCGTCTGAGTTCGTATCCCCAGATCTGTCATTGTGATGTGTTGTAGCATTTACCCCGTCCGTTTGTCTAATAAACCCCGCATTTTGTATTATTCCTGCCTTTTATCGTCTTCCCTGCTCTACGCTGCCCGCATCCAGGCACGCTGTGCCCCGCAACGTGACATAGATCATTGCATCTGAAATTTTTTTTCCCAATAGTCAGCCAGTGTATACAAAACCAATATTACCATTGTAGCACTATAATTACTATAGAGTACAGAGGCTATTAAATAAACTTTTATTACTAATAATGTTTTTGTAGTAATTATGCAAAGAATTAAGTGCCTGGAATACAGCCCACTTCTGACGATGTTTACTACCTTGTCGAAATATACTACGCGGATCGAACAAAGAATCGAAAAAAATGTACCCTGTCAAATTATGGTTAGTGTGTAACTTAACATGAAATGACACGAAGAATTGGCAATTGTTCATAGTGAGAGCATAGTACGATACTCTTTTAAAACTGAAACATGTTAAATATCATACTATGTTTGATTAGTGCATTCATGGTATCACATCTATCACATGCGATCACATAATTAAAAAATTAAATTACGAGCAAATATTTTTTTAAGTAAGCTTATGATCTCCACATTGCTCCATTTCCGGCTATTTCCTCCGTAAACACTACACTAAGAATTTAATTTGAATATTTTTTGTTGATATACATGTTTTTACTTTAATAAGGCCACTGTTCTCGTGTCCAAAATACAAAATAAAATGCAATGCCGAGAATATTTTATCGAGATGAGGTAACATACTTATTTTGAAGACGGACTATATGTAAAACTCCACTCCTAATCATTTTAAGGAGGGATGTCCTGTAAAACTCCACTTCCTGTAAACTCCACGCTCCACAGCAGCTGCAGCCAGATTCTCTTTGGGGCAGGACAGGGATAATGTTGGGATAAGATCTTTATCGTTTTGGAATCCATTAAGAAAAAAATACTTTTCTTGTTTAATCCTGTTCATTCTATGTTTAAATGCTTAAACATATTTAGGTGTAATTTTGGGGGGCCAGGAACCAATTAATTGGTTTTCCATTATTTCTTATGGGAAAAATTTGACCAGAACTCGAACTTTTTAGGATTCGATCCGGAGTCCGGAACATATTAAGTTTGAGAACCGAGGTAACACTGTGCAAGTCTTGGCAGTTTAAATTTTTTGATTGTAGTCACTGATTTTTATTACACTGAGGTTATCCTTAAGGGGACTGGACCCCACAACTTAAAGTTTTTATCTAATTGTGGGTCCCAGCAACATAAGGTATACCTGTACCACACACACACACACGGTAAAAATACATTCACACTTTATTGCAGTGTTTCCCAGTCTGATCCTTGGGATGCACAGATAGTCCACATTTTTTCTCCCTCCAAACTCCCTGGGGCAAAAATGTGGATTGTCTGGTAGGGAGCTGGGAGGGAGCGAAAACATGGGCCGCTGTGGGTCCCAGTGGACTGGGTTGGGAAACACTGCTTTACAGTATTAATTTAAGATGTTCCTTGTTTGTCATACAACTGCTGGCCAAATAACATCCTGAACCTCTTTGTGAAACAACTCAGAGGTCCCTCTCAAAATACAGAGTGTGATATTTCATTACAACATGACAACACATCTCTGTTCAATGAAATGAATATTTACTATGAGGCATTTACTTGGAACCAAGGACAGACAGTAAAATGTACATTATAAAGCTCTATTACATAAAACTCCTGCAGCAGAAGGACAGGTGCAAGACTGCACCTGGACTGGAGGAGGAAGGGTGAATTAATGGTTAGTTTACCCCCCTTGTAGGAGTCTGACTGTGTGATTGTGGAGGAGTGCAAGAAGGATTATGCTTCTTGTCAGCAATGTAACATGTACGAGTACATACAGTCAGGTCCATAAATATTGGGACATCGACACAATGCTAACATTTTTGGCTCTATACACCACCACAATG